>ML681981.1:33783906-33887070 GCA_007922195.1 Podocnemis expansa
GCCTGGCTGCGCTTCACCCTGCGGGTGCCTGCAGCCCTCTGCAGACACCCACGGGGTGAGGCGCCTGGCTGCGCCTTCACCCCACGGGTGCCTGCAGTCCCCCTCTGCTGGCCAGAGGGCACCCCTCAGCACCTTAGCCAGGGTGCTGAGGGGGTAGCCCTTCCTCCCAGGGTGCTTAGCACCCTGGGAAGAAGGTCAAATGTTGTTTCGGAACACTTTGTTCCGAAACAAGATGTCCGCGCAGGGTTGTTTCGAAACCACTGGTTTCGAAACAACCTTGTTTCGATAGGAAATTGGGTTTAAGCCATTTCGAAGGAATGGCTCCCATTTCAAAACAAGGGGTTTCCTTGTTTCGAAATGGCCGTGCGTCGTGTGGCCATGGCATTTCTCATTTCAAAACAACCTCGTTGTTTTGAAATAAGAATGCTGTGTGAACTCACCCTAAATTCCCTATCAGCTGCATAATACAACTATGATTTTCTAAAAAGCTTAAGAATTAAAAGGGGTAGCTGTGTTAGTCTAGTTCAGCAAAAGAAGCAAGGAATCCTGACGCACTTGAAGACTAACAGATTTATTTAATAAATGAGCTTTTGTGAGAGAAAATCCCATTTCACCAGATTTTCTCCCACGAAAGCTCATGCGATAAATAAATCTGTTAGTCTTTAAGTGCCACAGGACTCCTTGTTTCTTTTCCTGATTTAGGGAAATCCTTGTGTGATCTTGGTCAATAAGCCCAGGAAAAGCACAGGGCTTTCTACCAGAGGTGGCTTATTTAATTATCAATACTGTGCTGAGAAGATTTCTTTTTATTAGTTGGTAAAGAGAGGCTGAGGTCTAGAAAGAAAAGTTATTTAACTTTAGTTACACTGTTGCAGATTAGATTTAACAACAAAACAGCACACAACCAATGGAAGCTGCTGATGTAATGGAGATGAGTATGGCTATGGCCTTAAGGGGCAGATGCTTGGATCTTGTAAATCAGTGTATGCCAGTTTATGCTATGTGAACATTTACTCCTAAATTTGTAGGAGTCTGAACTGTGTATAAGAGTCTATTCTGTATTTCACTGGGAAAAGCAGTTTTAATAGACTTTTCTGCTTCCCTGGACCCTCTCCCCACACATCCCTGGCGTCTGCCTCTGCTGCAGCCAGACCTTGAGCCCTTCTCCCTCCTGCTCTCTCAGTCACTCTGCCTCTCTCACTCACACACGCAAACACACCCCTTCCTCAGGACCTGCCTCTCTGTTCGGGCTGGACCCTGAGCCCTTCTGCAAGTGTGCGCATGCGCGCGCGCACACACACCTCACTCCACCCCACCCTCCCGGCATGTCCCCAGCTTCTGCCTTTCTTCCCCAGCCTGACTCTGAGCCCTTCTCCCTCCTGCAAATGCACTCCACCCCGGGTTCCCCAGCACCTCCACGGCTTCTGCCTTTGCTCCAGCCCAACCCTGTCCCTGATCCCTTCTCTCTCCCTCCTTCTAACAGCCCCCCAGCCCCTGCTGCATGCCCCTTAACCTCTTACCAGACCAGCCAGCCAATGCTATGCTTACCTGACCCTCTGCTGCTCTGCCCTGAGCATTCATCTGAAGAATGCTTAGGGGGATGGAGATTTAAACTGTCCCCCCAGCCTGGCGCCCAGAGGAATGTGGCCAGGGCCAGCTAGGGCCTGCAGTGGCGAGCCGCACTTTTTTCATTGAAGAGCGGCATGCGGCTTGCAAGCCGCAGTTTGGCCATGCCCGTTATATAGGTGCACAGCTACAGCTTTTAGGTAACAGATGAACTACTGCAAATGTTTTTTAAACAGTCCTCCCTCGTTTTGCAACATTAAGCAAAAGAGTTGGTCAGAGAAACTTTGCTGGAACAGTATTTTGGAATATGCCATTCCATCATAATGAAAACTTTGTGAAATAGAGTCAGTTTTACCTGATTTTGGTTTTGGAATGAAAACTAGGGGGAGAAAATTCCAGTAATGTCAAAATGTCACATGTTGATGTTTTCTGAAATTAAATACTTTGATTTTTCATTTTGAAATAACTTTTAATTTAGAAAGCTTTCTATTTTGTATTATAATGAGAGATGGAGAAAAAATATTTGGATAAATCATTAATTTGTTCAAAAAAGACAGTTTCAATCCATGGAAAACTACTTGTGAATTTGACACAAATTGCGGACTAGTTGAGGCCCAAACCACCAACCCCTTCTTCAGATTTGATTTACAAGGGGGTAAGTTACCATTCACATAACAATGGCAGCAGGAAGAAGAGATGGCATCCAACTTACAACCTTGACCCACTGGGCATATGGGAACATGATTTGAATCCTGCTTCTTCCACTTAGAATTACTGCTCAAACAACTGGGCTAAAGACTATAAGGAAGGTATTTGCCCTGTTCCTCTGGCTGCTTTTGTACATCTAGCCCTTTAAAAATGCTCAGAAGCAAAACATCTCATGCTGTGTGGTAAAGGGGCATGGGTGCCCTCTGTGACCGATAGTGGGCAGAGCTGGAGGCCAGCTGTCCCTCAGACCAGAAGGCAGGAGGTGGGATAGGAAGTGTAAGAGGGAAGCCAGGAGCTCAGTTTGGGCGGAGTCTCTGGAGGGGAAGGACATCTCTCCACTCCCTGCAGAGCCCTGGCCCGGCAGGGGAGCTGTCTGGGGCTCTGAGGCCTTGTCAGAGCTGCCTGCTGCTGAAGACCTAGCGACACTGCCAGCTGCCTAGGGTCTGGAGGGCCAGCTGGAGCTGCCAGCCACTGATGACCCAGGGGAGGTGCCCACAGCCTGGGGCCCTGAGGAAGCCCCAAAGCAACCCACTGGCAGAGACCTGCAGGAGTTACCATCTGGCAGTGACGATGGCCAGCCCCAATCAGGCTATGACCTAGAGGAATTGCCATCCACTGGTAAGCTGAGTGAGCTGCCTGATCTACCATCCCCCAAGGACAGGGGTGTCCAAGCTTTTGGGGTGAGGGGCCACATGCAATTCTTTTCTCCATTGGGGGGCCAGTGAGAAAATTTTTGATAGATAAGGCATACAAATAGATCTTACTAATGAATTTTAATAAAATAATGATTAGCGTGATATGCACTGTGTACAGAGGACAAGGGGCTCAGGGGTGCCTATGTGAGGGGGCAAAGCAGCGTGTGGACAGCAAGGCAAGATGGAGGCATGGCGGAGGAGGGGAGGGGAAGAAGGGTGAAGTGAGGGGAGGAGAGCAGGTGGGTGGCAGGGCTCAGCTTCTTCCTGACAGGGACCCCACCAACTCTGCTCTCTTCACTCCCTGCCAAGCATTGCTCAGGGAAAGGAGAGCAGTCAGACAGACAGGACAGAAACCCTGGCAGTTCTGCAGTGATCGCAGGTTTGGACATTGGGCATCTCTGTACCAGAAACATTAATGGGTAGCAGTTTCTACAGAATTTTTGGTACGAAGAGCAGGGGAAGGATAGGTGCTGGGGTTAGGGGTGTGTGAGGAGAGCAGAACTGAGGGGAGGGGATGTCCGGGTCAGGAAGTAGCTGGGTCCCGCCAGCCAGTCACACTGCTTCCTTGCTCCTTCACCCTCCCAAGAACTGCTACAGTTTGTCCTGTGTTTGTCCCCATGTGGTCTCCTCACCCACACTCAGCCTTGCTCTCCTTCCCCTGGATTTTGCTTGCCCTCAGGCTTAGTTTTTGTCCCCCCCCCCCCCATCAAACTGAGCACAATGCCAGCTCAGCTCACACATGCACACCCTTCAAGACATAGCACCTTACTGGCTCAGCTTTCGGGCTCTCATGGCAGCACTTTGTGGGCTGGATAAAAGCCCTTGGCGGGCTGGAGTCTGGCCCCCAGGCCACAGGCTGAACATGCCTGCCAAAGGACATAAAAGGGTTGTGTGACATGCCTGTGGGTGACTATCCTGAGGAGGCCAAGTGGGGATCACCTGCCCAGGTACTGCTGGAAGAGGGGGCAGGAAGTAGCCCAGAGAAGCTGGGCGATAGTCTGGTGGCCATGTGGCTGGAATCTGAGTCAGTGCATTGCAGCTGCAATCCTGCTCACCCCATGGCCGACCCTTCCACCATGGGTAGGGACATGGGCTGGGGCGCAGCAGAGTTGGGTGAGCCTGTGTCCCCCTCTTTCAAAATCACTCCTAGAGTGCTTACCTGGTCCTAGCCTGTAAAGCCTCCCTAAGGCTGTAGACTGTGGACTCACCATCAATGAGCTGGAGGCTGTTCATTCCCCCACCCTGGGGCAGGCTACCTATTGCTTACCCTTGTGGTCCCATGGGAGGGATCCAGAGTGCAACCCAGTGTATTCTCCGTTGCGTTTGGCTCTACCTGCTGAAATGTGGTAGTGAGGGGGTGTGGTCTTTCTCTGACAAACAGAGAGGGAGGAGCCCATGCCCTACAGTTGAATTAAATGTTATATGTGACTTAAAACTGATTTTTTGTAAATGCAGACCCTCTGGTCTTCAGTTCCTTCTTCCCCTCTATAATGATCACTGGAACATTGCTGCTGTTGCTTAGCAGGTACTTTTACTCTTGTGTCTCTTGTTAGCCTGTAAATAATTAGTTAACATTGTTAGTATAGTGTAGCTAAGTACCCCTGATTATTGGGTTGCTTTTATCTTCCTCCCTGTAACCAGGGATGGAGTGTGCTTGGTTGAAAGACCTGTGAGTCATGACATAAGTTTAAGCCAAGGGATGATCCATACTTGTCTTGCCTTAAGTGCCTAGGAGAGTCACATCGCTAAAGGTGGTGCAAAATCTGCAGAGGCTTAAGACCCAAAATCCCGGACTACAGCCAGAGAGACTGAAATTTCTTTTAATGGAGGCTGCCTTCAACCTGTGAAACAGAGCCCACTGGAACACAGGCTGTTTTCAACACAAAAGAAGAATAAAAAGACACTATGCTCCTCTCCACAGAAAAAGAATAAAAAGATAGGCAAGGGGGGAGGTCACCAATGCTGAAATATTCATCTGCAGAGACTGGTAAAGTGCAACCCATGCCAGAGCAAGTGAGCTTGGCATCAGTCAGAAGAGCCACTTACCTGAAAAAGTGGAAAAGCATCAGTCACTTAAAACAGCAAGACTTGTCACAGTCATTGATTCAGGTATATCTGGTGGTAATGTCAGCCTTCCACCTTGGAGAAACAGACTGCTCGGTTTTAGCTAATGCCCTGGTGGGGATTTTTTTGAAGGGCCTAGATAGATTGTATTGTCCCACTTGACACCCAGTTCTTCAATGGCATATCAGTTTTGTCCTCTCATGGCTGACAAGTCCACCATTTGAACCCCTCACAAAGAGCTCACTTTTATACGTTATTCTGAAGATAGCTTTCTGGTGGCCATCACGTTGGCTAGAAGAGTTTTTGAGTTCAGGGTGCTTACATCAGATTTACTATAAACAATCTTTAAAGATAAGGTTCAACTCCATCACCACCCTGCATTTCTGTTAAAGGTGATCTTCCAGTTCCATGCAAATTGGGATATCTTCCTCCCAGTTTTCTACCTGAAGCAGCATGCAGCAGCCATACAGCTCTTCATGGCAGTGACAGAAGAATGAAGGGCTATCCTATTTTTTCCCCAAGAATTTCTTTGTGGATCACTTCATGCATCAGGACCTTCTATGACTTGTCAAAAGTGCCAGCTGCAAAGCTAATGGTCTTTTGAATTAGAGTACAGGCCTGTTCCACAGCTGTTTTGGCCCAGATACAAATCCAGGACATCTGTAAAGCAGCAACATGATCTGCTATCCACACCTTTGGTGCCCTCTGCACAGTTACTCAGCAAGCCAGGGATGATGCTGCATCTGGCAGACAGTGCTTCAATCTGTAGGTTTCTTAAGTTCCAGTGTCATCTCATATGACCTGGTTTTGTAGTTACCTGTGTGGAGTCAACGTGAGCAAGCACCTGAAGAAGGAAAAAAACAGTTAACCTTTCTATAACTGTTGTTCTCTTAAATGTATTGGTTATGTCCATTCGAAGACCCACCTGCCTATCACTTTGTCAGAGCCAACTGGCAAGAAGAAACTGAAGGGACGGAGGGTTGCCAGAGCCCTAGATGGAGCACCATGGAGGTGCAATTCCAGGAGGCATTGGAGCCAGCCCTATTGATACTTCTGAGGAAGAACTTTCCTATGAACCATGTAGTCAGTGTACACACATCTACTTGGAATGGACATAAGGGACACATCTCAAAGAACAACAGTTACAGAAATGGTTAATCATTTTTTCCACCTGACCTACAGAATATCAATATTATGACTATTTTTAAGAAAAGGAGCAAGTCAATATGCAGGAGGTGCTGAGATGCTGCCCTACTTATTAGGAAAATCTGTGCTTGCATCTTTTTGAACCATCTCTTCCCTTTTGCTGAAGACATCCTTCTGGAATCCCAGTCTGGTTTCAGACCATTTCAGGGCACCACCAGCATGACTTTTTGTTGCACAACAGATCCAACTGAAGCACAGAGAACACCACCAACTGTTATTTATGACATTTGTTGACCTAACTACAGCCTTTAGTTCCATCAGTCATAAAGCATTATGGAAGGTGCCTTCTAGGATTGGTTGTCCATTCAAGGTTATTTGTGTCCTCAGATTACTTCACGATGGAACAACTGTGATGGGTTAGAGACGGAGTCGTTTATCATCTGGACTGTTGTTAAGCAGGCTATGTTATTTCTCCAACCAGTGCTGAGGTGAAGATTATGAAACATGGGCTGGTCATTGTGTACGTATGGCTGATCGTTGTCTTCCAAAGCAAGTCCTCCTTTCTCAACCTAGCCATGGTAAGAGGACCCAGAGGGGACAGAGAAAACACAACAAGGGCACTTTGCAAAGTATGTCTTAAAAGAGGAAAAATTGGGAAGAGCTGGCTGGCAACAGACTGCAGTGGTATCACAGCATACGTCAAGAATCAGTCTATTTTGAAGAGAATTGCCTTACAAGTCTGAGAAGGGGAAGAGGATGAAGGAAAGTGTAGAGTATACTGACCAGTAGTTGTGCTCTCCCCAAGCAATCATCTGTCACATATATGGAAAAATCTATAGTGCTCCAGTCAGACTCCTCAGCCATCTTACGTTTCATTAATGGCTTTACTCCTGGCAGATATCATCCTTGTATTGAGGAATAATTGACAAGATTTCAACACATGTGTACCATGGCAATATCTTTACTTTAAAAAATAAAACAAGTCATGAATATAATTAATGTGACTTGACTAATCCAATAAGAGGGGTTTGAGGGAGAAAGTTTTCCCCTGAGGGACATCGCCCCTTATATACATACTTGTTTTGCTCTGCAAGCGTGTTTTCATTTCCATTGAGGGCCTTCACCTCTTCTGCCCTTCCTCCAATTCAAATCTATGCTAAATCCAGTAACTCTTCGTGTTTTGTTTTAAATGTCAAGGCTGTAGTAGTTGGGTGTAGAATTATCTGGGTACCTTCTTTTATTTTAAAGTGGTGCTGGTGCCTTTGACAGCTTGTGCTAAGTTGATATGAAATAAAAGCCTCAGCTAGCCAGCATTATGAATGATAAATGCAGCATACCAGTGATGTGTGGAACAGGCAATATAGCATGTTACTATCATCCTTTATGGGGGCAAGGTGGAAGCTAAACAAGAATAAATAGTGGAAGTGATGGTACAGTTTAAGTAATGATTCCCTTTGCTATAAAATAAATGTTTTCCAGAGAAGCATCAAAGGAATGTTTATGTGGCTTATGACTGCTTGTTCTGTCTTTGCAACTGACATAAAATATTTGCATTTCTCATTGGGTATGAAACAAAAATTAATGGTCCAGACATTTGTATGTCCAAGGTCCTCAATGGACAGTGAGCACACAGTAATCCACATGAGGATGTAATACTGATATATCTAATGAGAGTGCACTATTGTCAGTATTATTTTTTATTCTGTCTTTGGCACACCCCAGTATTTTCTGTCATATTTTGGATCATCCATTGTTTACTGAGCCAGAGATTTCACTGAGCTATTCTGTTCTATCCTATCTAGGTTCTTATACCACCCCAATCATCATAATGTCTGTGTACCTTAAAGCAGTTCATTAAGAGTCATGATTAGTATCTGTCAAGTGTGGATTCTCTTTTCTCCCTTGCTCTCTTCTGGGGAAGAATGTGTGTGCAGTGCGGAGTTTTATTTTGTAATGTTTTGTTTTATAAATGTATAAGATGCCATGTATTTATGTCAAAGAAGGCAGGTGTAGCAGATAGAGTAGAAGGTGGTGTGGGTTTGTAATGGTCCTTCGTTCTTACGGGAACAGGGAGCTTAAGGTCATGTTCTGGAGAGAGGAGTGGTATTTATAATGTGGGAGCACTACATTAATTTAAACCATCAATGACAAAGATCTGTTTAGGTACATGATGCTGTAGGTCAAGTTACAAAATACTTCTCTGATTTTGAGATGCCTCAAATTCAGAATGTGCATTTTAAGGCTTTGTGGGTCTGATTTTCAGAAGCGTTAAGCACTTGCGACTCAGCCTGACTTCAACTGGGATAGTGGGTGCTCACCACCTATGAATATCAGGTTCTGTATATCTAGACCTAGGCACTCAAAAACTGAAGCTTTCCAAAATCATCTCTCAGGACAATTTTGGCCTGTCAGCATTGCTCAAAATTAAATGTTTAATTTATTTTAATATCATGTGATGAAAACTCCATGAATACATCCAATTAGAATTAGCAGCCCTACTCTAAAGGTGGAGGGGAAGGCCTTAGCTATTGATGGAGACAGCATTTTAATGGTTGACAAGAGGCTAGGCTGTATTCTATATGATTGTCTGGATGAAGGAGCACTTTTCAATGCAACATAGAATAGGTGTTTAAAAAGAATCTAAAATAAATAGAAGGTAAGGTTGTTCTGATTATTAATCCTTTTTGGAATGTTTTGATCCCCAGATCTAAACGCCCAGTTCCAGTTCCGATAGCTACACCTAAAGTTGACTCTCCGAGGCCTGTGATTCCCCATCAAAAGGTATGTAACACATTGTCTCTTCAGTGCTTATTGTTATCTGACTCTAACCTAAATCACTAGCACACTTTTCTATAAACAACCTAATACAACACAGAAAATATCTCATCCCTCAAACAGCAAGTATTGATTGAATGAACAGACATCAGAGGTGCTATATAAATGTAGTAGAGTGATGGTCTGTACCTTTACTGATTGGCAGAACATGAGGAACCAGTCTTCTGTGCTCCGTATCTGGTCTTGTTCTCTCTAAGCACCTGATGGTGTGCATTTCCAACTTTTGTGATCCTGTTCTCTTCCAGGCTAACTATCAGAGCTTCCCAAAATACAAAGTCATTTCCCAAAGTACTTGAGGAAAAACTCCACTAGTATATGACTCGGGTCAACTAAAAATTGACTAAAGCTGAGCATTTGTTGAGTTGGCTAGACAATATGACATTAAGGCATTTTACAGCCTTTTTGGTAGCTGTGCCTTCTTGTCAGATCAGTAAATAAACCACACAGCAGAAATAGAAGATAGCTTAATGTAAAGATGAAGGATGAATGATAGGGAAAATAGATAGCTTAGGTTTCGTGGATTAAGTTCTTCATCTCATAGGATACAGATGTCCAAAAGCCATCGCCACTGATCACATTCATTGACTCTAGCTAGCACCTTGCTCTGCTTTCTCTGTAGGTTGCTAGAGATTATGAATGGTTCCAGGCATGTATCTTCCTGTGTCTAGAGGTTATCCCTCTAGGTCTGAGATGGGAAATGGGGGACATAACAGTTTTCAAGTATATAAAAGATTGTTACAAGGAGGAAAGTGAAAAATTGTTCTTGTTAACCTCTAAGAACAGGACAAAAACCAGTGAATAAGTTCAGGACTATTTAGAAAGATTGGACATACACAAGTCCATTGGGCTGTATGCAGTGCATTTGAGGGTGCTGCGGGAGTTGGCTGAGGTGATTGCAAAGCCACTGGCCATTACTTTTGAGAACTCATGGCAGTTGGGGGGAGATCCTCAAGGATTAGAAAAAGGCAAATGTATTGACCATTTTTTAAAAAGGGAAGAAGGAAGATATGGGGAATTTAGAACAGTCAGCCAGACCTCAGTCCATGGAAAAATCATGGTGCAGATCCTCTAGGAATCCATTTTCAGGCACTTGGAAGAAAGGAAAGTGTTCAGAAACAGTCAGCATGGATTCACCAAAGACAAGTCATGTCTGACCAACCTGATTGCCTTCTATGATGAGATGACTGACTCCATGGATGTGGAGGAAGCAGAGGACGTGGTATAGCTTGACTTTAGATCAGCTTTTGATATGGTCTCCCACAGTATTTTTATCAGCAAGTTAAAGAGGTATGGCTTGGGTAGATGAACTGTAAGGTGGCTAGAGAGTTGGCTAGGTCATTAGGCTCAACAGGTGGTGATGATCAACAATGTCTAGGTGGAAGCAGACAACAAGAAGAGTACCCCAGAGATCAGTGCTGAAGCCAATTTTGTTCAACATCTTTGTTAATGATCTGGAGGATGGGGTGGACTGCACCCTTAGGAAGTTTGCATAGACTAAGCTGGGGTGAGTGCTAGATACACTGGAGGGAAGGGATAGGATTCAGAATGACCTAGACAAATTGGAAGATTGGGCCAAAAGAAATCTGATGAGATTCAACAAGAACAAATGACATGTCCTGCAGTTAGGACACAAGACTCTGATGCACTGCCGCAGACTGGCGACCAACTACTAGGCAGCAGTTTATCAGAGAAGGGCCTGGCGGTTGCAGTGGACAAGAAGCTGCTTATGAGTAAACAGTGTGCCCTTATTGCCAAGAAGGCTAACAGCATATTGGACTGCATTACGAGGAGCATTGCCAGCAGATTGAGGGAAGTGATTATTCCTCTCTATTAGGCACTGAAAAGGCCTCATGTGGAGTACTGCATTAAGTTTTGGGGCCCCCACTACAGAAAGGATGTGGACAGATTGGAAAGAGTCCAGCAGAAGGCAACAAAAATTATTAGGAGGCTTTGAGCACATGACTGATGAAGAGAGAATGAGGGGACTAAGTTTGTTTAGGCTGCAGAAGGGGAGAATGAACGGGAATTTGATAGCAGCCTTTAACAACCTGAAAGGGGGTTCTAGGAAGGGTGGAGTATAGCTGTTCTCCATGACAGTAGATGGCAGAATTAGGAGGAATGGTCTCAAGTTGCAGTGGGGGAAATGTAGGTTGGATATTAGGAAAAACATTTTCACTAGGAGTGTGGTGAAGCATGGGAATGGGTTACCTAAGGAGGTGATGGAATCTTCATCCTTAGAGGTTTTTAAGGTGTGGCTTGACAAGGCCCTGGCTGGGGTGATATTGTTGGGGTTGCCCTGCTTTGAGCAGGGAGTTGGACTAGATGACCTCCTGTGGTCCCTTCTAACCCTAATCTTTTGTGATTCAGTGATACAGTAAGGTATGTTTAGGTTGGATGTTAGGAAAATCTTCATACCTGTCAGGGTAGTTAAACAGTGGAACAAATTGTCTGGTTGTGGCCTCTCCATCACCAAGGCTGGGTCAAGCCTGAGGGGGCAGGGCTGCCTACCCTTGTGGGTCCCCCCCATTACCATGGCACACTGTCTGTGGGAACTCCCTCACACACACACCCTGGTGCTGGGGTGGGGTCAGGGGATCTGGGGTCCTAGCTGGCTCTGCGGAAGTGGTACAGGGGCTGCAGCCAGGTGGTGCTGCTATGGGTTGGGGGTTGGACGGGGTTGTAGCTGGCGCTGCTTGGGGGGGGTAATGGGGAGTAGCCCCGCATGGGCCTGTGGGGGGGGTCTGTGGAGGGGGTTGTGGGCAGATGCTGCTGCAGGGAGAGGGGGGGGCAAGAGGCTGAAATGGTCCAGTTCAGTGGTTCCCAACCTGTGGTCTGCAGACCCCGGTGGGCCGCAGCGTGTCTCCAAGGTGTCTGTGGACAGGTTGGGAGCTGAGGCTAGACCATGCCGGGGTCTCCGGTTGCCACAGAAACCCAGGCTTCTGGCCATGTGAGAGCTTCCCCCAGGCCGGGAATTTTTCAAACTCCTGCTCCCTGAGCATGTGCTCAGGGAGAGCAGCCGGGGGGAGCATCCAGGTGCCTCCAGTTCCAGTGGCCAGGTAAGGGGTGGAAGGGGCCATGGGAGGGGGAGTTGGGGGTGGGGAACCAGCAGGGAGGGTGGACGGAAAAGGGCCTGATGGGCAGGGAACAGTCCGGGGGCAGGGGAGGGGGCCATAGCTGCGGTGGCTCCAGGCAGGTGAAGGGGGCCATGGCCACGGTGGCCCCCTCTCCTTTACAGGAGAGCAGCAGGGGCCACATTCTGCCCTGTGCAGCGGAGCCACTGCTGCCCGGAGTCTCCTGGCTGCCCCTGAGGGGGCTGCAAACTTTTTTTTCCCTCTGAAGGGGGGTCCCCAGCCTGAAAATGGTTGGGAACCCCTGGTCTAGTTATTACTTGGTCCTGCCTTGACTACAGGTGACTGGACTAGATGATCTGTTGAAGCCCTTTCTTGTCCTATACTTCTATAATTCTCTGTAATGCTTTGGCAGGGCCATGTGAGAGAAATTTGAACTATCAGTGCCCATTTGTTCCTATTGATTGGATAAACAAAGAAGTGTAATCCCTACTGTTGTCAATCCTACCCCTTCCGTGAATGCTAATTTTACTGTCCTATAATCCCAAATAGACATAAAATAAGAAATAAGGCTAATTGTTTCAGGTTGCAAATCAGTAAGATAGTATACATGTCAATTTTAAACATTTCTTACAAATTATACATTCCAAATTCTGAGCTCAGGAGTGTTAAGTCTTCCCTGCCAGAGCTGGTGGCATGATGAAACACAGATACAAGATACCAACCTGAGGAGTGAATGTTTTTATCTGTTTATTAATTTTATCAAATTTGAAAGCAGGTTAACCATTTTTGAGTAATTTCAAAAACAATATTATGTCAGAGAAAGAAGGAATAATAAAATTTGTCCTGCAAGGAGTTGTTCCCTTTTCTATAATATTTCGGAAGAGAACTGAGGGCACTGAGGGAAGAAAGTAAGAGGAGTCAAAATGTGTGCACTCCTCCTTCATCCAAACAGATGATGGAAATGTCTGCCTCTTCTCATACTAGAATATTGTGGGACTCATCAACTGAGACTGTAATTTTGTGGGACAGAAGGTTGTTGGAGAGGAAATACTGAGTTTCACTGTGAATTCTCATGGAAAAGAAGAACATTCATTCTTTTGTTCGGTACTGTCTGTCACTTTACCAGCACAGGACGGGATGTTTTGTTCTGTATTTCCCAGCAGCCTAAGAGACCTAGTAAACTGTTTGTCCCTCCAAATACTGGAACTTCTCCAGGGCTTCTCTGTGATTCACTAACTCCCAGAGATATCTTCATGGATGTGACAAACCTGCACAGCTCCAGAGCACGCTCATTCACAGGCAAATCATAGTTTCAAGACGTCATATTCTGATAGCTCAGTAATTAACTATACTCCAAATGTAAATGTTAAAACCTCGGTAGTCACTTACCTTACAAAGTTGTTTCTTTTTGGTAAATATGTAAGAAGTGGGAGGTGGGGCTAAATGCATATTACGTAGGATGGATGTAAGGTTATTTCTAGTATTTGCTAGGAGTTTTTCCAGGGAGCAGGGAGATGTGAGTCCTACTCCATTTCCAAGTGTAAGAGGGTTCATACAACTGTGGGTTAGGTGGGCTAGATTCCTTGTTTGAGAGTACAGTGTAGGGTTAGTAGCTATTAGGAATGGGACTGTTTTTGGGGTAGTGTTTCCAGTAGGACTGAAGGGAATTTCCTGCCTCAGATGAGGGTCATGGTATTCAACCAAAGTGATTCTGGAAAGAAACTGGCAATTGGAGTTTAGCTTAGGGTGATTGTCCAGGGATTCTGGAAGACTTGAATAGTTGGGCTGAGAGTGATAGTGCCTGTCTTGAAGTCAGATGAATATCCAGGAATTGTGATGGAATTCAGTTTTTCTCATGTTGGTCAAGGAGGATTGCTGTAGATGCATGCCAGCTCATGTGTGGTACACATACAGGGAAATTTTCAATCAATTCAGTAGCTGAAAGTAGCCCTATTTAAGCAAATTGGAGGGGGTTGGTGGATTACAGTAAGATCAGGTGCAGAGAAGGGCAACAAGAATGATCCGTGGAGTGGAAAACCTGCCTTAAGAGAGGAGACTTAAAGAGCTTGGCTTGATTAGCCTAACCAAAAGAATACTCAGGGAAGGTACAGTTGCTCTCTACAAATACATCAGAGGGATAAGTACTGGAGAGGGAGAGGAAGTATTTAAGTTCAGCACCAATGTGGACACAAAAATAAATGGATATAACCTGGAGTTTAAACTTGAAATTAGACATAGGTTTCGACCTTTCACAAGAACAAAGTTCTGGGGCGAAAAACCTAGGTGATTTTAAAACTGAGTTTGACAAATTTATGGAGGGGATGGTATGATGGGACAGCCTAATTTGTCAGTTGGTTAATTTTGACTACTGATGGTGGGTATGCCAATGGCCTGAGATGGGATGTTACATGAGATGGGTTCTGAGTTATTACAGAGAATTCTTTCTTGGAAGTCTAGCTGGTGAGTTTTGCCCACATGCCCAAGGTCTAACAGATCACCAAGTTTTGGGTCAGAAACAAATTTTCCCCCAGGGCAAAGACTTTGGGAATTTTCTCCTTCCCCTGTAGCATGGGGTAATGCTCACTTTCTGGGGGTGTCTCTGTACATTAAAATCTTTAAACCATGATTTGAGGACTTTAATAACTCAGTCATAGGTTAGAGGTTTATTACAGGAGTGGGTGGGTGAGGTTTTGTAGCATACATTGTGTGTAGATCACACTAGATGATCATATTGGTCCCTTCTGACCTTAGAGTCTCTAAGTCTATGTTCTGAATCACTGAAGCAGAGATCTCAAATGGGGTATAAAAAAAGATCTTACTGAAGTGAGCTAGGATTTCATATATGTTGAAGTAATGTATGTTAAATATATTGTTAAGATGAAGTTTTGTTGTTTTTAAGCATCTTACTTTTTAAAAACCATTTTAGAATAGGCTAACACTCAGTTTAGGGGACAGTCAAAGGGATATAATCAGATTCTTTGACTTCTAGATCTGTAGTTCCAGTTGACATTGGTAGTATTAAAATCTGATACCTACTTCACTGGGTCATATGAAATTAGTCTGATTTAAGTTCATTTGCCAGAGAGCAAGTGGCTACATTACAAAACCATCATTACCTAGCTGCCCTTTCACCTGTAGGGTTGTTGTTTCCAGGTCATGGCTAAATGAATGCAGCTAGGGATGCTTGCATGGGCAAACAAGTGCAGTACCTGATATAAACATACCCATGGCTGTATGTTATTTCTGCTCATCCAGTTGTAATTTCTGCTAATTTTCAGGCATGTATTTCTTTTCAGCTTCTGTCAGCAGCTGTCTGTATTTGAATATAAGAACTAATATTAGATGCAGTCTCAGCCTATTGAAAGATACAGGCCAGGTCTGCACTACAGATTTAGGCTGAGGTAAAGCAGTTTATGCCAGCCTATCTCTGTAAGTATTTGCACGTCTCAGGATTGCTCCTGCACGATTTATGTCCCTCATTACATTGACCTAATAACTCCACCTCCACAAGAAACATAATACTTAGGTAATTAGGGTGGTGCAATGTCTTTGTAGACGCCTGGTAGTCCTACTGCCAATCGCTTAACGTTCCCCCACGCTGTTCTTCAGTCAGCGTAAGTGCTCCTGATGAGGATGCGCACCACTGGCAGAAGGAAGGTAGTATGGACATGGAAAAAACCAGTAATTATTGTAATGGTAATGTGTCAACCTAACATAAGTCAACTTAATTGCATAGTGTAAACAAGGCCCTACTCAACATTCTGGTTCAGCAACTCAAAACAAGTTTACTCATTTGGGATTAAATTAAGCAATTTGCACAGCTCTGCATGTGCGCTGTTTGAAAGAAAAGAAGGACATTTCCAGGATTGAGAGCATTTATTATCAGAAGTCATTCAAGATGGAGGAAGGAGAGTAGAGACTTTTCCAGAGATTTAAACTAACGGCTCATAAATGTTTTAGCTGTGTTCATGCAACATTAGAATTCATAGGTAAGTATCTGCAAGTGAGGAAGTGTGAAATTTAAATCTCAGCACACCACCTTAACTCTGTCCTTTTGCACATAGACATTTTGATATGCTATTTATTTATATGATCACATTCTGTACTATTTATGAAATATGACTATATACAGTTATTAATTGTTATGTGTATTATGGTGGCGCTCAGAGTCCCAGTGAGAATCTGGAGCTCCTTGTGCTTATGAATAGTGTATTTTACACTCAGAACTTGTATCTAAAATAACCAGAAGTTATAGTTGAAGAAAAGATGGTCTTGTTGAATAAACCACAGAACAGGAGAGCTGGGTGCTATTCTTCACTGTGCCACAGACTGCTTGTGTGACCTTGGACAATTCACTTAACTTCTCTGGGCCTCAGTTCACTTGCAGTGTGGTGACAGCAAAAACTGACTTTTTCATATAGCAGTTGTAAGGCTAAACTAATTAATCAATGTTTATAGACATTCAAAGAATTGCTATAATCATTCTAATTGAATGCTGTATCCTCTAATGCATAGTGAGGTCAGAGTTAATGTTATGTTTCATACTTCCTGACTTGAGTATTTAAGAGTGCAGTCTTAATAGTGCATCAACATAGGGCCCCTGACCACAGATAATCCTTTTGGTTAGTCTCTGTGGTAGGCATGAGTTCACACCAAGGATTTAATCCAAGCATGTTAATGATGATTCAGTCAGCCTTTGTTCACCCTACTCCTTCCCTCCCTACTCCCAGATTCCTAATCCCACACAGTGCCTGTAAAGGGGCTGCTTTGGGGTGAGAATGAAAGTGGGTCAAACTGACAAATAGGCACACTATTTTGGTACCTCCCATTCCTGAAACCCAGTGATGCCCATGTTGAGGTTCCTTTCCTGTCCTTCATGTCAAGGGGAGCATTCTGCCCTTAAAGACATTTGATGAATATTAGGAAGTAAAAAAGATAACTGCTGAAAATACAGAATAGGTTGAGCCAATGCTTCATAATAAGTTCCAGAAGGGTAGCTGTGTTAAGTCTAGTTCAGCAAAATAAGCAAGGAGTCCTGTGGGACTTAAAGACTAACAAATTTATTTATCACATGAGCTTTTGTCAGAGAAAATTGCACTTCATCAGATGCTTGAGGACAGAGAAGTACGGATGAATGGGAGACAAATAAATCCAGGGAAGTATAAGCAATAGGATCAGGTCAGACTGTTAAAGCAAATTGATGCAGTTCTTTAGATTCAGACTGGAGATCAGCATATTAGAGGGAGGTGAGGAAAAAAGGAAGGCAAAATTACCCGTTGTAATGGGGAAAAAAAACACAGTCCCTATTTAACCTTACTATGACAGTGTCAAATCTGCATATGAATTCTAATTCTGCAGTTTCTCTTTGAAGCTTTGATTTGTTATCTATCGCTATTTAGGTAAATAGATAACAAATCAAAGCTTCAAAGAGAAACTGTAGAATTGGAATTCATAAGCAGATTTGACACCATCAGTTTAGGATTAAATAGGGACTATTTTTTCCCCATCACATAAGGTAATTTTGCTTTCTTTTTTCCTTTACCTCCCTCTAATATGCTGTGCTCCACTGTTTGATTCTAAACAACTGCACTGATTTGCTGTAACAGTCTAACAGTCTGTTAACTGCTACTTGATCTTCAAGTGTCTGATGAAATGGGATTTTCTTTCACAAAAGCTCATGCAGTAAAGAAATTGTTTGGTCTTTAAAAAAGTGCCAAAGACTCCTTGTTTGTGCTGCTTCATAATAAACTCCTTCCATCCCCAAATATTCTATGTTCTCATCTAGGTAATCATTTTTAAACTCATCCACTGATGTGGAATCTCACCATTACTCTGGGAAGTTAGAATCCAACATTCTGACTTCTTCACATAGCAAGGGATCTCAGCAAAGTGAAATCTTTCACTGGAGAGGAAGCCAATGCCCGGTATTAGAGCCTCCTCTTCTGGTCAGCTCTAGTGTAGCATTAGACTTGAACAGATGACAATGTTACCTCATTTTTTCAACGCCAGTGATAATGAGATGAAGTGGCATGGGGACAAGATGGAACACAAGGAAATGTTTGCCACTGTTGCCTTCTTTTAATTTCATTTGGTATAGTGCAAAGATACATTCATTACTAGAAGGCAACATTCAGATTTCAGAAGTGAAATAAAGTTTTCCTTCATTGGTCTGTTCTTGCCACTGGACTGAAACAAAGAGAACAGTAATTTAGTCTAACACACACTTCTAGGAATGAATCACATAACAGGTACTTTATCAATCATGAGACAAAAAAGCCAAATAAGCTGATCAATGGAAAATAATTCTTTCTAGGAAATCACCCTGACTCTAAAAGTCTATATTGCATCCCCCTTTACTGACTATCTTCTTTCAGCTCCCAACCCCAAAATTCCCACAGTTTTAACTTAAAATCATCAAATAATGACATGGCCTCCAAGTTTCCATTGTAAACTGAAGGACATAGTTCTATTTTCCTATACCAATATAGTCAGCTATTAAAATAAATCAGTGCCAATACATAGTTAAGAAATCTAACTAGAAAATATTTAAGAAGTGTAACTGAAGTGTCCCCCCCCCCCCCCAAGACCTAAAATAGTGATTCCTAACCTTTTTGGCTCAAGGGCTGCAGGTATCATTTTTACAACCCCAAAGAGCCACCAGCCTCCTCCAGCATGGCCTCCTCTCCCCCACTGCGGTTGCTGATCTCCCATTTCTCTGTGTGCTGGGGGGAAACTGCACACATTCTGTAGCCCTGTGTACACTACCCAGGCCCAGACTGTGAATTTGTCCATGTTTTAAAATATATATTTTGGTGGAAATACTATTTTTCATTTATTTAATGATACTTGGAAGCTAGTAACAGGCCAGTTACTGATGGTTATTTGCAGGCTTTTTTGATGTCAGACGATAATGATTGAAATGTGTAACTAGTTACGAATACATTCATCAAAAGTCATCAAAAAGAGTAAAAAGCAATAGTTTGAAATATGCTATTATCATCCTCAGTTTCTACAGCTTCAGATAGCTGTTCATGCCAGTTGTGTTTTCTTACTCTACTTTTTTGTTGCTATGATAAATTTTTTTTGTGGAATATGTTACTGAAAACAGGAAATAGTGACATTTTCTGTATCAATCTTGTTTAATCTGCATTTTGCAGCATTAATAGGAAACCATTTCTTGAAATTATATTTAATGAAAAGCATAATTTCCTACTGTTTTGCAGGACATGGTTTTGTGAGTCAAAATAAGCTTGTAATGTAAAGTGCAAGCAAGAGGTCTTGCACATATCTAATATTGGGAGCGCTTCTTGAGAGCCTCACAAAGACAGTATTCCATAGTGTCCTAACTAGAAAAAATATCCAGGTCACAAATGTGGGATTATGCATCTAGGGTTTAATTACATGCTGTACTCCTGTGTAACTTCTATTCATTCATATGGAAAATATTCACATGCATAAAAGAGAAACTATGCCTGTTGGTTAATACACTTTCTTGAGTTCTTTTAGCCCACTTGCTAACCATGTTGCATGGCCTTATTAGCATGACATGAAGCCTATGAGAGCACTGCAATATATGGGCATCATTAATTTAAAATTGTTTGTGAGAAACTGAGTGCTGTGATTTCAGGAACATTAGGTCTTACATTTCTAGCTTATGGATTTTTTTGTACCTGTATGTTATTGCCTCAAATGGGAGTGATCGCAAAACAATCAGATTTCCTTAATTATCACAGGAATGAATGCAAGATATAGTCTGATTATTAACTGGTGTCAAATTATATCTTCAACTAATAGCAGAAGCTCTTTTGACATTAAATTTTAACTTGCGTGATTCAACTAAAATATAAACGCCTGTGTTTGTAGCCCAACCCTATCAGAAGTTGATGAACGGAGTGTTCTACCTTACTGAAAGGTTTGCTATCTCAGCCAATAATCTGTTTGTCTCAAGTGTATGAATGTATGCGGAAAGCAATAGATATATAGTTTTTTTGCATGTGTTCTATGATTGTTCTTATTTTTTTCTTTTCTTGACCTGCATGTTTGCTACTACAGGACCCTGCTTTGGAAATCAATGGCAGCAGAACAACCTTCAGTCCTCTAACTAGCACAGCAACTGGGCCTTTGGGTAGTATTTTAGCAACCAATGGAACATTTTCAGGCTACCTCAGCAAGCAAGAGATCAGCTGTTCAAATAGCTCTTCCTTCTTAAAGACTACTGCAGTTAGAACTTCCATGGCCTCTCTGTCCGTGACACCTGAAATTTCACCTGCAAAGAGTAATCTAGGTTCAAAACTAAGCCCTGTGTTCACTGATGGCAGTAGTCCTAAACACCAGTTGAGCCCTGCAAGGCAATATAACAACCCCATTGGCCTTTACTCAGCAGAGACTTTAAAGGAAATGGCTGAGATGCATAAATTAAGTCTCAAACGAAGGGCCTCAGAAGGTGGACTTCCTAGAGGGTAGGTAACGTGGTAATATATTCAATGTTTCAGTAGATAAGTAATTAGCTGAAGAATGATGTATAATAGCGGTTATCACACTGTGAATTTGTTTTGTAATTATCACTAATATCACTAATAATGTCTTGAAAAATAGTCATTAAACCTTTCCCCACTCAAAACTGGACACATGATACTATGTCATAATAACTCTTGGTTTTTGAAACTATGTCATAATAACTGGGTGCCCTGACATGAGGAGGAATACTGTGGCTAAAGTATGTGTATTCCCCTGTTTAATTTGCTGTACTTAATCTGGTTGACTTGAATATCAGCTACAAGCCAGTATGGAAGTTGCTTTGAAAGAGTTCTGAAACTACACTTTTCTAAAGAGGAATTGCCTGGATCAACTAAGATTACACTCTTAATCTATTGCAGTGAACTTCTATAACTCCCTTCTTAATGTAGTCACTTTCCTGTACAGACTGAGATTGAATAGTGATTACTTCAGTCCCTTGGTTTGAATGTCGTCCAGCTCAAATCTATCTGTTATTAGCTTTGTTATCCACTTGAGTGTGGAAAGAAATAATCAGTAGTTTTCATCCAGTAGGTAAGATACAGAGATGATCCCACCTAGTTTGGCTTCAGAATATGAAGTTATGTAGTGCTATATACTCTGTAGTGCAGGTTTTTTTGCTGCAAAGTGGGTGATTCATGTAACTTGGACTACATTACAGAAATGTTGAAATGAATGAGGGCCAGTGGAGAATAACAGGTAGTTTGTAATCATTCTACTTTTTTTGGTGATTACAAGCAAACCGCTATAACTCAATTATCTTAAAGCTGCTTTTATCAGAAATGAGGTCACGTTTCCCAATGTGTTCTAGGAAAAACAAGGGAATTTTCAAAGTGAGCACACTTACCTGAATAAATCCTCTCTCCCCCCACCCCCATCTGGTTGAATAATTAAGATCTGATTAAGGAAGAAAATGTTTTAAATAATAATGCAGAAGTATAGAAAATGGCAGGTAGAGGGAAAATTTCCTGGGGACACCATTTAGTCACCAAAGCTTCCTTTGATTCAGTCACTGTAATCTACAAAATGAGGGTTTGAGAGCAAGAGGAGAAAAATACAGCAGGGGCCTGATTTTCCTTTGCCTTGTACCTTGCATAATCACTTACATGAAAGCAAAGTGGGTGTAAAACACTTATTCTGCGTTGATAGTGTTTTACATCTAGTGTGCACTCAGTTTACATTAATGTAAATGGCTACACAAGATGCAGGCAGGGAGGAATCAAGCCTAGGGCTGTAAATTTAAAAATGCCATCTAGATTTGGTTATAAGGGAGTGAAATTCAAATAATTTTTTCAGCAATTTAAAGAGATAGAAAGATGGGTTTCATATACATTTTTTCGTGAAAAAAATATTTCTCAACCTATGTTAGCACTTATATCTCCTCAGTAGCACATCTTACCACTGTGGTCTTAACCTTCCATTTCTTGTGAACTTTTCACTGTGTATTTTCCTTTAGATAAATTAGGAATCGATGAACTGCCTGAGTATTCCTACTATATATTATTACAAAAAATACACACCATAAGGCTGGATCTGCCGCTTATTGTCATCAATAGGGAGCCTTCCCATTGATTTCAGTAGGCTTTGGAACAGGCCACATAATATAAAGACTTTTTTCTTAAGGAGACCATCAAAATATGGATACTGGATTGCCTCCACAGTGATCCCCCTTCCTCACAGCACTGCATTTATATGTGTAACACTTCCTCCCATGTATATGCACAAGCACACATACAAAACAATTTAAGCTCCTCTTTGGTGCACATCTGGGCCCCACTGGTAATATACTAAGGCATAGCATAAGTTTGCTTTATTTTTAATATTTTTTATAAATTGATTGGATAATATTAATTTCTTGAAACATTCAAATTTTTTTCAATTTCTGTTTTCACCATTGTGCAGAATTGTAGGATGTTATGTGGGGCCAAACAATAGTTATTTAAAAACTGTCAGCACTGAGATTGAAGAATTTAAAACCTTGTAACCATTAAAATACAGATTGTCATCATCAGATGTGAAAATATGCAAAGGAAATATCCTTTAATCAAACTCCAGTAAATTCTCAAGCAGCATTTTTCTTTCTTACATTAATAAGCTGTAAATTTGGATTATTACTGATGGAAATTTTTTTATCAAGGCACATGAGTGCAGCAAATCAAAACATACTGACATTTACCAATTAAAAATTGAATCTTTCTAAATGTAAGTATAAGATTCTCAATAACAAAGCTAAAACTTTTATGGTGCCCTCCACTTAGATATCATTCTGAATTTAAATAAGGTTTTGGGGTGCTTTTGCATGAGTAGCTGTGACATATTCATTGTATATCCAATTCTGCCTCCTTGCACAAATAAAGAAATACGAAAGATTGTGTACATTTAATGAACCCCTGCCTGAGAAAGAGTTGTTTTGATAGCTGTTAAGCACTCAGCAAAGTCCAAACAGCCTGAAATTACTCATCACAAGTATTTCCGTATTGGTAACATGCTGTGAAAATTCAGTATTCAATAGCTCCCACTCCCACTTGGATCCTATCCATGAAGTCAGGAGGTTCTTACATCAGGGCAGAATGGACTATAATCTATGAAGGAATATGAGTTTTTTGGGGACCTACTAGAGGCTAAGTTCTTCCATTATCTAGAGTTCTCTGTTTTTCTAGGTTTGTACATGTATAAAAACAGTACTTGTGCATAAGCAAAACAGGCTCTGCAGGGTCAGCTCTGCTTTGATTGGTAATAAAGGTGATGGATGCTGTATAAGAGCTACATAGGTGGGTAGATCTCAAGGTGCATTTCATACTTAGATGTTTGGGGTTTTTTAACTTGTGTCCTGTGAAACATATGAACAGATCCAGCCATGTGCTGGAGGGGACTCTTGGGAGCTCCTTGTTAAAATTCTGTCAGCAAACTCAAAGGAAGGTTGGAATGATTTCTTTGTCTCCTACCAAGTTCCCATTCTCTTACTCCTCCGATGCACTTCTGGAATTAAGGCTGTATCACAGGGGAAAGTGGACATTTTTGCAGGCATGCCTATTACAATATCAAGAGCAGATTTTACTGGGATAAAGGTTCTGCAAAGGGGAATAAAATAGAGATAGAGAGCAAATCATATTCTCTTGCATAGTTATTTTTCTTTTCAACTTGTGTTATTCTGCATGTCTTTGGCTAGGGCAGTAAATACCTGCCCCACGTGTTTTTGTGTATAGGGAGATATAATTACCAGCTGGTTACTCTTTGGAATCTTTGAGTGAGTGGGTTTGGTACCTGTCCATATTTAGAAATAAAGTAAAATGAAGTGTTGGACTGAACCAGAGAAAATTTTATAATCTCAACCTGGCATGTCAAGAGAGGCTAAATTTTGCTGTGTGCCGTCTGTTTAGGTCTGAAAAATCTTTGCTGAGATTTGAGGCTGTTGACTGCTTCTCAGAAGACTAATGTGTGCACATTATTTTTTCTGTCTGTGAAACATATAGTTTACATGTGCATGCTCTTTATACTCCATTTAAAAATTGGTTGCTCTTTATTTTTAGGGTTATTTTACAGCTACAGTTCTACCTTTAAAATATTATTTTCCACACACAGATATGGTTGAAAGGATTATAATAGCCATCAGACTTCATTTCAGAAAATGATACTATTACACCATGTTTCACCGTAAGCAGTTGCTCAGCTGTCTGGCAGATACCTAAAATGGATGTAGAATCACTGATCTGCTTACAGGCTACAACTTGTTCCTAATATATCTCTACCAGTTTGTGTAAAAGACAGATATATTTGGCTCATTGCAAAGTTTACAGAGCTGGCAGAATGTTCTTGAACCTGAGAATCTGAGGGGCAGAAACTGAAAAAAGGCTTTTTGTATTTGTATGTCCAGACAAAAGCAACAGCACAGAGACTCATGTCACATTTTTGGCTCGCTGCGTTGTTTTTGATTAATCAGAAACAGACTGGAGTGAACAGGCTGCAGAAGTGACTTATGTAAAGATGCCACTCCAAGGGTCACTGAGATAACAGCAGAGGGAACCATACCTAATTTGTAGGCCCAATCCAGTGGTAATTAAGGCTGGAAATGTTACAGAAGGAACTGGAAAGATGGTGATGCCCAGATGTCTTATGTGGTCAATTAAGAAATAGTGCTGTTGGCTACCTCTGCATGGAAACTTATCCACTTTGACTTGGCCACAGACGTGATCTCCTATCTATGATCTAGAGATATGAGTGTTCTCAAGGCTTTGAGAGAGACTATGAAAATGAACATCTGAAGCCCATCAATTCTGCTCTCTGCATCCATTAGCAGAGGTCATTGGAGAATGATATAAGGAGCTTCCCCTTACTGAGTTCTGAGCACCTTGCCTCTGTAGTGCTCCCACCTGCTGCCTGCCTGAGACCCAGATTCTGATCTCTAGTGTTGTGTTGCTTCCCATTTGCTGGGTTGGCACAAGCAGTTATTGTTAATGCAGTAGAGAACATTATTTTCTTTTAGTGATCTGAAAAAGACACAATATTAATACTATAAAATTAATGCTCTCAAGCCTTTTAACAGAGGCCTTGGACTAGCCAACCATGATTACCAAAGAGGCATACCTAGGCTGATTCTAGTACTTCCTTAAAAAGGGTATCAGGTGGCTGTGCTGAAGAGGGGGGTCTTAGGAGATTAAAAAGGCTGCTGCAAGGACAACCCTGATGTGAAAGGAGTTGAAAATCAACGCAGAAATCTGAGGCTCTAGCCCTGTACCAGAAATCTGAGGCTTCAGCTAGGGAGAGTCTGGGGGTGGCCTGCAAAGACAGGGGAGGTCTCAGTCAAGGTCTGGGAATACAGTGAATTGTAGATTCTAGCAGAAAGACCAGGGACGTGGGGTTTTACTACCAAGTCTGAAGGCAAGAAAAGGCTGGAAGTGATCTGATGAGAAGGTAAAACTGATAGACTGTATTTTGGGTTATGGAGTTTTACTCTGGAGCTTAAAGTATATGATAAACTTGGACCCTCAAGGAGGGGTGCTGAGTGGCAAAGTAGGCTTGTGTGGAGTTTAAGAAGTCCTTTCTGGGAGAAATTATTAGCAGGGTACCACAAAGGCTCCCCAGGCCACAGGGAATTCATGGGAAACAGCTGACCCCATCAAACACCTAATTCACTTTTTGCTTTGGTGTAAATCAGGAGTGACTACTGAAATCAATTGATATACTCCACTGTTAAAACCAATATAAGTGAGAATGGACTCAGGTTAATAAGGTGTTAAGTAGAGGTACTTTTCCATTCAAATATTTGTGCCTGTATTCTTTTGATTTTCTCCAAAAGATCCTGCTTACAGGACTGGCTATATGAGGGAAGGATGAACAGACTAGCATTACATTCTTGACTGTTTGGTGTCTGGGAGAGAGGACGTAATGTCTCTACTCAGGCTATTTCAAGGTGAATATACAGCCTGCAAATAGTCCTGCTTCCTTTATTCTGTAACCTTTACAAACAATGCTCCCAATGATGCACAGTAATAAAAATATGTTGTCCAGGATCAGCCAAAATGCCTTGGTGCCTTAATCTCTGCAAAATCCCTACATTTTTTTCTCTCAATCACATTGTGGGTTTTTAGGCATTCAGTTGCTTTCTGTTCCAATTCGTAGATGGTTTGATAAAACCTTATAAGCCCTTTTTAATATGTATTCCCTTGATGCTCTAAAACTTTTGTTCCTTTCATTTGTTCTTTCTCTCTTCCCTTAGGTCATAGCCAACACTGCTGCCAAGTTAGTATAAAATAGTGTGTATGCGTTATGCTTATGTTTGGAGATTTCTTTTTTGGGATAGCATGAGCTCATGTATTCTTGCTGTGTCTGTCTGCAATGGAAAATCATTGAAAAAGATCTGATTGGATATAGCATCATACATGGTTACTATATCCAGAGGAGATTCTTTTCCACCAGTTTCTCTGCAACTACTATTCATTCAGCATTTTCTGTTGATAGCTTAACTCTGCAATGGAAGCTTGGATTGAAACTTGCTCAGCTTTGGAAAAGGCTTTTGCATCTTTTTAATTCATTGCAGTCATACATGTATTTAACTCTTCAGATAAGATAAATGTTAATGCCTTCATGATTTTGTGGGCCTTGGATACAGGATTTTTTTTTTGTATAATTACTGATGTATTTTTAGTTTCATACCTGCTGAATGCCCTGTCAGCATTATCTTATGCAGAGCCCCCAGATTTGTATGTCTTAGTCTCCATTTCCTGCTAGAACTGACTCGTCACCTCTGACAAACAGTCTTGCAGCAAACATCCGGTCTGAGCAGTAACATCACCTCTCTCATCAAGACACTCCAGTAGAAACACTGCAGCTAAAAGTGATCATTTCTGGTTCTTTCTGTGGAAATCCCTGTTGATGTCAATGGAAGTTTTGCCTTTCTAAGGACTATAGGTTTGGCCCAACATGTTAGGAGAGCAGTGCAATTGCTTCAGTTGTCATTCCAGTACCTAAATCATTAATTTTTATGGGAGCCTAAGGACCCCTGAGACCTCTTGCTCTTTTTTAGATTAATTTGTTGAAGTCAATTGCCTTAGACTGTATTTTCATGAAGCTAACAACTTCCATTTACGTAGACTGATACCTTCACTGAGTCTTCTCTGACTGTCAGATGTGGAAAATCTTTGATAATTTTTATTAATGGATCAGAGGGAGAACACTGAATTCATGACCTCCAGGATTAGAACATTCTGAACTGCTCGCCAATGGCTTGATGCACTGTGGGAGTCAGAGAAGTCACTTAAGGAAATGCTTAAGTCGACTTAATAAAAACCCAGTGTGTCTGTGGGGTTCTGTAGGTCAATTTAAGCTTCCTTAAGTCGACCTAAGGCTCCAGTGTAGATGTGCCCAAGGATTCTGAGAAGCCAGTAGTAGGCATAATGTGCAGCCTCTTTCCTTGTGTCACCCTACAAAAGTGGTATCGGTAAAATAATTTTCGCATAGTTATTAAATGTGTTAATTAAGAGATATTTAAAGTGTGAAAATGTTCAAGTAAATGCATGTTTTTCATTTGTAGTGAATGTAAAATGCAGCTTCTTACTGTTTGTGCGTGTATTGCCTGGCTCTGTTTGCAATAAGGTATGTGTACACACATACGCACCTGTTCCTGCCCTGCTGCATGCTGCTGTCAGTTCTCCTCTGAAATATTCCTGCAACAATGCACAGCTATATCTCTCTTGCTGACCTCAGTAAAGGCATCTCACCAGATAAAAGCGTGATACAAAAAGTGGAATCTCTTGCCTGGGAGACAGAGCACTTGTGATAATTAGGCTGTAGTCAGCTGTCTGCTGGGAGTCTCTACAGCTTACGGGAAGAGTTTTTTTCCCCCTTGATTTTCTTCTCCTTTCTTTAATGATTGAGGGGCATCTTCTGTTAATAAACACTCTAAAAAGCCCCATATTGTGCCCCCATCTTTCTGACCTGCCATGATTAGTGCAGACTGTCACTGGCAGTGTAGCTATACCCTGGACAGGCGTAACTTAATGCTCTAAGTTTAGAAGTAGTAGTAGGGAACTCTTGAGTTCAAATCCTAGCTTTGACATTGACTCCCCCTATGATTTTAAGTGTCTCTTAAACAGTCTGTGCATCATTTTCCCTATTAAATATCCTTATCCACATGGAGATCACAATAAGCAGCTATTCCAGGATAAATCCCTGAGTACAGTTGTCCCATGGATTGTTATGCAGTTGGATTTAGGATTTATCTTGAAATAAGTTTATACTGAAGTGGTTACACATTTTATACTGGTTACAAATTTATCCTTGGAGTGGTTACATATTTTGGTAACTTCCAAATTTCCTCACAGAGCTGTTGAAAGGGTTAAAGTGTTAGTATCTGTGAAGATGAAAATCATGAGTGCTAAATATCACCATGGTGAATTACTCAAATAGAAAAAGATGTAACTGTATGTTTCCATCAATTGAACTTTCTAAAAAAACCTGAAGGGCTACATAAGGATCTCTTCAGGCAAGTAGACATGTGCACCTAAATGTTAATATATGGCATATGTATTTTCCATAATTTTTCTTTTGGGTCCACAACTGTCTTGAGTTTTGTCTTGTTTTCAAAATGATCAGCCAACGCAAAAATCTCATTGTGTAGTCTGCTCCAGACCATTTTCTTTGTTCAGTGATGCCCATTACACTGTGTGTTCTTTCTCTACAGCAGTCTGAACAGATGCTTTTATGGTGAGATGTCTTAGGCACATGCACACTTTCCTCTGCTGATGCTTTTTTCTTTGTTAATTATTACCTATTTGTCCTTATTTTCTTTTCGTTCTCTCCTACTCCCTTCTCCAAACATCACTCTTACATAACCCCAGCACAGAGTATGTGGAGCGCTTCAATCCCAATGTCCTGAAGGACTCTGCCTTGTCTACACACAAACCCATTGAGGTGAAGGGCCCAGGTGGCAAGGCTACTATAATTCATGCCCAATATAACACCCCGATCAGCATGTATTCCCAAGATGCTATCATGGATGCCATTGCAGGCCAGGCACAGGCCCAAGGTGGTGAACTTGCTGGGTAAGGTTTTTTTCTTGTGTAAAATGGCCCCACTCTGCATGACATATGAATCCTTCTTCTCATCTTTTGCTGTTGTTGTTGTTATTTGGATATTTTATTTTGAGGAGAGCGGTACTCTGTAATTATTTTTTTAAAAATCCTTCTAGTTAGCTATTGCCCAATACCCCCATTGTTTGGGTGGCTTTTTCACTTAAGGCAGGTTCTGCCAGTGTTACTCACACTAGGTAAGATCTTTACTTGACAAGTGGGACCATTCAAGTAGATGGGACTATTCGCAAACTAAGATACTGCTTAGTGTGAGTAATAATAGTGGAATCAGCCCATTTTATATATGGTTCTTGAAGCAAAAAAGGAAAGACATTTTGACATCTCTCAGTGTTTTCCATGGTCATCTTGGTGAGGAATGCTTTGTCAGGTAAGTTATGCTCCAAATTTGACCTATGGAAAAATTGTTAGAAATTTCTGGGGGCATATCTTACCCTTATTTTGTCTGTTCATTCACTTCCCATTGATATAGTGGTGAGTTCTACACATAGAATGGGAACTAAACATGTGGACCACAAGATAAATATGAGTCAACAGTGTAACACTGTTGCAAAAAAACCAAACATCATTCTGGGGTGTATTCACAACAGTATTGTAAGTAAGGCACAAGAAGTAATTCTTCCGCTCTACTCCATGCTGATTAGGGGGCCTCAACTAGAATATTGTGTCCAATTCTGGAGACATCATTTCAGGAAGTAGGTGGACAAATTGGGGAAAGTTCAGAGAAGAGCAACAAACATGATTAAAGGTTTAGAAATCTTTATTTACGAAGGAAGATTGGAAAAAACGGGTTCATTTAGAGTCAAAAAGAGGAGATTGAGACAGGACATGAGAACAGTTTTCAAGTACCTAAAAGGTTGTTACAAAGAGGAGGGGGGGAAATTATTTTCCTTGACTGCTGGTGGTAGGACAAGAAGCAATGGGTTTAAATTACAGCAATGAAGTTTTAGGTTGGATATTAGGAAAAAATTCCAAACTGTCAGGGTGATTAACCACTAGAATAAGTTGCCTAGGAAGGCTGTGGAATCTCCGTCACTGGAAGTTTTTAAGAGTAGGTTTGACAAACACCTTTCAGGATGATCTAGAAAAGTGGTACTTGTTCCTGCCGTGGATAGAGGGGCTGAACTTGATGACTTCTCAAGTCCCTTCCAGTTCTATGATTCTAAATGTACTTCTCAACATTCAGAAACTAGAAAGCGTCCAAACCTAATAGGAAAAAAAAATACTTTTAAACTTTTAAGATGGTGTTACAAAAATGAGTAGTAAAAATTTTATTAGTAAAGAAATAGACAAGAAGATTTTTTTGTTTGTTTATGTTTTGTTTCGTTTTAAAGTAGATGTTAAGTTAACCTCTGTGGTTTGAATATTGCTCTCAGTGACATAGGTGTAAATACAGAGTAATTTTACTGATTTCAGTAAAGTTCTCCTATGTTTACATTGTTATAACTTATAGCAGATAGGTTTTATTTAATTGTTTTATTATGTCTATCATTTAGCTCAGAGAAACTGATTGCTGTGAAAGTATAAGGCTAAGGTTACTCAAATAAAATATTGATATCAGAAGTTAATATAAAGAACCCCAACTTTGTGCATTTCACTTGGAGAGAAGCTGAATGGAGTTGAAAACATGTATAGTTATTATCTCAATGTCGCCTATTATAATGGCCATATATTCAGTCTAGTAACTGCATTGATTATATAGCACAATAGGCTTGGAAAAAGGAGGAGCATTTGTCACTGGTATAGAAGAAGGTAACATGCATATTTATTACTGTTTACTGATTTTTTTTCTTCCAGAATGAAGTCCTATATTAGTGGTACCCCTCTTTGGGTGTATTTAACACTAATGCTGTTTAATTGAAACCTATTACTTAGGAAAAACAGGAGTTTATATATTTCATAGTTGAGACTGTATTTAAGCTAAAAAGGATGTTTCTGCAATACTGTATGCCTCTCTAAAAATCATTGATGTAAACCAGAGAGGGGTGAATATGACCTCTCTCTTTTGCTGTCTTCAGCATTAAGATAGAGGTTTGTATATAAAGGAACTGGGAAAGACAGATAAAATAGCAGGATACTCTATTGGTCTGAATACACATTTTTCACTCTTGCAGTATTGTAGTCTACTTTTCAGCCCCAAGAAGGTTCTTGATTGTGTGAAAAGCAATAAATTAAATATATAAACAGCATTTCTAAAAAGACTGAAATGTAATCCAATGTGAAGGAACTGAAAATTCATATATTTTAAATGAAAGTTTTACACAACTAGATTAAATATGATATAATCAAGGACCCTTTGGGCTATTTCAGAGTCCTTGGCTCTACCAGTAGCAATTAATAATTCTGCTTTCTTCCAGTGTGTGTTTTTGTGCCTCTCAGAATTCTAAATTATTCCAAGAGAGAAAGGCCAGACCAAGACTCAATGGCTATGTCTACACTAGAGGGCTCAGTTAAGTCGATTTTATTAAGTTGACTTAGAGAGTCCATATTTTTTAAAGTTGACTTTGTTAAGTCAACTTAAGCCAGGGTAGCCATTTAAGTCGACTTAATAAAATCAACTTTAAGCAGGTCCCTTGGCTTACGTTGACTTAAGAGTCTACCCTGGCTTGAGTAGACTTAATAAAGTTGACATAGGTGGCCACATTTTGTTAAGTCAACTTAATAAAGTTGACTTAATGCTTGAAGTTGACCATAAGGACAGGAGTTATTAAGTCGACTTAAGCAAGCACTTAAGTCAACTTAATAAATGCCAAATGTGGGCATGGAGTTGCTAAAGTTAGCTTACGCCAGGTGAAGTTAACTTAAGCCTCCAGTGTAGACATATCCAAGTAGAGCTCAGCATCTGCCTCTTTCAGCTGACCTTTCAGGACCTAGTCCTGCTAAAAAATGAACAGAAAACCACTCTTACTCCAGTACAGAGGACACAGTTTATCAGAACAGTGATGGACTCTGTCCAGGCCATGGTCTTTGTTCCAGAGGGGAGTTTCCAGACAATCACAGTGCTTATAATGCGCTTCAGAGATGACCTCATTACAACAGCTAGGCTGTTGGGTCGAATGGCCTCACGTACTTAAGTAATGCAGTACGTAAGTCTGTGCCTTAAACGGCTCTATGTATGACTGGCCCAAACCACCAGCATCTGGACTTGGTCCTCACAGTGCCTCCCCCAGTTCTTGTTCTCATTAGTGGTGACTGGACACACTGGCAGTTTGTGTGTGTGTCCTGTTCTTACAGCTCCAACAAGTGCTGTCTCTAGTTTCAGATGCATCAGCATGGGGCTGGGGCACTCACTTGGAACCCCTCAAAACCTTTGGACTCCAGAAGAACTTCTTCTGCACATCAACATCAGAGAACTCAGAGCAGTTTGCCTGGCTTGTCAGGTGTTCCTGACCTATATTGTGGGCAAAAATCTATTTGGTCCTCACAGACATGGTGGCAATGTTCTGTTTCAACAGGAAGGGAGGAGCTTGCTTTTCCCACCTGTGTCAAGAAGCAGTTTGGTTCTGGGAGTTTTGTATAGTCCACTCAATTCAGTTGAGGCCTCTTACCTTTCAGAAACTCAAAACATGCTCGCTATCACTTCAGAAGATCCATCTCTAATCACCACAAGTTGTCCTTTCACCCAGACATTGCAAAGCTCATTTGCTAGCAGTGGGGAACTTTCCAGCTAGATGTGTTTGTGAGAACAGGAAGTGTCTCCAAGTTTGCTCCCTTCAAGGTCACAATCCAGGTCTTCTCCTGTGGACAGGTCACCTGTACAGTGTGTTCCCTCCTATCCTACTTGTACACAAGGTTCTGCTGAAGATCAAGAGGGACCAAGTGCAGGTAGTCCTAACAGCTTCAGCATTACCCTGCCAACATTGTTTCACCACCCTGATGGGCCTCTTTGTGGCATCCCTGATTCCACTCTCTCTGTATCGAGACCTGATTTCTCAGGACCATGGCTGTCTGCTCCACTTGAATCTTAGCTTCCTCCACTAGAAGATCTGGAAGCTATATGGCTGAACCCTGGAGAACTTGTCTGCTCAAAGCAAGTCCGTGAGGTCCTGTTATGAAGCAGAAAGCCCTTCAGTCAGGCCTCATACCATGTGAAATGGAAGTGGTTCTCCATCTGATTATCCCAGTAGGATATCTTACCCATATTGTTGTTTCTGTTCTTCATTCTAGAGTACCTGCTATACTTTGAAACATTGGAGCTTATCTGTTTCATTGATTAAGGTTCACATGGCTTCTGTCTCAACTTTTTGTCCTTGGATGGATGGCTGATCCATCTTTTGAAATAATTTCCATTCATTTTTTCAAGGGCTTAGAGAAGTTGTACTCCAAGGTGCAAGAACCTCTAGCCCCCTGGGATCACAATCTGGTGTGATCAAGTTTTTCTAACTCTCCTTCAAGCTTCTGGCAATGGGCTCCTTGTTATACCTTTAATTGGTGATGGCCTTTTTAGTTGCCATTACTTTGGCCACAGGTGTCTCAGAGATCTGTGCCCTTACTTTGAGCTGCCATATACAATGACTTTAAGGATAAAGTGCAGTTATGTCCTCACTCTCTCCTCCTACTGAAAGTGGTTTTGCAGTTTCATAGTAAGCAAGCAATTCCCCCCCTCCCCCATATTCTATCCAAAACCTGATACAAATAAGGAGGTGCAGAGACTCAACTTATTGGATGCACTCGCTTTCTACTTTGAAAGGACCAGACTGTTCCAGAAATCCACCCTCAGTTTATAGAGATTGCAGACAGGATGAAAGGTTTCCTCCTCTCAGCTCAGAGAACTTCATCATGGGGTCACGGTACATAGCCACATGTGTGACAAACTGGTGGGTGTTTTAGTCCTGCCTCTTCTAACTGCAGATTTCATGAGGGTACAAGCTTCTTCAGTGGTGTATCTAGCAAAGGCTACTGTCCATGACATTGTAGAGCAGCAACTCAGTCACTCATGCAAACATTGTTTTCGCACTGTTCCATCACTCAGCAGGTAAGGGATCATACCAGGTTTGGCCAAACTTTTTTTGCGGTCAGCATGTCCATGAACTCTGAGTCCACTGCCTATACATCTGCTTGAGAGTCACCTGCTTTGGAATAATGAGAGTCCTGTGGCACCTTAAAGACTAACAGATTTCTTCAGGCATAAGCTCTCATGGGCTCCAACTCATTTCATCAGATGCGTGAAGTGGAAACTACAGTTCAGAGGTTTATGTACATATGCTGGGATGGAGGAGGGCTTATGCTTGAAGAAATCTGTTAAGATGCCACAGGTTTTTGCTGTACACAGACTAACACGGCTACCCCTCTGGAAATTTTCACCATGCAAGGCCCGTGTTTGGAATGGACATATGCAAGCACCCAACGAAGAAAAAAACAGTTATTAACCTTTCCATAAGTTATGCTCTTTGATGTATTGCATATGTCTGTTCCAAAATCTGTTGTCATATCTCTTTTATTGGGGTTGACCAGAAAGAAGGAACTGAGGGAACATGGGATTGGAAGGGCCCTTTATATCAGCAGTAGGGAGATGTGGCACCAGGGGATGCCAGAGCTGACCCAGCAGATACCACAAAGGCAGGGATCAGCAACCTTGCCAACCCCTGTGCCAGCCCCTTCTCCCCATCCCTCAGCCAGTGCCGGCAACCCCCTCCACCAGAAAAAAGTGGTTACCACCTGATAATTCGTTTGGTGGGCACAGCTGGAGTGACACCCCACACATACTGAAAGCCACTCTGAGTGACTTCTTTCTTCAGTGGGGTGGAGGTGCCCAGACATGCCACTGAAAGCTGCTTCAAATGGCTTCTTTTGGAGGTATGCATGGGGACACTCATCCTACTTTCGGTGGTGGGGTGCACTTCAGCATGCCACCAAAAGCAGCTCCGGGCTGCTCCTGGAGCTGCTGTCAGCAGCGCAACTGGAGTGACCTTCTCTCCCCCCTTCAGCTGCTGCTAGAAGAAGCCACCTAGAGTGGCTTTCAGCAGCAGGACCAGCAATTTCATCAGTGCCAAAACAGCCAGGTGGTGCACACATAAATTGGCACACATGTCAGGGTTTGGCATGCATGCCAGTGACCTCTGCACTAAAGGAAAACTTTCTGGCAACTGTGCTTAGGGCATGCACACACTTGCATAGGAATGAACATGTGCAGCACATCTCAAAGACCAACAGTTACAGAGATGTTAGTAACCAGTTTTTACACTTGCCAGTATGCATTTTCAGATATAACCAAGCAAATATTTTTTGGAACAGCTATCAGAGCCCTGAAAGAAATATGCTCATTTGTTGGATAAAATATATTCCTTTTAAATGGTATATGTATAAAGTCTTAATGAATAGGCTGTTTTGTCTTTAACATTCTCATTTCTCTCTCACGCTGGAGTAAAGTAAGAATAACCCCATTGTAAGATTGGATTTGTATAAATGGACTTACGCCAATGTGAAGTCAGTTTAAGTGGGAGGCAAATCAGGGCCTGATTTTTTTCCCAAAATACAGCAGGATTTGTGACAATTGCTAATATGGGTGACACGGAGAGGGAGGGAGAATGCATGGTGCAGACCATAGTAAGTTAAGGCCCTAAACTTTATGTCTGTGCAGTCAAGTCAGTGTAGTCGATCTGTGAGACTGTGGGTGTCTGCCCATGTAGGTTGCAGGATTCGGGCTTGGGTCCTGATGGATCATTTTAATTCATTATGGGCATCCTTTAATATAATCAAACAAATTCATCTTTGGATGCATGTGGCCCCATGTTTCTCTTGTTAGACATCTGTCTATGTGGAATAGAAAATTTATAATTTTTTCATGGATTTAAATTTATAATCTTTTCATGGATTTTGGGGGGAGAAATGTGTGTTATTACTTTAACATAGTCTGTACGGAGGAGATAGCCAGTGAGCTTATTCCAAGTGCTAGTGTTCTGTGTATCTACTTGTGCTTCATTTTATTGATTTCTTTTTCTTTTCTTTTCTTTTTTCTTTTCTTTTCTTTTCTTTTCTTTTCTTTTCTTTTCTTTTGAATTTATTATATTAACATTTCTCTGTTGTTCACATCCAATTCTTCATAATGATGGCTCCCACACAATGCGTTTTATGGGGTTTTGACCGTGTGACTCTCAGTGACTCTCCATTGGCGTAAGTAGATCCATATTTCCAACTAGCTAAACACAATAAAAGAAGTTCAGTGTATGTGTGTGGTTTCATAGTTCTGGATTTTAGAGGAATTTTATTATATATAGGCACTTCATACAAAATGATGCAGAGTCACAGTACAAATCATAAAACTTTAAAACTGCCATTGAGATGGTCTCATGGTTACAAAGCTTTACCTTTGAGCATGTGAGATCCTGGTAACTTCATAAATGGCACTTAAATGAGATATGTCACGTCTAGTTCAGAATATAGAATTTGCCATATTGGATCAGACCACTTGTCAATTATGCCTCTCTTCTATAAGGCCAATCTCCAATATTCTGCAGTAACAAGAGGCTGCCTCTTCCAGAAAATCACAGAAGAATTCCATTCAGTGTAAATAGAGAAAAGAATTTGGTGTTGTTTTCTAAGGGAGGAAAAAAAAAGGCATTACTTATTTAAATATTTCTTAGTTTTAGAGAATTCTGACATGGGCATTCTAAGTATTGATATGGGTCCAAATGATGAACACTAGAATAAAAATAAATATAGCAGTTTAACGGGAAAGGAAACAAAGGAAATAAACATATCTAGATAAAAACTTTCTATAAGACATAGCATCAGTGAATTTTTTTTCCATTTTATGTATGAAATTTTAAAGGGTGTTTAGAAATGTAATAGTGACATTTATCTTTGCATGTCAGGCAGTTTTAGTAAAAGAAACAAGGAGTTCTGTGGCTCTTAAAGACTAAAAAATTTATTTAGTTTTAGTGATCTGTTACTCTTTCAAGATATGACCATGAAATAGGCCTCTTTTGTGACCTTAAATAGAAAGCGGATCTAGAAGCTGTGCTGTATGAACTAGTGTTGAAGCATTTCCTCTGTCTTTCGGGAGTGATTTCTGAGGACTTGTCTATACAGGAATATAAAGTGCTCTACAGGGGAGTATTTTATAAAGGGTTCCACCATGTTGTGTTCTAACTTCCCTGTATAGACCTTGCTGGTGTACTCTAAAAGTTAACCTAGTTTGTGTTAACATAGTCCTATTTCAATTCCATGTTAATCAAACTAGATGCCTTTAGGTTGTAGCTTCACAACTAGTTAAGCATGAGATTTCCATGATCTCATGCACATACATGCACTCACTCTCATCAAGTAGTGAATTACTCTGGGCAGCAGCAGCGGCGGCAGCAGCAGCAGAGGTACAGTTTTCTGTGCTGAGTACAACCCTCCCTCTCCCCCCCAAACCAGTCAGTCGCTACTCTGCATGGTTAAACTGTGCCTCCATTGCCACTACTGATACTACCATGACTGCGCTGCTATTTATTCTTTGCTAGCTCATGTATGTATATGGCTAGGGGACTCAAATCCCTAGCTCACACTGTAGGTGTAGCCTTAGGCTATGTGTGCACTGCAGTTAGACACCAATGAGTGACCTGTACCACCTGATTTAAGCTAGGGGGTGGCTTAATTTTGTTGTACACATTAGAGCTTTGGCTGCAGCCTGACCCCTGGGACCCTCCCACATTGAGCATCCTAAAGCTTGGGCTGCAAACTGAGCCCATGTGTCTGCCCAGCAATTAAAACGCTCCACAAGTCTGAGTCAACTGGCATGGCCAACTGCCGGTTTTTAGTTGCAGTGTAGACATACCCTGAGAGCACTCCAGTAAGTTCTACATGGGGGAGTTAGGTTAGGTGCTTTACAAATTACAGCCTTATAGAAAGTGTTGCCATGCTATGTAGACAAGCCCTTAGTCTAATATTCAAGTGAGAGCTGGACTTCATCCAGATCAGAGTAGTGCTTCTATCCTATGAGTTCTAAGACTCATCTACTTAAATGTGTTTGACTCAGTTTAAAAGCCCATTGGCATGGTTTTCTTTTTGTCACCTTCTTACTTATTGAATATTAGATTCTGCCCAGTAGATTATGTGCTGTGCTTTTAAATTTAGACATTAAAGCAAGCTTTCTGCTTTCTGCTCTTCTCTGTGGTCAGAACATTTTTAAAATAAAGCTCTGGCCAGTGATTGGACTACATTCATTCAATCATATCATTGGCTTGATCCTTCAGGGCGCTGCTTGTGCCTTCTGTGATATGCTCCCTATTCTAAACTCCAGCTTACTTCAGTGGAGTTGAGGTTATTCATCACCATGCTTGCTTAAACCTGGAATAAGCATTTTGCTGGTTAAATATGAAAATAACTGTATAAGTTAAAGTCTTATATAGTTAACCAAATTCTCTGTTGGCCTAAATCCTTTATTCATCCTTAAGATTCAGTTCTCAGCAGAGAATTTGGCCCATTTATGTAAAGAGTGAAAAGATGCTTACTTCAGTTCTCAAGAATGAAGATTCAGTTTGAGAAATAACACAATGGGTGATTTCTGTTATGTGAAGTCCTCGAAGCCCTGAGTACATTTTTTTAACAAATAAAATAACTAACTATAAATAATAAAAATATAAACTTAGGATCTGGGGCCAATTCTGATCTAATCATTTCAGTCAATGATGTTATATCTGGAGTAAGTGAGGTCAGCATCAGACTCACATTACTAGAAGTAAGAAAATACTCCTAGCATCCTGGATCACTTTTTTATAAGAGAATTATCCAAACCCTGATGACAGGACTTAAAGGTTACAGAGTGGGAAAGTTCTGTCTCTGTGCCCTTTTTTGATCATTCCTGTCATCGTATTATAACTCATTATAATATGCCGAGAACCAAGAGTCAGTGCCCATAAGATCACATGCTCATGTGTTTCATATACATTTCAGTCAAACATCTTTCCGAAGTTATTAAACATGTTTGGCCAAATTCACTTCAGATGTAAGTTGATATAATTTCAGTGATTTCAGCAGAGCTGCACCCAGCTAACATCAGCAGTTGAAATTAATCCCTTGAGTGTGTAAATTGAAGTAAGCAACCTAAACAAATGCTGCCCAATTTTCTTTATGAAGAACAAAATGGTTGGCTGCTTTACAATTCCTTATAAGTCATTGTTGATTTCTGTAATTGCGTTTGTTACTACCTGGAATCAAGGTACCATCCATTCAGTACTTACAGGGATTGAATATCCTCCTTTGCAGAAATGGAATCATAAATTATGCCACAAACAAATATTGGGATGTGTGAACCAGTAGGAATGGCAGTGTAGAAAACACACCTATGCTGTGGCTGGTTATAGTCTTTTCATAAGATTGGGTGTGGCACCTGACTCTTCCAAAAAACTTAATAACAGAAATAAAAAAAGGACATAATCATTACTATGACTTTTATTCATTTTAAGGTTAATTTTTCTTGTATATATATGTGTGCACACAAAAAGAAATCTATCCAAGTAATTTAGAGAATGTTGCCACAAATGAATAGAATATTATATCTTGGATTACATTGTTAGGTGAGTCTGCTTTCACAGCAAAATTAATTCGCAACAAAGTAAGGTGCATAGACAATCAAACCTTTCTGAATAAAGTGTCTGTGACTGTCTATTCATTGTAAGCTGTGGCTCAATGCATGGATGATATTGTGAAGTCTTTACTTAATTTTAACTCAGTTAACCAAAGGTTGAGTAAAAGCAAAGGGCTTTAAGATTTGGCCCTGAATGTAAAAATACAATTCCAACAAGGATAAAGGCTTGTTGTATTAAAGTAATAATTGGAAATGTACCAATATATTATGCTGAACTAGATAATCTACTTTGATTTAGTGAGGCACTTTCTTCAGTGAGAAAAGGTTAATTCATCAGATTCTATTTCCTGCCTTTATTGTCTGCCATAAAAATATTAATATATCCTAATACATATTACCATTCTGAAATCTCTGACCTAATCTCTATAGCTGCACAGCCACATCTGAATTAAATGGCATTTCTACATTTACAGTTTTAATGGTTTTTTTGGTCAATCCATCATAACACTAGAACAAAAGAGTGTAGGTAGGAGTTAATAAAATGAACCTCGCTAGCTGTCCTTGGTCCAAATACTAGTGCTGCCACAATGACACATGGTTGAATCAGCAGTACCATCCATCCTAGACTTTATTATCCAAGATCCGTCATTCTGCGGCTGTGAAATTTCCCATCAAACAAAGCAGAGTTTTAAGCTCCAGCAGAATCAAAATGTAAGCCTGGGGATATGAAGTTTATCAACTGTTAGCCAGTAAAGGCAGCCAGTCATTCTATTAAAAAGGCAAAAGCTGCTGCTTACTCAGTAGAGAAATGATCATATAAAGTACAGTTGGAAACATGAAAATGTTATTAACTAATTAAAAACCTTTACAAAACCATTTGCTGTAATGGAGAAAAAATGTTACTTTTATTTTTTTATTTTCATGCTTCTCATGGGGAGTAGTTTGAGAAGGTGCGCTGTGGCAAGTTAATGTCCATAATGTAGGCTTTGTATCTTTCCATTCTGTTCACATTACAATATGTCTTCATTAGCCCTTATTCTAAGACTGTTTCTGTTTCCAGTACATGTAAGGCTTGATTCACTAGGGCTCTCAGGCTGTGTCCACACCAGCGTTTTATTTCGAAACAATAGCCTGTAGGCAATTTCTGTTATTCTTTAGGAGTTTGGGATAGCCAATATAGATCAATTTGGAAGGCAAGTGTTCTTAGTCCCAATTGACTGCAGGTATGTTAATTGGATAGGACTTGCTCTCCGAAAACAGGCAGTTAAGGAGTAAAAAAAACAAGAAGTCGTGTGGCACTTTAAGACTAACAGATTTATTGCCACACAACTCTTTGGGTTTTTTTTTTTTGTTTTGTTTTTTTGTTTTGTTTTGTTTTGTTTTTTTGCTGGACTAGACTAACACGACTATCCCTTTGGAAATTGGTTAAGGCGTACTCAGATTGAATTTTAAACAATTCTTTATTGCTAGCTGCATAAACCAAGTGATGAATAGGAGTATAGCTGAATACAATGTAAAATAAATGGTAAAGGGATTACATTAATACATTTCTATAATAACTATTAACAATATTGCTGCTAAGATTTTCTTATCTCTAAAATACAGTTACAAAGGTTATACTCTCACCCAAAATGAAGATAAGTTGGAGTACTAAGCTAACAGTTCTAAACTTAATCAGCTAAAATAAAATAAAGAAACCTAGCTAAAAGAAGTTAGGTAGAGCATTGCTGAAGGCCTGTGCAGTTTCCTCTTGTGTTGTTCAAGTTCATCGGCAGGAACATGGAAGCTTCAACCTCTCTACAAATTTGGGGGCTTTAAATGCCCTTTTACACAATACTTCTTCAATAAATTACATTGTCTCATTCTCCCTGACCCAAATATGGGCATTTTCGAGAAATTGCTAGGGGCACCTTCTGATTACTGGTTCAGGGGTCTTCTGATGTCTATATTTTGGCATATTTTTTTCCATTTCCTTGTTTATCAGTTTGTGGGTTTTGTGCTGGGTTTGCAGAGATTTTTTTTACCTATTTGTCTGCAGAACATGGTCTAAACTCAACCTGCTAAATTCTACACAGCCTACACTCGCTCACCTTTCACCCACTTACTCCTCCTCTATAGATAAATGCACACCTTAGTTTGCAAAGCTTACAGGTCTTATCCTATTGTACAGCAAACTTACAGGTCTCCGCAGAACTAAGTGACGTCCTTTGCAGAGATCTGAAGGATACATGCATTTCAGCTTATGAAAAGAACTAGTACCAAGCTCCTTACCTATAAAAAGTGAAATACTATAAAACCATAGTTTCTTAAACTTATATAAAGAAAGATATATTTGCATAAAGTAGATAAAGAATACTATATGCATGCAAGCTCAAAATAGGGTATAGCCAAAGGCTACAAGCCGTTGTTTCGAAATAAAGAGCGGCATGTCCAAACAACGTTCCTTTATTTTGAAATGACGGGACCCCGTCATTTTGAAATAAGGTCCATGCTTTCGGAAGAATAAAACCTGGTAGGAAATTGAAATAGCCCTTGTTTCAAAAAGGTTCTTTCAAAACGACATGGTTAGGATGCGTTGTTTCGAAACAACCCCTGTTTTGAAACAGGGCTATGACCTTCCTCCCAGGGTGCATGGTACCCTGGGAGGAAATCCCACCTCCCCACAGCACCCTGGCCAGGGTGCTGAGGTGAGGTGCAGGGAGGCGCAGGGGGGTGCAGTAGCCGCTTTGTCCACAAGCCAGGCTTGCGGCTGCCTCACCCCGCTGCCAGCTCTGGGCAGCTGCAGCCACAGCAGGGCAGTGGGTGTCGGACCCGCTCACCCCGCTGCAGCCCTGAGGCTGCTTCACTCCCGGCGGGCGGCGGGTGCTGGACCCGCTTGCCCCGCTGCAGCCCTGAGGCTGCTCCAGTCCCGGCAGGCGGCGAGTGCCGGACCTGCTTGCCCTGCTGCAGCCCTGAGGCTGCTCCAGTCCCGGCAGGGTGGCAGGTGCCAGCCATGTTCACCCTGCTGCAGCCCTGAAATAACTGTTTTCGAAATAACAGTTAACGTGTGGACATAGCCTCAGTGGAAGGTGTAATTTATACCTCCCTGCATTAGCAAGGCCCCCTGTCCTCATGAAAGAGATTCAGGGAAGCCAATGCTGTCCCTCTCTCTTCCCTCAGGGAGGACAGGGATAAGGGAGAGTTACAGCTTTAGTTTATAGCTGAAGCCACCTAGAAACTCTGAAGATGGAGACTAATGAGGAGAGGCTCAGACTCAGTTATCCAGTGCAAGATAAGCTAGTCCACCCCAGTGTTCCACACCTGTCAGCGCTTACACGCCATGGTGATGGATATTATAGAAAGACAAGGTAGAAGGAGAAAGTAGGATGCAGCTTCATTTTGTTCCTGCACTCTTCCAACTGGGCTGAATTTTCATCTCACCTTTGAGTCCTGGGGCAGGGTTTACTGTGGTAGAAGACATTTTATGGGCTTAATCTAATTTGTGGTCCAACAGTGAAAAATAGTCCATTGTTTTAAGAATGTTCCCCTTTATGTAAAAAGTGCAAAAGAATAGGAAATGTAAACTTAGTCCACTGCTTCCTAGCATCCTGTGTGATCCTCAGGAAAACCAGAAGGTAGCATATGCTGAGGGAAGGAAGGGACAGTTGCATATACCGCTTTAGAGACTGTTGCATGGGGATGACATGCACTAATTGTGCTCTTTAGGACTTGTCTATATGTGGAATAGGGATCCATGGCATATTTAAGTAGAGTATTCTATTACAAAACATGCACTTATCCACATGCCATTTGCAGATACAAATCCATTGATATAGCTTCTATTACGAGATGCTGAAGGTGGATGTCTCCTCCCAGTTAAGTCCTGCTGCTCAGGTGGCAGTGGTTGGCAGTGCTCTTTCCTGTGGCAAATTGTATTATTGGTTGCACAATACCATGCCAGGTATTTTGACTTTTCCCTGACACCTCTCACCATTTCAAAGCACATCCCCAATTTTGCTTTCCTGTAGGTCATCTCTTCTGAACTGTATCTTGCCAAGTAGGAAGTTTGGGCAACTGACTGAGCTTTCCAGGAAGGTTTTATAGCATGTGGCTGCTCTGATCCCCTTCTCTCTACATCAGGGAGCTCATTTGACAATGTGGTCCTTAATTTGTAAAAGAACTGTTTTTCAGTATTATACAATTGATCATGCCATTTCAAAGCCCCATAAGAAATAAATCATACAGTTACAGTGTATTTACAATAAATCACTCACTTCAAAAATGTTCTTATATTTAGAAGATGCATGGAGCCAAGGTATGACATTACCGTCCAAATCACCATCAGCATATGTAGCTCTATTAATATTTAATTTAAATTCACACAATACAAAAGATTTTTTTGTGGGAAGAAATATTGTATGGCCATATCTGCTTCCAGCTTGCATCATAAATTAACTTTGTGTGATAGGGTGTCTCATGAACATTTGTAAATTGGGATCTAGGAATGCAAAACTGAATGGTTCTTCTTAAACAGTTCATGGAAGATCATTAGAGGGATCATTTAACACTAGGTAAAGTTTAATAATGATGGTTTGAAATATGAAATAAGTAGAGAAATATCTGAGCCTCAAGTCTGAATCCAGAATTTTTCTAATGTTTGAAGTGTTTGAATTCAGAATTTCAGTACCAGCTTACCTCTGGAAAGAATTAAAAACCCTGTACTAAATTAACTTTTCATAATCAAAATATATTATCTCTTTTGTAACCTTAAATTGTTCCAGTGCCACAACAACAGTAGTATACTCTGTTGTCAAATAATTAGCTCCACAAAATGAAAAATTATGCAAAATTAGAGGGGAAAGAATACTCAAGTAGTCAAATAATCTTGACTTGTTCACTGTCCTTTTGTAATTTATATTGATGTATTGCTGCCATGATCTTGTAGCTGTGTTAACTTTAGGGGTCATGGACAGATCTTTCTTACTACTTCCCTTGACTGGAAGGCAAACATTGATTCAAATAATACTGTAATCATAGATGATGCTAAAGACAGAGGCAGCTGAAATGGTCTTGATTCTTATGTTTTTGATCTGCTATTTATTTTTTATTTATATCTTGGGCAAATGGGTATTTTCCAAAACAGTGATTTGGGGGTTATTTGGTTTTTTCCCCTGTTTTGGAGGAGTAACTGCAACATGAAGAGGGGAGGGGGAAGAAACCCCTAATATGCTAGTTTATAATGCTCACTTTTCTGCATTGCAGTAGCCTTCCTGTTAAAGATCCTCACATAGACAGTGCCTCTCCAGTGTATCAGGCTGTGCTTAAAACTCAGAATAAGTCTGAGGATGAACTTGATGACTGGACTCGCCGTTCTGCCAATCTCCAGTCCAAGTCTTTCCGCATCCTTGCCCAGATGACGGGAACGGAGTACAGTAAGTCAAGCAGTGAAGCCACAAATTTGTTTTAGATTAATTTTATTTTTCTTTCCACTTTCATACATTAGATATTGAATCTCAGTGATGACTCACATCCTGCAGTAAACATCCTCAATGTGGACTAAGGTCACAGAGTTCTGAATCCTGTTCAGAGGGGAATTAGCATACCTAAATGATAACTGTCACATTGTTTCCTATAAAGGAAACCTTCTGATCAGCATGAGTCCTAGGCGTATTTTTTTGTAGTGAATGCTATTAATAATTATTAACTATACAAGATCTTAGCTTATCTTGGGCTAGTGTTGGTTTCTCCCCAACAAGCTAACATAATTGAAGTAATAAAGTAAGAATTGTCACTTCTCAGGGGACTAGGTTTACAAAACTGCTAATTCATCTGAAAGGCAGTAATTATCTTAGCAAGTGGTTCATAAATGTTAATGTCAGAAGGGACTAATATGGTCATCTAGTCTGATAACCTGCACAATGCAGGCCACAAAACCTCCCCCACACTATTGCAGTAGACACCTAATCAAATCAAATCAATCAATCAATCCAAATCATAGGGCTGGAAGGGACCTCATGAGATCATTGAGTCTAACCCCCTGGGAATTGAACCCAGGACCTTCTGCATGTTAAGCAGAGGTGCTAGCCGCTACACTATTTGCAGGGCTATCAATGATTGAAGCTCACAAAACATGATCTAAAGACTTCAAGGTACAAAGAAACCACCAGTAAGTGACCCATGCCCCACGCTACAAGGGAAAGCAAAAAACCTCTTCGGCTCCTGCCAGTCTGCCCTGAGGGAAAATCCCCTTCTGACTCCAGATATGCTGATCACTAATCTGGGGTCAGAAGCATGGGGGTAAGACTCACCACTCAGACATCCAAAAAGAAGAATTGTCTGCACCACTCAGAACCCCATCTAATAGGTCATTGGCATATTTATCAGTATGTCATCTAAGATCAGTTAATTGCCAGGTTAGGCTGTCCCATTGTACATCTGCTCCATAAATTTATCAAATTCAATTTTTAAGCCAGCTAATTTTTTTTCCCCTCCATTGCTCCCGTCATAGGCTATTCCAGAACTTCACGCCTCTGATGGTTAGAAACCTATGTCTAAATTTTCTATGTCTGATTTCAAGTCTAAAATTCCTGATGGCCAGTTTATAACCATTTGTTCTTATGTCCACATTGGTGCTGAACTTAAATAATTCCTCTCCCTCCCTGGTATTTATCTATTTATAATGAGTAATCATATCTTCCCTCAGACTTCTTTTGGTTTGGCTAAAGAAGCCAAGCTCTTTGAGTCTCTTCTCAAAAGGCAGGTTTTCCATTCTGCAGATCATCCTCGTAGCCCTTCTCTGCACCTGTTCCAGTTTGAATTCATCCTTTTTAAACATGGGGGACCAGAACTGCACGCAATATTCCAGATGGCTAACATCACTAGTGCCTTGTGAAGAGGCACTAACACCTCCCTGTTTCTACTGGAAATACCTCTTTGGATAGATCCTAGAACCCCATTAACTTTTTCCACAGCCACATCACATTGGTGGCTAATAGTTGTCCTGTGATCCACTATAACTCCTAGATCCTGCTCCTCCTCTATCACTTCCAATTGATATGCTCTAAGCTTACAGCAAAAATTCCTGTTATTAGTCCCTAAATGCATGACCTAGAACTTGCCTCTACTAAATTTTGTACTTTTTCTATTACTCTCCCATTTACAAGGTCATCCAGATCTTCTTGCGTGGGATCCTGATCCTTCTCTGTGTTGGCAATACCTCCCAACTTCATGTCATCTGCAGACTTTATTAGTACATTCCCAATATTTGTGCCATGTAATAAAAAGTTGTAAATAAGATTGGTCCAAAGACCAATCCCTGAGGAACTCCACTAATAACTTCCAGCCAGCCTGACAGTTCACCTTTCATTATGGCCCACTGTAGTCTCTCCTTTAACCAGTTCCTTATCCACCTTTAAATTTTCAAATTAATCCTCATCTTTTCCTAATTAACTAATAATAACTAATAATTAATAATTCCCGATATGGAACTATGTCAGATGACTTACCAAAATTTAGGTAAATTAGATCCACCAAATTCCGTTTGTCTTAAAAATCAGTTATCTTCTCAAAAAAGGAGATTGGGTTGGTCTGGCACAATCTACCTTGTTTAAAGCCTTGTTGTATTTTGTCCCAATTTCTTTTAACCTAAATGTCCTTAGCTACTTTCTCTTTCAGAATTTTTTCCGTGACCTTGTGTATTGCTGAGGTCAAGCTAATAGACTTGTAGTTACTTGGATCACTTTTTTTCCTTTCTTAAAAATAGGAACTATCTTAGCAATTTTCCAATTACATGGTACAACCCCTGAGCTGACAGATTTATTAAAAATCACTGCTAATGGGCTTGCAATTCATGTGCAAGTTCCTTTAATATTCTTGGATGGAGATTATCTGGGCCCCCAGATTTAGTCCCATTAAGCTATTCAACTTTGGCTTCTACATCAGATATGGTAATTTCTACACCTGTAATCTCATTCCCTTTAGTCACTCTGCCGTTAGCCCACAGCTCTTCATTAGCCTCATTAAAAATGGAGACAAAGTATATGTTTAGATAATACGCTATGCCTAGATTATCCTTAACCTCCTCCCCATCCTCAGTGCTTAGCGATCCCACTTCTTCTTTCTTTGCTTTTTTCTTATTTATGTGGCTGTAAAACCTTTTACTATTGGTTTTAATTCCCTTTGCAAGGTCCAGCTCTACTTGGCTTTTAGACTTTCTCACTTTATCCCTGCATGTTCTGACCTCCGAGAAGTAGCTTCCCTTTTTGATCCCACCCATCTTCAACTCTTTGCAGGCTTTCTGCTTTCTCCTAAATCACTTGTCTGAGAAACTTGCTCATCCAGTTTGGTCTACAATTCTTACCTATTATTTTTTCCCCTTCCTTGGGATGCAGGCTTCAGACAGCTCCAGTAACTTTGACTTGAAGTAATTTCAAGCCTCTTCCATCTTTAGATCCACGAGTTCTTCAGTCCAGTCAGCTTCCCCCACTGTTAATTTCCATAACTCTTGAAAGTTAATCCTTTTGATGTCAAAAACCCTAGTCACAGATTTATTTTTGCTTATACTTTCATTTACTTTGAACTGAATTAGCTCATGGTCACTTGAACCAAGGTTGACCCCTATGACCAGATTTTCTGTGACATCTTCACTGTTCACCAATACCAAATAAAAGATGGCATCCCTTCTTGTCAGTTCAATAATTAGTTTGGTGATAGAATTCATCAGCTATCACATCAGGGAAAATCTGAGCCCTATTATTACTACTAATACTTGTCCTCCAGTGATATCCGGAATGATAGTCTCCTGTAATGATGTAATTCCCAACAGTATTTATTTCATTAAGAGCATTATAGCGGTCTCTATCTATGTCTAGATCAAATCATGATGGTTTTTAGTACACCTCAAGCTCTTTCCTTGGAAAACCCCTAGAAGCTTTCTTCCTCGATGTTATATTTGCTCAGACTGACTCTGTTATATAATCCATCACTTCTAATTACTTAACTGACTACCTCATTACTGATATACAGTGCTACTGCACCACCTTTGCCTTTGTTTCTGTGTTTCCTAAATAGCACACAGCCTTCAGTAACTATATACCAGTCATGACTTCTGTTCCACCATGTTTCTGTTATCCCTATAATATCTAATTTCACTTCCTCTACCAGTAGTTCTGTTTCCTCCATTTTGTTACCCCAGCTCCTCACATTAGTATACAAAAATATTAATTTTTGGTGTTTGGCTTTGTTTACATGATTTGGCAAAGTCATTCCACTGCCTGTATCATCTATTAGACCAGTATCTACAAGAGACTTCCTTTTGATGTCCATTCTCTTGCCAAATGCTGTGTCCTTTCTTACTTCATAATCCTCTTTCTTAATGTTAAAATCAAACATGTAGCAAAATACTTTTAAGCAATGGGCATTCTGAAGGCACAAAGTGGAGCCTCATTTGCACTGTACCTGTGATTTCTTGCAGCTGTGCTCCCTAGACACTAGACTGTCACCCATGTAGAGGTAGAGGTTCTGTGTTTATTGCCCAAGGAATTATTTTTGACCATCAGGCACCAAATTCACATTACTAATCTGCATATCAGAAGTACAGGTTGTTTCATGACTACCCTCATTCCATCACTGGGAGACAGGCACCATTTACACACTAATTCCCTCTCATGTACTCTGCATGTGAAGTTACTGCTTTCCTAGGCTCTTTCCAAAGAACTAAAGGACCCACTCTGTGTGCTTGTGCATAACCAAATCTAACTGTGAACCAGCTGCTGGTAGACAGCTGAGAAGGTAGTGCAGCTGCAGCCCCTGCCGTACTCTCTAACCCTAGAAATGCTACTAGAGCCAGAATTGTTCCTACTTTATATTGCTGTCTGACCTAATGGTAGAAAGCTGCCATGCTTATTGTCTTCGATTGTATTGTATCTTATGCTTTTCTGGAAACCTAGGGCTGGATTGTGGACCACGTCTATTAGGTTTTCTTTTTTTTTAATTCATTAATTTTCTCATTTACAGTGCAAGACCCGGATGAAGAAGCCCTGAGGAGATCAAGGTAGGCAAGTTAGCAGCAGATATCATGGCCTCCTCCTTTCTGATAACCAATACCTAATGTTCTAAAATGGCTTTAATATGAAAATAGATTTTTTCTCAAATATTCTAACACATTTACTCAAAAATCACTAAAATGAAAATACTTTTGGCTTAGAAACCAGCAATCAGCACTTGATTGAAAGGCTAATGGTGTGACAGATAGTTAGGTGTGATACACTACCAAATCCTGGAGTGAATACTCAAGCTCTTTGCACATGGAATTCCCATTGACTTCACTGGGAGTACTGTGTGTGCTGGGTTCATAGAACCAGACCTTATGGGATTGCATTCAATTCTGTAACTGGATGAAAATATTTGATGTTGTGGTAGTGTTGAAATTTAATGAGCAATTTATTTGGATGATCCTGTGATTGGCACTTAATTCAGCTGATATGATATGGTAAAGTAGTTGTTTCTGAATATAAACATGGAATAGCCATACCTAAGTATGTTTTATGTGAAAAAGGAAGAAAAAAAGGATTCTTTTCTTAGATAATGCAAGTATGAGGGTACAGGACTGCTTTTGCTACTGGAAAAAAGTACATATCCATTTTCAAATGTTTTGCCAGTAAGAATTTTACACATTTATAGTCTCATAAATTGTGAAGCTGTTATGGTGATCTAGTCTGACTTCTGCATAACACAATCCATAGACTTTACCCAGAGATTTCTGCATCTAATTCAGCAACTTGTGATTGTATTAAAGCAGTGTTCTTCTACCTTTGGACCAACCTGCTCTCTTTCTAGATTATGTCAGGGAGATCTCAGGGACCAGCACCAATGAATGGACTGGACATGGGCAAACAGTGAACTAGAGCATCTGGGGTTCTGACCTGGTCTATTCTATTTATGTATTCCACATCTCTATCTTGCCAAAGATATTTGATGCAGCTTGTTTGGTTTGTGATATGTTGGATATTCTCCTACCAACTATTTCATTATAAAGTGGCTTCCCTGCAAGGTATTGGAGTTTTGATCAATCTGCACCTTAGTGTATGTCCCCACACCACAGATTGGAGAACTTTCCAGCAGTTCTCATTGGGGCTGTGTGGGCACAAGGTGCCTGTCTCGCAGCCACTTTGGCACCTTTCTGTGCTTGCATAGCCTGACCCCTCCCTTCCCCCAGTTCCTTCTCCATCTGGAAGTGAATATGGTAACTCCAAAGTAAAGAGGGGAGGAGGGAGAGTAGTGGAGCTAAAATCTGATGAAGTAGGATTTTCTCTCGTGAAATTTCATGTGATAGATAAATTTGTCAGCCTTTGAAAGTGCCACCAGACTGCTTGTTTATTTTGCTGAACTAGACTAACACAGCTACCCCTTTGGAACTTGTCAATAGGGTTGAGTTACACCTTGGGTCAGCTCTGATTTCCATGTCTACTTTTTCTTTTTGACACTTTCACAGAAGGAAAACAGAAGTAACTTTCCTATTTGCGAGACCGCTTTTTAATGCAAGTAGGTTTTGTGCCTGTCTTTCTGCACATTGAATTTACTTTGAACAGAGCCCATAACGTGCAGTTTTCAGAAGGCAGAATGCCTGTTTCAATTGATAATAATGGGTTTGTTTTATGACTCTTTTGTTCAAGTTATTTTGGGAGCCAAATGGAGACATTTGGCAGTGAGTGAAAGGTCCTTTGAGATACTTTTGACGTAAGATTACCATTTGTTGTAAAATCTTTCCCTTGCATTGAGATTTTTAAAAATGTTTTAAGGAAAATTTTAGAAGTGATTTGTCTATCATCAGTAAAAGAATCATCTTTTGGATTAAAAACCATTCTGTACATGGAGGTGGAGGAATATATCTTCAAAACACTGACAGATTTCTTAAACTTTATGGTTTCTAGTAAATCTTATTGTAGCTGCTCAGTAAACATCCTACATGTTGCTTTGAAAAAATACTTGCCCAAATTTGCAGCATTTTAGCTAAGGTATTCTGAGCAATTTTATGTTTTTTAGCACAAAGCGGCACTCCTTTGAGTGTGTTATTTGTTTCATCTTATGCTTTAGAAACTGAAGAATTTCAAAAATTAAACTGCTTGTCACCATTTACTCTGTTTATTTTTTGTGCTTTATTCAGCTGGGAGAATGAAACTACCTGAATCTGTTTATTTTCTGTTTCTCACTTTCTCTAGTCAGGTTCTTTCTCTGGCTCTCCTGCGTTAATGCAATGGTGGTGTGTTTGAGTATCAGCTCTGCAGGAGAAATGAACTTGATGGCTGTGAAACAAACACGTGCACAGATCCTAAGAACATTTTAATTTCTCTTGCCTGCTCCTCACCCCCCCTTTTATTTATTTTTTTAACTTATAAAATCTGTGACCTAAACCAACGAGAGCATCCAGAAAAGACAAAATTCTCGATGATGCAGAACACCATCGGTGAGGTGCTGAATGTCTTCATCACATTTTGAAGTTGGTGGGAGTTAAAAATGTTCAGATATTGGAAGGAACTGATCGGCACCACACAAGATTGTGTCTCTATATCATTCCATTTTAACTCAAATGATGGGAATTATTTATTTAAATACCTTCATTTGCTGGATTTTCAGATACTCATTATCTAATCTGTAACAAAAACAGAAAATCTATGAAGAATCGTTTTGCAGCTGATAGTTCTTATGAGACTGTATATAGGTTAACCTAGATATTACAGGACGGAAAGTGTTTGCATTGATTTCTGTCTTGTACAAGGTTGATTTTTGCTGCCTGTTCAGCTGTGGGGGGGTGGCGGGGGGAGGAAAAACAGAGTCTGCTGGCAGGAAAACAGTGGGATTATGCTGAGAACTTCTAGCAAAAGCAGCCCTGTCAAACAAAACCAGGGAATACAAATTTGTTCTGAATTAGAGCTCAAAAATGCATATCCAAAAAGCCCTCCATAACTTCTCTGGAAGAGTCACCCAGCCTAATTTGCATTAATTTGGGAGGTAAATCCAAATAAATTGCCATTGCCCTAGATATAAAGCAGGGGAGTGGTGGCCACATTCCCTAACCCCTTTATTTCTTCCTCCTTTCTCTCTCTCTCTTTCTCTCTCTCTCTGTCTCTCTCTATGCCGCAGGGAAAGGTTTGAAACGGAACGTAACAGCCCACGCTTTGCCAAATTGCGCAACTGGCATCACGGCCTATCGGCGCAAATCCTTAATGTTAAAAGTTAAAAACCCATGTGTAACAAATAAATATGCAAGATATAAAATTAAACTAAAGAATTAACTGCTTTATTGAGTTGGAACCTAGGAATATCATACACATATACAGTAAAGACATATGGTAGCGGGTTTTCTCTGAGTGCCTGCCTTTATTGTTTTCTGTTGCTAGCCTGATATCTTTCTGCTATCACAAAAAAAGAGCCCTATAAATGATTTTCATTGTGAAATGGATTTCTTTTTGCCTCTGATAAAATATAACTTTAAAGAATTGATGCAGGAAAGATGTAGCCACTGTACTTTCTTTAAATACAAAGAGGAACAAGACAGAAGTATTGTCAGATTTTCTTCCATGGTGGGGGTGGAGAAAGAGGAGGTATACTTTCCAAGAGAATGTTACAGTTGTAAATTGGAGCTAGAAACTTAGAAAGAAAACTTTATTGAGCCTAGCTGAAAGGCACTAAATACATAGTACTTTTAGTTTCAGCATTTAAGAAATGTTTCAGATAAGACCCCGGATGTGATAACTTTATTTTTCTTGAATGTGTTGTATTGTTAACAGTCACTGCTGCCAACACTGCTTATAGCTTTCCATTTGAAACCAAGATTTGTCTTGGGGAGAAAGATAGAGGTGGAGTGTGGCTGCTGTGGGACTGTGAAGGAAAGTGGACTAGGTAACATTTTGTTAGAGCTGGTTTAGAAGCAAAAAGAATATATGAGTCGATTCATATACTGAGTTTTCAAAAGCATGTTGTAAGTTTCAGGCAAAGTGCTGCTCATTCTGTATTGCTCTTGCTTTGATCCCTCATATTTTTTCCTGTATATAGCAGCATGCTTTATCTGAAATAAAAGGATTTTAAAACTAAAGTAATTATGTGCCTGTTTTACATAAGTACTTTACTCTGGAAAAGGAAAACCCTAAAAGCCTATCAGAAGGAGAGGGAATTTTCTTTCCATGATAGAGAACTTTGTCAATAAATTTATCCAATTAGTCATAATTCTTACTGATCTCAAAATTATATGAATTAGAAGGCTTGGTGTATCTTATCAAAGGACAAGAATAGAACTGAGTAGCAAAAGAAAATTCTGAGTAACAAAAGAAAACATATTTTTGTGGATTTTGGAAGGGAAATTATAATAATTGCACAAATTTCTTTGGTAGTTTGCTTTCTCTGGTGTGTTACTTATATTGACTGAGCACCTACCTGCTGTGCTGATATTTGGGTTATTGCTGGGGGTTAGAACAAGATAACTTTGTTTCAGCAAGTGTCTTGCAAACATCGCAAGAAGACCTTTATTTTCAAATATATCATCTGAAATTAGGCAGGCCTAGGAGAGAGGTCCATAGATGCTCTTATTTTCTGCTAATAGAATATCAGGAGCACTTCCATTGCTCTTTCCTATATAACTATTGTTTTCTTGGTCAAGTAAAAAGAATGTAGACTAAATTAGTGTGTATTACTGGTTTCTAACAGCTGTGTTACTGTAACAATTCGTATTATGAGTCAGCAGCAGAAATGAAAGTAAAGGCTATTAGCACTAAAGCACAGGTCTCTGCCACTTCAACTAAAGGCTACCTCTGTTGGGGCATTACGCAAAGCCTATTGGAAGCTTTTCTATTGACTTCTGTGAACTCTAAAGGAGGACTTTAGCCATTAGCAATAGTTGTGGATCAAATGCTAAGTCACTCAGTTACATTAAAATTTTCTTGTACTTTTGCTAGTTCCCAGCCTTCTAATTCTTGTATCCCACTTTTCATGACAGATCTGCATTCTCTAAAACTTTAACCTGTCTTCTGTTCTATAGAAATACATATAATACTCTCTCACTTGGAGCTCTTTGCACTGGCTTCCGCAAAATGAAATAGTGTTTCAAAGCATCTAGCGGCTTGGTGTGTGCAATAAATTGCTTAAGTGCCATAACTATTTTTTAAATATTCACAATGGCAATCCAATACAAATTAAGCCATAATATAAATATTTATTAATCATTTTAGTATATGGGAAATTAAGGGCCAGATTTTCATGTCATTCACACCCATGTAACTCTCTAGAACAGGGGTCTCAAACACGTGGCCCGGGGGCCACATGCAGCCCCTAAAGCTATTTCCTGCGGCCCACAACAGCACTACTCTTACTGATATTTGCATTGTTGCATGGAAGGGTTTCAGTGGTGCGGCCCTTGGGCTAACGTATTAGTCCTCATGCGGCCCTCTACTTGTCCTCATGCAGCCCTCGTGATGTTTGAGGCCCCTGCTCTAGAACAAGTCTTCTTAAGTTTATGCAGCTGTTTTAAATTTTTCCAGGGTATCATTGAGAGCAGAATCAGGTTCAAATAAGTGAAATTCTTTTTTTCATAGAACATTTATATAGAATTTAATACATCACTATACAAATTGATGTATTAATATTTTAAATGGCTTATATTTAAAGGTGGAATGTATCTGTTTTAGTAGTATTTGTGGGTGCCACTACTAGTGATAGGGATGATGCCCAAAATTTAAGGGATTTATCATAATTCACAGTCTTTATAGGTTTTTGAATAGTCAGAAAAAATAGACATAACTTTGTACGAAAGTAACTTTAAGAAGGATTTGGTTTTCCATAGGCCTTCTTAAATGCGCATAAGAACTGTTTAATTACCAGAGCCAGTTTTAGGGAAGGCAACACATGCATCCAGCGAGTGAATTGGGGAGGCACTAGAAACAGTTGTTCTTCTCTTCCCTGGAAACATGAAGGAAACATAAACTAAACAAACTCTAAATTTAACAGGCATTTAATTTAATATGTATAGGGCTCCAATATAAGTTTTTAGAAAAATATAACTCTTCAAAGGTTTGAAACAGAGTCCTAGAAATCAGAGATGATAAAGACCTATTATTGAAGATAATCCATCTTTGCTGCTAATACAAAAATGTTTCTTATAGCACATTTTCTAAAGCTTTGTTCAGGCCCATTTAAAGAGATCTATATTAATGAAACCATTCAGAAACCAAATAAATAAAAATATTTCTGTATTTTTTTCTTTTCAATACTTTTTAAAGGACATTTCTTATTAAAAAAAAAACAAACCTAAAAATCTTCACATCAATTAATGTTGAAATTGTATCACAAACTAGCCAAACCCCAAAAAGTCAGGCTAAATCTATTTTATGTCATTAACAGATCTTCGGGTTTTTGACTTGTGACTGGGAATTACAATTTTACTGTGAAGTGGAGAAATTCAGCCAGGAATTGTCCTGCCCCACTCCCCCTCCACCGCACTGTTAGAGAGAATAATGGGCTAGGAACTGATTGGAGTTTGCAGGACGCAGTATGAAGCAACTAGTCTTGGTTGTGATTAAGGCCAGCTCCATTCTGGGTGGGTTCCATCGCTACTTGGTAGAGATTTTCTTAGTTTATCATCCCTTGCTATTTTTATTGCCAGAGCTGTTCTCTAATCTTTCTGAACCACAGTACCATATTCAAGAGCCTTTTGTTTCATCCTAAAATAGCAACCTTGAGTTAAGGAGAGAGAGCATGGAGAGAGATAACGTTAAGAGTAGAGTTCATTTCTGAGGACTGGGTGAGAAGATCTGACTACTGGGAGTGATATTTGTGGTTGACAAGTGTAGCTGTCTGTACAGTATTTTGGAAACAGGATTGTTTTATTCAGTGGAGGAACACTAGTGGAAATGCAGCAGGCTAGATTCAAAGCACTGTTTTGTAAAGAGCCCCCACAATCAATTAAGAAGAAAAAATTTAGCAAGTGGGCAATGATACCATCCCAGCAATCTTGCCAAAAAAAGCCCAGTGTTTATATACATTTAATGAAGATACAGCAAAGGTGGTGCCACTAGGAAATCAAACCAAAAGGCTTTCCAGGTAAATCTGCTTGTCTGGTTATGACACAGGGAAATGCTCATTTTGTGCTGTGGTCTAAGCCTGTTTGATCTCAACTAACCTGTTTGCTAAATGCCCTTGCCTTGCCCTCTACTCAAATGCTCTCTCTCTTACCTCTTCCAATGACTAACTTGTAGCAGAAATACTGACCGCACGCAGAGCATGTTGGGACATGGCAAGTATGTATTTGTGAGAAACCAAACTTAAGAGCCTGACCTCTCATGCTTCCTGTGTGAAGGGATGGCAAGAGAGGCGATGCTCTGGGGCTACTTTCGTTATTTGCCCCATCTCATCTCCTACCTGTGTGGAAGGATTTTAAGCTTTTGCTATGAAGTGAGTCAGTGAAGAGGTTGCTTTCTCTAAAAAATGGTTTTTCAGGCATTGTGTATGAGACAAGGTGGTCTTGTTTTTGTTCAGTAAAGAGGGATGTGTATATCGGGACCATTGTAGCTTGGCTGGAAATTTAAATACATCTATATTAATACTGCATTTGAACCCTCCCTACAAAAACAGCAGAGGTGAGACATTGCTGTAGCATACTCACACTTGGGTTCCCACAACAGATTAGATTTTGAAATTTCTTTGGTAAAATATCATTCACCAGTCTCATGACTGGGACCTGTCAGTGTGGTTTCAAGAACTACCTGGGTATCTTACACACAATTTTGCCTGTGAACATGACAAGCTAGAATTTGGTTATGGTAACAGCAAATACTAACTCTATGAATATATTGAATGTGGCTATGCCATTCTCTCATTGGTCAGGCTGTCAGAACCTCCCTTTCCAAATGTTTTGTGACAATCTCCAGTCCTAATCTTGAAAACAGTTATATCCAAATACCTCTCCCAGTTGTAAGAACTTGTGCTCTATTTAAGCAGTAAGAGGTTTTTGACACACTTGGGTCAAGAAAAACACCTTTTCTTATTTGCTAAAATCTCCAATTGTTAACATCACTGACCAGGCCCTATTACTAAATTTCCCCATCCATGAATATGCTATGTAGACTACTGAAATCCTGTGGTGGACCCATGTCTTATTTCACAGAAGGTCTCACAAAAGAAATGCCATCTGTGCAATGAACTCCATCATGGAGGGTATCTAAGTAGAATAAGGAAACATTGAGACGTCGATTTTATTTCTTGCCACTCCCCTCCCACACTCTGATACACATAAGTTTCAGTGACCTAAGAACAGGAAATAATCTTGATTGTTTCCGGTTACTATGGAAACCAGATTGATGTCAGAAAAGAAAACTTGACCAAAATGGGTGGCAAAGTGACACTGCAAACTGTCTTACAGTTTTTGGGGAACAATTAATTTAGGGCCACTTGTTTCCATGCCACCCATTCTGATCTAGAGCAATGATGCTGAGTATTTGTAATCTGTCCAATTAATATTCATTTAAAATGAAGACACCAAATAAGATTAACAAAAAAGTGAACCCATCCTCAAAATGTAAAGAGGAGCACATGTAAGCCTACAGATCTCATCACAGCTGTAGGTCCATCACTACTGTCTGTGGATTGAACTGCAGAGGAAAAGGAAATGATCCCTTCCAGGGTAATATCTGTTAGTCACTTGTCTTTGTCTTTGCATCCTCCTGTTTACCACTGACACTTCCTTCATGGGCTGTAGTTTTAGTTTCATTTTTATTAATCTTCCAAGAGCAAGTCTTTTGAGTGTGGTTGCATGTATGTGTGCTTCCATTATATTGGTAGATAACCAAGATCTCACAGTAGCAATATTTCATTTCTCTGTGGATTGTGTGCATCTTTGTTTGCCCTTAGTATGGCAAGGGAGAATTAGTTCTTGCATGTACTAAGTGCTCCATTAGGCAAATCTAATCCAGAAGTTTTCAAAATGTTCTGAGTACTCTCTGAAAAACTGGTGATTAATAGAACACTAGCTAGTGGTGCATGGAGAGCCATCTGTTCACATGGTACGGGCTCTTCTTCATTACTCCCAGCTGCTAAACATTACTAAAGACGGCTAGAAATGTACTAAATGCTTATATTTTCTCCTGAATGTAACTGATGTAGTTGCACAGGAATATCATGCAATCACAAATGGAAGGGAGGAAAAGTAAGAGAGTTCACAAGGCAATCTATATATTAAAGAAAATCCCTGCTCTAATCCATACAGTTTAGGTTTTGAATTAGAAAGTGGGGAAAATAAACATTATCTCAGGTAGAGCATTAAACTTAGGACAATATGGAGCAGGGAGGGTATAAAGTACTTTAAAAGTAAACAGGCATGAATAAAAAAAACTAAGGAATTAGACCCATCATTAAGATTTATTGAAACTGATTCTTGTCCCACTTACCCTGGTATAAATCAGGAGTCAATGAAGCCATGGTGGTAAGAGGGGAATTTGGTCCCATTATTCAGAATCTAGATTTGAGCCTTGTCTTTCATCTGTCTGCTCTCACAGATGTAAAACTAAGGCCCCTGGTCCTGCATTTGGCTCAATAATAGCAAATCTCAGTGGCTCAGCCATGGTTGGAAGTCCTTACTCCCGTGGATCCAGTTGCAGGACTAGGGGCTGATACTCTGTGTCAGATAGGTGGGTAAAGAGGAGAGCTAGCTGAAATGAATTTGTTTCCTTCTCTGAAATGCATTCTGGGCATATTTCAAACTCTTTGTCTTAGTCATACTTTTGCAAGCATGACTACTTACTGAAGTATCCTGGTAAGACAACCTAAATTGGTGCTCAGAAATCTGCCTCACAGCAAATGCTTGCAAAGCTAAGTTAGGACACAAATACTTGCCCATAGAATATCTATATGTACATTTTGGAAAGGAATTTAAGGCTGAATCTTACCCTCATTATGCAATCGCATCTCCTGCAATAATTCCAGATCTTTTATATGGCTGTATCCTAATGCTACAGTATATTTATGAATGCCACTGAAAACACATGGGACCTGTAATGGCTTCTATTTATTTAAGTACTGACTGTTGAGCAAATGCAGAATTGGTTGTTATGTTCTTCACCTAATGTATAGTAATTTTTTTCCTTTTCTGTGTTGGCTCTGCCTGTGCTAACCAGGATGCCTTATAAGAGAGCAATATTTCCCTAAGGTAAACTTGCAAGCAGACTACTAGCAGGACAACTGCAATCAGTTTTAATGTGGGTTGCTCCATTTTCTTAACTGCAGTGCTTGAGAAAGAGACATTGGCTTTCATCCTTCCCCCTTTTTTGATCATTAAAGTCAAAAACTAAATCGGCATGTTAATCACTGTAACTTTCAGCTTTTTGTGTTCTCCCATTAACTTTTTTTCTGTCATGTTTAGTGCTGTCTTTGTTGTCAAGTTATTATATAGTTACTGTTACAAAAACACAACTTCAAGAAACTCAGGGATAAACATTTTCCCTTTGTGATTTTGTGCTCATGGTGTTGTACAACACTCCCTACTCAGACACTGAAATGACCACATTAGATCAGAAAGACGGTCCAGTCTAGTCTTGTCTAGTTCTTGACAGTGCCCAGTACCAGATATTTTGGAGGAAGGTACCAGAAACCCTGTGGTAACCAATGATGAAATAACTTGGCCACAAGGGAAGTTTCTTTCTAACCTGTATTAAATATTCACAGACAGTTCTCCATGTATTATTACTTCTGACAAGGAAATCTAACTTGCAGACAAATATAGTTATGATAAAAATTTTTAAAAACTGTGAATGATGACTAAATTGTATAAGGGGGAAAACAAAGGAAATATAATAAAGGCCAGATTTTCAGCACAGTTCAGTAAGGAGCAGCCTTTTTGCTTATTCTGCCCCCCCCCCCCCCAATTGACATGAAATGTATGTGTGTAATTCCCATAACACCTTATGTACAAACAGGAAGCTAGAGCCTTTAATTTATAGAAATGTAAAAGCTGGTAATCCATAAATTGTACTTTTCAATTGTTTTGTCTCTAAACAGGCCAGAATGCACCTGAGGGTATTTCTAGATTGGCGGCGTCAAAATTGCCACCGTCACAGCAAACTTCCGGGAGCGATTCAGCAGTGACTATGAACTCATTGCTCCACTCTGCAACTCACCATAGCAGCTCCTTCCCCCAACAGGAGCTGCTGAAAGCCAGCTGCATGACATTTGCAGTCAGCTCCTGCCACTACGTCCTGGCGGCTTAGAAAGTTGCCGGCAGATACGCAAGGTATTTTACGTGCCTTGCATATCTGCTGTTGACTGCTGCCAAAAAGCCCCATAAGTGTAGGCTAGGGCTCAGTCTGTGCTCTGGCAGGTTGGACAGAAGACTAGTTAATGACCAGCAGAGCAGAGTACTGATGAATGAGGCTACCTATAGCCCTCTCATCTTCTCACCCCTTTCCTATACTTTGGGTTTATGGTCCAGTCAAACAAGGTGCTTCTGAGTATCCTCAGTCCCTGTTGAATTCAAAGATAAGAGAAGATGGGTTGATGTTTAAGATACTGGACTGGGATTTAGGACAGGTTGGTTCAGTTCCTAGCCTTGCCACAGAATCAGGACCTAATTTTCAAAGGTGCTAAGCACCAACACTTCCAGCTGGAGTTCATGGGAGACGCAGATATTCAGCATCTCTCAGTATTGGGCCTTTAATTTATTTCTGCCTCATTTCTTCCTCTATTATACACAGGGGCATCAGTGCCCCAAAAAACTATGAAGGCCCAGCCCCACCCCCTGTGCTGGCCCCACCCCTTGGCCTCAGTCTGGCCCTGCATCCCCAGCTGGTATTGTGGCTGGATTGAGGTGCTGCCTCCATGGTGGCCCGGCCCGGCCCAGCCCTGCATCCCTGGCCAGGGTCAGGGCCAGAACTAGCGGTGCTGGAGCTGGGACTGAAAGCTCATGCCCCTGTGCCGAGCTCCAGCTATGCCCCTGGTTATATAGCAAGAATACCTCCCTAGTTGACAGGAATGCTGTGAGGTTAAATTGAATAATGTTTATATAGTGCTCAGATACTACAATGATAGCGTCCTAAAGTCCCTGCAGAGAGAAAACATGAAGGCCTCCTGCAAAACCTTCAGCACCTTGCATGATCAGGTATAAGGTGGCCTATCTCTGAGCCTGTGACAATGAGGAGAAAAGCCATTCTTCTGAATTTAAAATGCCTGGTTGTGATGAAATATCTGCTGAATCATATACCAGATTGAATAAAATGGTACATGAATGTTTAAAGGAACATTATCAGATTTAAAATAATGTTTTAAAAAGGAATGTCTTCACTTGAGTTGCTTATACTACTTTAGATTTTTACAAATAAAAGAAAGACATTTTTAAAAAATCCTCATTCACTTCTGACCAATTACTGTATTGGGCTTGTGGAGTGCTTCTTCTGCTGATGTAAGTAATCCGCTTCTCTGAAGGCAGTAGCTGTGTCAATGGAAGAGGCCCTCCCATGAATATAGTCCTGTTTACACCAGGAGTTACGTCCCTATAGCTCCCATCACTCAGGAGTGTGGATTTACCATATCCCTGACTTATGTAGTTATACTAACATAAGTTGCTAGTGTAGACTAACCTCATCCTACAGCTTAAAGTCCAGGAAGGCAAAAACAGGCCTTGTCTACAAAACCTCTTATAATGGCAAAATTTTGTCACTCAGGGGTGTGAAATGAGAGATATAAGTTTTGGTGGCACATGCACTTTTGTGCACAGTGCTGTGTTGGCGGGAAATGCTCTCCTGATGACATAACCATTACTGCATTTAGGTGATTTATTATGTCAGTGAGAGAGCTTTCTCCCATAAGCATGACGCAGCTACACAAGCGCTCTTGCAGCATCACAGCTGAACTGATACAGCTGTACTTCTATAAGTTTTAAATGCGGATTAGCCCTTAGAGGAATTCCTCTAATGCAGGTAAGTTCTCAGCTGGGGAGCTGAGCCCAGAAAAAGATAACAAAGCAGATGTAAGCACTGCAGAATAGCTCTGACCCACAATTTTCTTCTTTATTCCAAAGTTTATTTCTTTTACTTCCTACTGTAACCTTTCCGTAGCTGCTTGATTTTAGAGTAATGGTTAGGAGTTATTTTTGTTAATTCTGCAGAAAGTCTAGAATCTTCTTTCTAGTGATGAGTGGAAAATATGACTGCTCTGAGTTCTCATGATTTTAATTTGAGGGCTGGTTCAACAATCTTTACTTTGGTTTCTACGTAAGAAACACAATGATAAAATGTACTGTGTGCTGTTCAGATTTTCTAAAAATTTTTATTAAAGCTCTCTGAGCATCAGTGTCCTTCGGCATTCAACAGAAAGTAACAGATGTGTTTTGTAAATCAGTATTGCATTTTGTTGCCAAATTTATTAAAATTCTTAAGCTTGATAGTTCAGTGGGCAGATTTTAAAAGTCTTAATTCAATTAGCTCATTCTGTCTTCTTGATCATTTCATGTACCACGTAAAAACATCCCCTAATTTCAACTATATACAGCACTGTGTAACTGATACTAACAATAGAATGGACAACGTATGTTCTCTGATGCACATATCCATGTCCTAGTGAAAACCTGTGGAAGCTGCCACCCTTTTGTTAGAGGGGACATTATATAAGATCCTAGTATTTAAAGCTGGTTCACTTTGGGGAGGGAAGAATAGAGACTGCAGAAGGACCAGATTTGAGTCTCTCCTTGATAGCCCAAAGCTGCTCTCCACCTCTGTAATCCTGTTTGTATAATCAACCTATATAATCAGAGTAGAAAAATAGTTTAAATCTCATTGGATAAAATCTATCCATGGTGGTGTTCCATAGACTTTTCTGAGCTTGAACTAGGTATGAATTTGATCCCTTACAGCAATAAACACAGTGGTTTTATATATAAAAAAAAAAAAAGTAAATTCAGTATTCCCATAGTGGGAACTGGGATTAGGATTTGGTCAGTCTGGATCTTCAAAATACTCTATCAGAACCAGTAGTCAAATCCAAATTCCAGTTTATCTGATTTTTAGCATTACAGGAGTTGTTCTCATTCACAGAGTGGAGAATAATCCCTGATTTTTTTTAAGGGTTTGTGTGCTTTGAGTTTGTCTTTTCCCTTTTCTTTCTGCTCCTTTTCCCCAGCTTTGTTCTTTGAGATTGTGTTTCTTATAATTGTTCCATACCTGTCTCCTTTAACCTTCACAACTCCCCTGCCACCATCACTCAGCAATGCCCAACACTTGCACAGTCAGTGAAAGAGGGTGAAATGCTGACCCTAGTGAAGTCAGTGGGAGGTTTGCCATTGGCTTCAATTCAGCCAGGATTTCTCCCATTATCTACTATAGCAGGAGAAAGTGAGTCGGGTTTACCATAATTATAGTGACCTAATGCTACTAGAAGCCTTATCCCAACTGCTTGGATTTTGATCTGGACTACATATTTTTTTTCATAACCCATTTTGCTCTACTGGAAATAAACCATGCTTAAGGATTTTCCGGCTGTGAGTGTGTTTCTAAAGTTCTTGCATGACTTCTGTTCTTGGTATATTATTTTAATACTATTTTTCTTTCCACAGACTACAATTTCTAGTATACCCCCCTTGTCCCCATATCTCAGGATGTCTACTTGATCTATTATTTTCCAATGAAGTCTATAGAGCTGGTGTTTGGTTTGTCATCATGCTAGACAGATGAACTGATCGAGCTTCCCGTTTTTTGGGGATTAAGTTTTAATCCAGTATCTCACATTCTGACCCTTATGACATCTTTATTAAAAGCAGATGAACTTGTTCTGCTTAATTTCTGACATGGGTTTAAAAATTGTCTTTGGACTGGTACGGTTTGCCTCTCATGTAGGAAAGATAGTGAGACAGAAGAAGGGAGAGAAAACACAAAGGGCACGTCTACACAGCCCTTTTATTTCGAAATAACACACGTTATTTCAAAATAAAAAAAAATTAGTCTACATGACGTTTTCCTATTTCGAAAGGACGGACCTCGTCCTTTCAAAATAAGGATCGTCGTTTCGGAAAAGTAAAACCTACGCCCCCTCGAAACAGCCGTTATTTCGAAACGGATGTTTCGAAATAACGGCTTTAGACCCGTGGTTTCGAAACCACACCGTGGTTTCGAAACAACAGTCCGAAACAGCAGTTCCATTGCCATTATTTCGAAACATCTGTTTCGAAATAATGGCTGTTTGAATCCCACGGTTTCCCTTATTTCGAAAGGGCTCCTTTCAAAATAAGGGTTTTATTTCGAAATCAGTCCTTTCGAAAGGACCGATTTCGAAATAAACCTGTGTGCGTAGACGTGCCCAAATACAATAAGCCACAATAGTAGCTAGTGTAAATTAGAGTTGCTCATATGACTTCTGTGGAGCTACACTGAGTTGCACCTACAAAGGATCTAACTCAGTATTTTTATATATAATATGCATACTGAGCACCCACTTATACTAGCCCTACTTATTGGCTCTTCTAGCTCTACTATGCAACAAAGCTTCCCTTTTGGAAAAAAACAAAAAAATCAAACCCAACAAAATAAAAACTCAGAACCAACAATGACTAACATACACAGAACTTCCTAGAGAGGAAACCTCCTTCACTAGCATACTTCCCCCCTCAGAAAAAGAAAATTCAGCCACTGTTATCAGGGATTTCTGTTTGCCTAAAGGATGTAGTCAGAGTTGGCTGACTAGAGCTTTAAGAGGCAATTTAGTGTCTCTTTATACCTAGTACTGTTAGGTATGTCTACACTGGAGGCTCTCTTAAGTCAACTTAACAAAGTCGACTTTAAGTCAACTTAAAGTTGACCTGAAGTCAATTTAAAGCAACAACACTGAACACTCCTGTTGATTGCCTGCGTCCACACTGGAAGGTGCCAGATCAACCCTTCTGGGTGGTCAGGAACTCTGGGAGGGGGCTCGGAGGCCAATTAGGTCGACATAAGGGCTGTTCCCTGTCTACACTGGCTTAAATCAACTTAATAAGGTTGACTGATGTGTTACATTGACCTTAAGAGGTGGTATTATTAAGTCGACTTAAGGAAGTACTTAAGTGGAATTAATAAAAGGCCAGTGTGGCCATGGGGGTCTGTAGGTCGACTTAAGCTTTCTTAAATCAACCTAAGGCTCCACTGTAGACGTACCCTTTGAAGGTAAATGACTTCTTAATGTATCCAGATTAGAAACAAACACTATATATCACGTGGTAATAAATATAATATACAGAAATACTCGGTGAAACAGTTTTAAAATATCATAAGCAAAACAGAAAAATGACTTGGCCTAACAAATTAGCAGTACTTATTACAGTACATCTTTGTTTACTCTTAGGTGCCAAGACGAGCATCCTTATTCAACATAGCCTTTAAGCACATACTTAAATCTCAGGCCCAGTCCACAACAATGTTCCCTGTAAGCTGCACCAGTGAGCGGTGGCGCAGCTGCCTCCGCTCACTGGCGCAGCAAGCACTGACCCCAGCGCAGAGCTGGGGTCGGGGCTGGCAGGGAGCAGAAGCAGGGAGTGGTGGGGGTCGTGGCTGGCGGGGAGCAGAGGAGCCGGGGTCGGGGCTGGCAGGGAGCAGAAGCCGGGAGCAGCGGGGAGCAGCAGGCAACAGAAGCTGGGAGGAGAGGAGCCGAGGTTGTGGCTGGTGGGGAGCAGAAGCAGGGAGCGGAGGCGCTGGGGCCGGGGCTGGGGGGGAGCAGAAGCTGGGACCGGAGACGCTGGGGTTGGGGCTGGTGAGGAGCAGAAGAAGCGGGGAGCAGCGGGGGTCGGGGCTGGCGGGGAGCGGAGCTGGGTTGGGGGCTCCTGGGCTGGGAGCAGATTAGAAGCCCAGGATAAGCTCATGGCACGTGGCGGGGGGGCGGGAGGGGAGAGTTGATGTGTAAGGAAACGTCTTGTTTCCCTTTCAAGTTGTTGCTGCCCCATAGGTCAGTGGTTCCCAACATTTTCTCTGCCATGGCACTCCTTGCTACCTTTAATTCATTTGAGGCACACTGCCATGTAGTTTCCAAATGAAGCCATATATTTTCTTGAGCCAATCCAGAGCGCTCTGAGTAGTTTTTCAAAAAAATTTGTGACACACTTGTGTGCTGTGACACAGTGGCTGGGAAACAGTGGGCTAGGTAGACACCCTGCAACTAGTGTAGTGGCTAACATGTCTGCTTAACATAAAGAAGGTCCTGGGTTCAATTCTCAGTGGGTTGGACTCAATGATCTCATGAGGTCCCTTCCAGCCCTATGATTTGATGTGATTTGAACACACGCATTCCACCCAAGATGCAGAATAAACGTAGAGAACCTTATGTTACTTGATTAACACCCAGCATTTCTACAGCACTTTCCATCCCAGGATCTCTCAATGGCTCACTATACTAGTTAATTTTAAAAGGGATAGCCGTGTTAGTCTAGTCCAGTGAAAAAACAACAAGGAGTTGTGTGGCACTTTAAGACTAACAGATTTATTATTTGCATGAGCTTTCGTGAGAGAAGATCCCACTTCCTCAGATGCTTCGAAGATGGGTGAACTTACAGAAAGGAATGAAACTAAATGCAAGGGGGTGTAAAACATAGGATCAGGTCATACACCCCCTTGCATTTAGTTTCATTCCTTTCTGTAAGTTCACCCATCTTGGAAGCGTCTGAGGAAGTGGGATCTTCTCCCACGAAAGCTCATGCAAATAATAAATCTGTTAGTCTTAAAGTGCCACACAGCTCCTTGTTGTTTTTTCACTGGACTAGGTATTCACACATGCTTGGCTCTGTGGTATCCAAGAGGCACACCCCACCTGTGCTCACATTCAAGTGAATGGCCCTGACAATACATTATAGGCAAACTACATGTGTCTTCCCATTTTGATATCTTTACCAAGTGCCGTAAACAATGGCTTTAGAAGGAGGTGTCCCCTCCATGTATTTTTAGCACAGCTCTGTTTTCAGTTGCAAGCTGGTAAAGGAAAGTTCAAAGCTTGCAGACAAGAACAACACAAAACTGGTAGATGGGGATTGTAGCAGAGAGAGAAGGCAGCCTGATCTAAGTTTTTCAGTAAAGTGGAAAAACTGTCATTGACCTTAATTAACATTAGCTCAACTAATATATAGGCCTGAATCAGGGTGACTTCTTTTAGCTCTATGAGTGAGATCTAGTCAGAATTGGCACATTCATTAGGAATCTCTAAGAAATAATAGAATTGTATTGGCTATCTGTGATCATCAGCTCTTATCAGTGTAATTTCTTACAAATTTTCTTTATGTATTTTCACATCTTCTAAAGGTGAGCTGAAATTACAGACAACCAAAATGTTTGTTGTTCTGGAAAAGGTAATGGCTGGTACACTGAACACATTCTTAGATGTTTGTCACCTATACACTGATAGAAGATAAGTTCCCATTTCTGGCCCAGTTGGTTGATATATGTGGTACGTTTCAAGCATCTAGTGCAGATGCTGAATGAGGCTTCAGTCTAATGAATAATATTAAGACAGAGCCTCATAACAGGTTGGATGTTTCTCATCTAGACATGCTAATGCGCATCAAGTCGTATCTAAGTGCTGGATTCAAGGCTGACCTAGACTCTGTATATGCATTCTGGAAATGTGACAAAGACAGGCGTCAAAAACTGAGGTGTAGAGGAGGCTTGATAGGCAGCATCATTGCTTCATATTTGTTTAATAAAAATGTTAAACTAAAATACTGTGGTTTTATTAATTTACTAAAGTTTGAACAAAAAGACATCTATACAATGTTCCCTCTCTAAGCTGGTGATGCAACTGAGCAAGTTACGAATGCACTTGGGGAGTTGATGGGCAGTGGCTCAGGGGCCAGGTCCGGGCCCAGGAACTTGCTCAGCTGCATCCATAAGTTGCTCAGCTGCATCACCAGCTTAGAGGGAACACTGGTCCACAATGCCCTCAGAATTCAGTGGCATCAACAGGAGATATACAAGGTACACTAAGTAGCTTGCATAACTCCTGTTGGCTTTGTAACTTCTCTTTGGGTGTGTTCACACAGAAAGAAATGCCATGGCCACACAACCCATGGCCATTTTGAAACAAGCAAACCGCTTGTTTCGAAATGGCTGCCGTTCTTTTGGAATGGCTTAAACCTGGTTTCCCGGCGAAACAAGGTTGTTTTGAAACAGCTCGTTTCGAAACAGCCCTGTGCGGACATGTTGTTTCGGAACAAAGTGTTCCGAAACAACATGTGACCTTCCTCCCAGGATGCTAAGCACCCTGGGAGGAATGGCTACCCCCTCAGCACCCTGGCCAGGAAACCCTCAGCACCCTTGCCCCCGACCCTGCGGCAGCGTTTCCTCTGTGTGTGAACATAGCCTTTAGCATACTGTTTTCACTGCACTGCGCCAACAGGAAATGTGTTCCTATCAATGCAGCACTACACCACTTGAAAGAGTGGTTTTATTCCATTGATTTCTTGATTGAGTGATCATGTCTTTACTGATTGCTCAGTCAATCCAGAAAAATCAATCTGATGGCAGCAGATTTGCTGCCATCAGTGTAGACATATTCACAGTAAAATTTGTGTTCTGAGTAGTGATGGACAAGTACTGTTTTGAAGTGCTTTCCTCAATAATGTTATAAAAGATTTTAATTTGTTCAAAAATTATTATGTTCCAAAATTGTAAAGTAGAGGATTAAAATCTAAAGACCCCAAATCTTCAAACAATTATACACATGCTTAAGTTTCCTCATATTAACTGTCTCAAAACTAGACTGAAGTGTGTACTTAAGCACATATAGAAGTGTTTTCAGGACCAATTCCTAATTCTGTACCACTGAAATCTGTTTTGCCATTGACTTCAGTGGGAATCCTTCATTTGACTTGAATAAATGTTAGACTGGGACTTTACTGTGACTCACATTAAAGTCAGTGGGAGTCTTATATGTATTACAAGTTTAAAATGGCACCTCATAAAAGCATTTGCCAGCTCCCCTCTCCAAGTGGCCCTCTTTGCCTGCTGCTGTCTCTTTCCCCAGCATTAGGGCCATGGAGTGAGAAACAGAGCTGGAGTGGACTACCAGGATGCCCTCACTTCCTTCTTTATTGCCCAAAATGAAGTTGGTACTTTGCGGGGAAAGAGAGAAGAAAATGCTTTGTAGGGAGGTGAGAAGAGGAATCTGACTAGGGTCTCTGATGATGTAGCCCATGTCAGCTCCTTAGTGGTTGGTTGCTTCTGATGGGTTTTTTTTTTTTTGCTTTTGTTTTCTTCATTAAAGGGAAGGTGGGTAGCATAGTAGGGATAGAAGAGCTAATTCCCATCTTTCCATAAGTTGGGCTAGTATCAATGGGTGCTCTCTATGCATGTTATATATACAAATATGAAATGGATCCTGAGCAGATGCAATTCAGTGTAACTCTAGTTGAGCTTTACATTGCAGGGGCACAATCTTAGGTGTTGTCCCTGCGGAACTATGCAGGCAGGATTCATTCTTGCTTATGCATTCCTCAGCAAGCCCAGACATGTAATATAGCCCATCTCAAGGGCATCTCTGCTATCCGTTAAAAAACCAGCATCTTCAGATTAAGTACATATGGCTGATGCGCATCTTCTCTAATACTGGTTACCACTTCAGACACTGAACACCCAAGAAAAACTCAGTTCTGACTGTCTTCAGAAACTGGAGTTGGCACAAGAATACATTCTCCCAGGATACTAAAGGGTTCTTTTTTAAACAGAACCATTTATTAAAGCCAAAACTTACATGAACCGATATACCGTGAAACTTCAGCATTACAAACACCAAAGTTAAAAATTGACCGGTCAACCACACACCTCATTTGGAACTGGAAATACACAATCAGACAACAGCAGAGACCAGGGACAAAGGGGGCAACTACAGTTCAGTACTATGTTAAATTTAAATTACTAAAAATATAAAGGGAAAAGTTTTAAAAATTTTTGATAAGGCAAGCAAACTTTTCTGTGCTTGTTTTATTTTAGTTAGGATGGTTAAAAGCAGTATTTTTCTTCTTCATAGTAGACTTCCAGACCTGTATTAAAGTTAGTGTTCAGTTGTAAACTTCTGAAATAACTATCATAATGTTTTGTTTAGAGTTAATAACATTTCCAAGTTACAAACAACTTCTATCCAGAGATGTTCATAACTCTGAGGTCCTGATTTATTGTACATACACAGAGTGGCTGATTTGTAACTGTGTTGCTGAGCTTCCATTTTACTTTAGTGGTGATATAAAGATGTCTACAATTAACAAAGAAAAGGTTTGTAAAAAATGACTCATTGGGGTTCCAGCACATTTTCTGTTTAATTATTTTTTTTAAAAAAACATACTAGCATATTTCTCACAATTATAATAGTTATGAGTAACTGGAACATAACTCTAAAAGGCTTTTGATAACCAAAAATCTGTCCTCACCCAGTCTTCTTTTGCTGCTATTCTTCTTCCTTCCCCTATCATTGTTACTTTGCACTGGCTTTATTCACACTGTATCCCCTCCTTTCACAGAGGCAAGGAAAATATTGCTGCAGCAGCTGAAAACAGGTAATGTTTGCTGTGTATTCAGTGTCTTGTCTGTTTGAAAATTCCCTCAGACTTTCCAAACAAAAGCTTTACATAAAAATACATCAGAGGTATGCACTCTGTGAACAGATGAATCATGAAAGTGTTTCAGCCAGCCTTATTTGCTAGACATATTTATTTTAACTGAGATTTTTTTAAAGATTCCTGGTCAGGTGGCAGACTATACTGAACTTGAGCAAAATATATCACATTGCCTTTAATTCTAGAAAACAGGAAAAACAAGCAGCATTTGAGCAAGATTATTGAAGATATTGTAGCTGTTCAGCAGGGGTGAAGAGTCCAGAAAGTCAAGAACCATTTTCATTTTTAATCAGATTGTAAAGTTGTTGTCTGAGACGCTCCACAGACTTTTTAAAATCTAACTTAGTGGAAGCTCTTGGCATTTTAAAAGCAGTTCTAAATCTGATTCTTGACTTTTGGTGATCATGAATTAAAAAGATACTAATCCTCCCTGTATATAATAATTTCTTGCATTTTTATAGTGCTTTTTCTCCCAAAGATCCCAATTCAGTTACAAAATTCATATTGTATCTATTCATGCATATAGCATTATTATATACATTTATGTACATGTAGATGAAAATAATTTCAGCACCAACCACTGAAATGCAGCTTTTTCTAGGGTGAAGTATTTCCGACCATACTAATTCTTCATAACGGTTTGTTGCAGGAAAAAAAGATTTAAAACAGTGCCTTCCTCAGATATATTGATTATTCCCCAAGGAACAAGGTTTAAGAACTTCTTTAAGATAACTCATTTTTTAATAGGCATCCAAGAGAATTAAAATCAGAATAAGAGCAAAGTTTGTCACCACTAACAATATGACCAATTTAGATTGGTATTCCAAGAGTAAGAAAAAAAAATTAACAGTTCACTGGGTCATACCAATAAGATGGAACAAAGAAAAAGGGAGTTGATTCATTAAATAACTATCAAGCACATCAACATTAAATAACAAAAGCAGGGAATGAAGGATAGTATCTAACTAACAAGATTGCTTGGGTAACATTGTCTGTAGGATTACACTGTTGCTTCATTGAAACTTAAATGCAGATCTCTCTGTTGGACTGTCTTGAACTATTTCAGACACCCAGCTGCTTTTGGTGTCACATTATATCTGCTGAGTCACTTATAGTTGGTTATATGGTAGATAACATGGCTTCATCTCCAGTGTCTCATTTCTTTTAGGTGTCTTTTTGAATACTGTGATGTCGATTAGTCATGTGGTCTTCAGTTTTAGCTGAAGAATAAAGAAGATTGTAATGAACCTGTAGATCTCTATCTCAGAACAACTCATGGTCATAGTCTTTAATATATCATTGAAGATTGATGTGATTTCACACGTGACTCTATAGTAGTATCAAAGGAGACTTGGGGGGAAAGTAAGAGGATGTTGGAAATTCACTAATGTAAATCTTGTCTCAGATAAAACGTCAGTCAAAAACCGGGACCCTTCTTTGTCAAACTAAAAGCTAACTTGGCTTTTTTAATGCTGAGATTCAGCAGTTTCTCACTCTTTTTCTTAAGGCCTTTCGTGGTGCATTGAAATACTAAGTCCTACATCAACAGGGTAGACGCAAGTGTTCTGAAATGCTGCCTCTTTTGTTAGATTACATGGTAAGCATGTGGATTTCAGAAAACTAACTGGAACAAGTGAAATGCTTCTCCCTTAAAGACATTGACTATTTTTTTGGCTGGAACTGTTCCTCTCTCTCAAAGATCTAGTTTTTATTTAAGCAACTGGTAATGTGGTTAAAATATATCTCCTGCACATACACCCTTTTAATCTTTGTTACCCAGCCCCACAGGTTCTTCTCATGTGGCACAGTATGTGACCTCAAGTGTTTGGCATCCTCCTAAGTCAAGCACCATGGATGCCAACATTGACAAAGCTAAGCCAGTGGCCTCCAAGGGTTCCGTGAGGTATGGAATGGGTACAAGTCAAAGTGAAGCCAGTTACATCAGGACTGGCCAGAAAGCCCCTCTTACTTCATCCAGTAATCAAAGGTACACTGCAACACCTAACTCCATAACTGATTTGGTTTGTGGCTTTGGTATGGTGTTGTAATAACATTTTCTAACGAAAATTCCCATTGCCTAAAAGGCAAGTATCTAATACTATAAATTCCACCAGCTTTCAATTCATGAGCTTCATGTTCAAAGTGACTTTCTTAATGGCTGCCTCTGCCACTAGGCAGGTGACAGCCACATAGGTATACTTCCAGAGAAACAGCAGCCCGTTCTATTGAATAAGTGCTCAGCTGGCATTTGAATAGAGCTCTTCTTTCTACTAATGCAAGTCCAAAACCTATCCATGTTGTGTTCTGCTCTAAATGCAATCTCTAGCGTTTTCATCATTAATATATACTACAGTAGAAGATATTACTTCTTTGACTGCTCATTTTGATTTATCTTCCTTACAGTTTCAATCCTGTATCCTACCAGGCTATGTCTACACCTAAGACCTTAGTTTGGACTTGCTTAGTCCGAACTAAGTAATTTGAAGTTAATTCAAACTAAACACATTTTTTCAGTTTGAACTAACTTTTTAGTTCAAACTAAAAAAAGCGTGGCTAGTTCGAACTAAAAAACTGTGTTTAGTTTGAACTAATTGCTAGTTCAAACTTATTTAGTTTGAACTAGCATGTCTGCATTGGGCTAGTTCGAACTAAATATGCAAATTAGTTTGAACTAAGCAGTTAGTTCGGACTAACCAGCCGAACTAACTAGTTCAAACTAAGCTTTTCTTATTTACATTCTTTAGTTCGAACTAGGCACAACCCAGTTTAGACAGGGTTCAAATTAGTTTGAATTAAGGCTCCTTAATTCAAACTATTTTGCTAGTGTAGACATAGCCCCAGAGATTTCTTTGGAGCGCTGAAACAAAAGAAGACTGTGTATTGCTTAAAAGTGACTAACTATTGCTTTAATAATTTGCTCTTTAGTTACCATTGCAAGACTCTTGGACTCAGAGTTTCACAGTGCAAGGACTCTTCTCAGATAAAGGAGTATAATCTATACTCATTTTTAAGTGTGTTGTGTGTGTTTTATTACGGTTGTTAACCATTATCATCGGCTTAACCTCTGCTGAACTGTGTTCCTTCCTATGAGTAAACATCCAAATGGTAACAGGATATACATTTGTGTGTGTAGTGTGTGTGTGTATTCATCCACATAACTTTTACCATGTCGTACATTTCATACAATAGTTTAATAAAGATATTGAGCTATTTAAGAACTTACATTTACTCTGATTATCTCCTTAAAATATAAAATACTGTAAAAACTGATGGAATAGGGTAGTTGAATAAAAGTGAAGTGGAGAAGAACTAGTAGGAAAACAACAATAATAAATCACTTCAAGGTTTATAATCATTGTTATAATTCACACTCTAATATATGGTAGCTATTTCATTTTTGAAACCATGACTTCATCCTTAATCAATCAAGAGACATCTGAGGAGCTTAAAAAAATGGAAAAAATTCCATTTTGCACAGTTTTTGGAATTCTGTGGAAGGAAACTCCTCATCCCACAGTGGTCTTTAATTACTACGAATTCTCCCCCAAGTTACACCTGTTCAATAGGCTGTAGATGTTAACTGAGGGCAGAATTTAATCCTTTGGATTTGTTTCACCCCATTTCTAAAAAGAAGAATTCCAAGAGTTAATGTTTATAAAGAGCTTTCAAGTTTTAGACATTGTATAAGTGTTAAGTATTATTATTTCTAGCAAAAAGAGAAAGAGAGAGAAAGGAGGATTTCCTAAACCACCACACATTTCTACATCTTATTCATGTGGAATGTGCCTCCTGCAGATACAAAGGGTGAAATCCTGGCTCTGCTGAAGTCAATGGCAAAACATCCATTTCCAGGATTCTCAGTCTAAGGTTTTACAGGGTTAATACAAAAAGGATTGTTCAACAGAACTTCAAGCATTCATGTAACAGGTAACAGCTAATATCTGTTGTCATTATATTTTTGTAAGTCTGGAGTGATTCCAATAAATGGAATTACTCTAGATACTACCTGTAAAAGTGAAAGGAGTATTAGTCTTAAAGTGTAGAATTTAAAGTAGCAAGATCACTTTCCTGTCTTGGTATTTATATATGAGTTGTGTAACTATCTTTTTATTCTCTGGAATAATGAATACATATACCAATGATCCGCAGTTGCAGGAGAGGTATACAGGCCTCTGTGACTTTTAGGCAACAAATACCTAAGTAAAGAAACCTTAAAAACATGAAATGTTATTGTTTGATGTGTTTATGATATATTCTTCTGTGGTTGCATTCAGTTTTATTATATCTGCAGTAACACACCCATCCGCTTCAAATCTACCCCTTCACAGGAGATGTTCACTCAAGTTCTTAGCATTCCTTTGATTTATTATTGGATAGGTGTTTCAGCTCATATTTAAAAGATCTAGTACAAAAACTGAATAATCCTACTGTATGCTTATGAAGTGAAACCCTGTCCCCAGTGAAGCCTGAGGAAAAATTCCCATTAACTTTATTGGGGCCAGAATTTCACCCATTATGTTTGTCTTGCTGGTTTGTGTTTCCTCTTCAGAAACAATATACAGTAAATGCCATTTCATCTGGGGCATGGTTTCAGTCCATGCACATGTGCCAAAACTAAGATGAAAGTATACAATTTAGAGTATCTGCACTTTGGTGTGATATTGTTTCCCTGAAAAGAAGAAATACAGCCATCACGCTGGTTAAAGAGACACAGTCAAATATATTGTATGTCCTTTTATATGTAAACATGGTATTGCATTCGCAGTTTTGAACCAGGAGCATTGTACAGCTACAGTGTTACATGCTATAAATAAGACATAATGTATTGGGATAGTGGCTGAGGCAAATGAATCCACAGCATGTTATCAAGAACAATGAGGATTAGATCTGAGTTTTGCGTATGTGTATGAAAGTTGAAAAATTTCTGTGAAAAAAATTTTGTAATAAATTGAAAGCTCAAACTGTAGATGTGACAGATATTTACAGTAGTTTATTCATTCTGTAGATAATGATGGATACAAGATATGAAGAAAAAGATTGGGATTTTTTATAAATATAAAATTGTTTCCTTTCCCAATTTCTTTCCATTTTAATTTTGTTTGTTTGCTTTTCAAATGGGATAGTTCCAAATAAGGTACATGTGTTTATTCCATTTGCTGTCAGCTGGCTAGTAAATTCGCTCTTGCTGCCTGTTTTTTACACGAGTGTTATTAAAACATTTTAGTGCAGGACTTGAAACTTGGAGATTTCCTTCTGAGTGTAGCATGTACTATTCATGCTGGATAGGGACTAATGGGTAGGATGTGGATTGGGACTCAGGGGACTTTTGCTAAATTGTCAGCTGAGCCACAAACTCCCTGTGTAACCTTGTGCAAGTCTGTTAATCTACACCATACCTCAATTTCCTATCTGTAAAATGGGGAGAATACTTCTCAGCACAGTGATGTTGTGAGGATAAAATCCATTAACAGCTGTGAGGTGCTGAGATATCATGGTGCTAAGGGACATATAAGTACCTTAATGTAGTATTACAATCAAAATTTTGTACTCAGGAAGACTAGATGTAGTTTTGGTTTCAGTAGGCCCACTTTGTTATCAGAGAAGGGTAAATGCATCGCTGTGGTCTGCTCCTGCTCCACTTGTGTGACAAAAGGACCAGAAACTACCTTCATCTCCCAAGCAGGCTTAGGACTGAAGCAGCAAATTCATGTGATAACCCTCTCATACCTTCTTTCAGCCATGATGGGGGGCATGGAGAGGGGCTTGTCAGCGTTATGCTTGCTGCTCAGATCTTTAGTGGGATGAAGAAAGTGCTGAGCAGAGAATGGGTATGTCTACACTATGTGTTTAAGTTGACTTAAGGGCCCTTAAGTCAACTTAAACAGAGCCCTGTCTACACTGCAGGGCAATAAAGTTGACTTTAGGGTCCAGTAAAGTCGACTTTATAAGGTCCACTTATAAACTTAACTTTACAGTTAAGTCGACTTTATTAAGTCAACTTAAGGCAATGTGGAGTTACTAAGTCCACTTAATAAAGTCGACTTAGTGCAATGGGGCCACTAAGTTGACTTTACAAAGTTGAATTAAGCCAGGACACCCATTTAAAGTAGACTTTATAAAGTCAACTTAATGTTGTGTAGCCTTACTAAGTCGACTTAATAAGGTCTACTTAAAGTTGTCTTTAAGTAGACTTTGTTAAGTCGACTTAATAAAGTTGACTTTGCTTTTATAGTGTAGACATACCCAATGAGTGATCCATTATCAACTCTGTAGCACACCACCACCGTACGTGTTACACTGAACGAATTGTACCCAATAGATCCTGCTCACAAGTATCCAGAACAATGGTAACTTGTAGCAATTCTGTTTATTCAAGCCTATGTAAATATCATTTCTTTCATCAGTGTAATCTTTTTAATGCTTCCACCTAATGTAAAATCTGATGATGAAGTTAGCATTATGCAGAAGGGAGTGCAAGTAAGGCCAGGTCCAAGAGCTCTTATAGGTTTCAGTACAACCACCACTATTTCACATGCTTTTTGCTGTTAATTTCAGTGGGAACAGTAAGGCCTTATGGGCTGAGGAGTGAATGTCACCAAAATGAGAAGATCGTTTAACTTGTCATTAAAGTTCATTTTAGTCTGAACTTAGCTAAAGAAAAAGCACTAACAAATGTGCTTCTGACCTTCCATATCTGTGCTTTCCCCCCAATAATAAAGCTTGCCACTCTGTTTACAGCTTTTGGTCCAAAACACAGTGGGTTTTGTGCTTTTACCCTGTAAATATACACCTTTTTAAAGATGGTTCTTGTTTTATTTAATTTAACTCTAATTAGTACCCTTGTTGAGCATGCGCCAGTATCTACCAGCTCTGCCTCTGCTCCTGTGCCAGCTGCTTCATCCAATCAGTCTGCTATTGCTGCTCAAAACACAGCCAATCAGATGACACCACCATCAGCCACTCCCATCTCTATAGTACAAGATTCCTTCTCTTCCTCTCTCCAAAGGTAATGCTTTTTTTGTACTGTCTTTTTGCAGATATCTCTCTGTTGGTGTTATAAGTGCTGTGCATCTGTGTGTGTATGTGCAGAGAGAGAAGAAAAAGTTATCCAACTTTGCAGAATATCAGAAACAGCTGTTTCTTATTTTAATATATTCAGTAGCTGAGTTTGTTGCTCAGACAAAATTAATCAAATATTCTTGTAAGTGAGGGATATAATTTACACTTCTAAAAAATAAATTCTGATGTTAGATATAGAACTTTTTGTCCCATGTAGTAAGGACACCAAGTCTTCATAATAATTAAAATAGAACATGAAAATCCTTTACATTACGTTATGGAAGTGTGAAAATGATCAAAAAATAAACAGGTTAATAAATTAAGTTAGTAAAAAGATCCATCTGGATTTTGGTATCCCTAAGTAGTGGCAACACCATTTAACAGTTCAAAGAGGAAAATTCAAAATGCAGTTTTAATCCTTTGAGTGATAACACACTGTGGCTAGTAGGTTCTTTGATATTTACTGTAGTGTGACAGACCACCATAGTATGGAATGTGCAGTAGACAAGATGTCAGTAAATTCATTCATTTGATGCTTGATTTCTCTATTACTACACTGTCAAATTCATCTCTGTTTAACTTTTTTCCTAATGAGATTTAACCATACAAATAATATAGGATTTTAAAAGGTACAAAGACAGATTCAGAATCTTCTCAATTCTTTGAGCATTCTTAATTGCTGTATAATACTGGGAATTATACACGTGTATCTGTGGTAAATAGACTTCTCAGACTGGGGAAAAAAGAATAAAGTTTATGATGTTCCTGCTTATATAATAATAATTGTCAAAAGAATAAGAATGAATTCATGTGGTACCTTTTCTTCTTTTCTCTTTTACAGTTTTTGCTCCTAAAACTTTGAAAGTCTTATACTTGCATATTTCAGCCCCCTTTAAATGGTCAGAAAAAAAAATCTTCCCTTCAATAATATTAACTACTCTCAAATAGTAGAGGCTCAAAATATGACTACAATATCTTAAAATTGCATAATTAGGTAGGAAACGTTCATTCTGTTCTAATGACTTTTTTTGGTTGGTTGGTTTCACCTGCTATTTTGTCACCAAGACACTTTAAAAATATTTATGAATACTGACCCTTTTTAGCTGATAATATTTCAGATTTCTTTCTAAATACTCTTTGACTTCGTATTTTTGTTCTGATGTCGTAGAGCCAGACATCCAGCCAGCAAAGGGAGACCAAGCAAAGTACTACACCCGATTTTTAAAATTATTTTGATAACATCATTACTTCAGAAACATTTAACAAGTGAAAGAAACAAGGGGTCCTGTAAGTGCCACAGGACTCCCTGTTTGTTTTGCTGAACTAGAACAATGGTTCTCAACCTTTAGGGGGTTGTGACATGCTTGGTGATGTTTTGTAACCCTACAGGACACATCAGACTGCCCCCTCCCCCCCAGCCAAATCCAGGCATCTCCCTTGCTGTCTGTGACACAGCTACTGTTGTATGGCAACATAGTAATGTGCCAACACAGTGGCTGGGAACCATTGAACTAGACTAACACAGCTACTCCTCTGGAATTTAACAAGCAATACTGGTCTAAATAATTTTAGCCCTCAGTTTATTTAAACCACTGCATGAAGAAAATGGAGTGCATAGTACATTCCTGAAAAAGTAAATCCCTATTTCATAGATGTAAGAATATAAATAATCTTTGGGGGTTGATCACCAAAAATACTGATTGTAATACCCTTGTGCTCTTTACTCTGGCATTAGATGGATGTAGAAATGTGTGTCTTGACTTCTGATTCCAACATCTTGGTCTTTTGCAGAGTGAAACTCTATGCAATTCATGGAAGATAATTTGTCTGAATTACCAGCTTTCTTGACTATCCAAAGAGTCTTGTTTTAGTACTTTTTCTGTAATTTGTGCATTTTGTCCTGTGTTCTGCAGCAATGTGGTTGTGCTATGCTGTACATTTGTAGATGTGATGCAACAGAGAATACATGTGTTGCTGGTAACCATAGTGATCTTCTTATACGTGAACGTACACAAGACCCAATTCCAAGATGTCACTATTGTTGTCCTTGTAAAATTCTTTTGTTAATACTTTTACTGTGTCCTCTGCAGAGTCCTTGCAGGCCCCAGCTCTCTGTCACAGTCTAAAACTTTTCCTGGGTCCAAGAAAATGTCACTAGCAGCTTCCACTGTTCCATCTGCTAATCACTGCTCAGTGTAGGCATATCTGCAAACTCTCTCCTATTTCTTTTTAGTCAGATAGATTATTCTCTCCAGTCTGGGGTTTTTGATTTGTTAAATATTGGGTTGGGAAAGAACACTGAGAAATGTAACTTATACTCCATGGAGCAGCCTGTTTGTTTTGATCTTGTTGAATTAAAACAAAGATATAAGAAAACCTTGATCTTTCAAGTGTTGGTCTTAACGTATACAACAAAAAGGGTTCTCAAGCTCCTATAGGTGTTTGTATGTCAGAGTGAAGTTTACTGGTTTGTGTAGTATTTGTGGCAACCCCAAACTGCTCTATGTGGTGAAAAATTTTGATCATAATGTCACTAGCTGATCCATTTTCAAAGGTTTATCAGACCTATTTTATTGTATTTTAAGTCATGATTAACTAAAGACAGATCACTAAGGGAGTAGATTTAGAAATGGGTATCACTAGAAACAGAAAATATTGCCATAATGTTTTCTGCAAGGCCTTCCCAGTTGGTATGGAGCCTTTAAATTTAATCAAGCTTAACAGTAGAGAAGGCAATGGATATTAAGGTGTACTATTTGAGCACAATTAAATAGTAATAATAACTAATAGTGAGAGAGAGAGAGGGTGAGTCAGTAATGCAGTTAAGATAATTATCCAGGTGTCCTTTATCTCAGCATAAATCAAGATGGTAGGAGTCACCCAAGGGCACTGTGTACAGTGAAAAAACACACAGGTTTGGAGGCTAAATCTGGGGAAATTTCGTATCTAACAGTATATTCTCATTGCTTCAGCAACAATGCAGAATTGAAAGAGCTATGGGATGGAAAATCGTTGTTGGTTCTGGGGTGTAAATATGTGCACCAGACATTCTGTCTAATTCTGTAATTCCTATATTCAGCACAACTAAAACATATTGGACCAAATTAACTCTTGGTATAATTCCACTGACTTCAGTGGAAATGTACCAGAAAGAAATTTGTCTCATTTGCCACTACAACTGACTTATGATTTCTCCCATTAACTTCTAAAATTAGAGTAAAGTTCTAGATCAAATCTGCAATAATAGCCATTGCAAAAAAAAAAAAAAAAGCCGACCAGAGTTTTAAGACCTCAAGGATCATGTGGACAAGTAAAGAACTAATTGATGTGTTTTAAGTATGTATATATGGTGAAATAACAGCAAAACAATTGGTAGGGAAATTCACTGAAAAGAAAGATTTTACCATGAGTGTTGATAACTCTGCATTAGGTCTTTCAACATCTTTGGAAGGGTCCTCTTTTTCACACTGAACCACTTCACCAAACAGTTTTATAAGTATTCTCTTAAGTATTGTTTTTTAGCTTTCTCTGTGTGCAGCCAAAATATTTTAAAAAGGGATCAGTGATTTTTGAGTGCCTTTATTATTTTTGGGAATGTAACCTGAGACATCTTAAAGAGAACTTATTTTCAATTCTAGGTGCTCAGTGTTTTCCAGAATTCTATTACTGCATTTGCCTGTGACTTTGTCCTTACTTAGAATTTGACTTGTGCGTAGAAGGATTTTTAAAGTGTAGTGTTTAAAAAAAAGTTCAGGGTTATAAAAAGTAAACAATCAAAGAAAATTATTCTCCTAGAAACTATGATGACGGCAGTGTTTCATGTTGGTGGTTCTATGTTACTGTTGTGTATATGTGTACTAACGGGGTTTTTAAGATAGGGGATTGTCTACATAATAGCTGTTTAGGAACTTTTTAAAACCAGAACATTGACTTTATAGATCATTTTTTAATATTCCTCAAAATAGGATTTTCAGTGAAAATGAAGGTCAGGGGAGTTTTCCCATATTGACTTTTTAACTGATTACGTGTATGGGCTTTTTAGAAGGTAGATTATTGAGAAACTGTAAATTCCCCTTTGTGTAGATCCCTGTAATAAGGCTAACATTTTGTAAATCCCCACAACACAGCTTGGAAATTGAATTTTTTCTGCCATGAATATCTGTGTAACAATTACTCTGACAAATTGGTAACTCAGATGTCCTCCACTTGCCACTGTAGTTTTCAGAATCTTTAATTGCACAATTAACTTTATGATTAATATATTCTGTTCCAAAATGTACAGTGTCCATTTGTGCCCTGTAAATGATAGTTAACCACTCTCAATACTACAAATCAGATGTTAACTATGTATGATTTCAAAATAATATACACATTAACAACTAATTAGTAATTAAAGATCTAGATGCTGTTCTCATCACTTTGTGTATGACTACCTCAGCCTTGATGTGTAAACTAATAGTGTGCTTTATTTGATCCTTTATCCCTACCCTTTCCCTTTTATCTACTTCCCTTTTCAGTTAGATGTTGGAAGCACTCTTACAAATACTCCTCTAAAGTACTCCTCTAAAAAGATATGCACAGATACCCAGGTGCAGCCCCGCTGACTTCTTTTCTTCATAAGCAAATGTATCTGCTAGAGCATGTAGCAGCTTGACGTCTGGGAAATTAATCAATTAATTAGAGCAAGAGAGTTTGGCTTGAGCATGTGTAAGCTTCCTTACCACTTAACTACACCTATGTTTCTCAGTAGCATCATGGACTTTGGTACCTTCCTCACCCCATTTCAGAAACAACTGAACATTGACAAGAATAATGATATTTAAATCAGTATGCTTCAGACTGCAGCTTGCCACAATCAGTTATCTGAATCTAAGCCATGGGGACCCAAAGAAGGCTACATTAAGAAGCTGGATACGCTACTACCTGAAATCTTAATTTGCACTCAGAATAGAACAGCAAGAGGTGACAAGGTTCTAAGGCCTCAACTTCTTATCAGCAGGCATGGGATATACTCTCAGGTTAGATCTCCCATAGATGTACAAGGTGCAGTAACACAGAAGGACTGAACATTGAAGAGCTAATTGGGACCACAGATGAACTGTATACAATTATTTTCCTGATGGTGACAGGCGGGAGAGAACTCTGAAGGAGTAGAGCTTTATGCCAGTGGACAGAGGACTATTACAGCTGGATTTAAATTCTTTCTCTTTACATAGAACTCTTCTTGTTTCTTTTGTTGTAAACTTTCTACTCAGGAGCATGCCAAACAATTTTTTTAATGGGTACCTTTAATTGGACTTGCAAGTCCATATTCTGGCAACTAAACAAGTGACCTGGTATTTCAAAAGACTGAACACTGAGCAGCTGCCATTTGAAACCAAGCCACTTATTTAGGTTCCAGTGTGAACCTAGGAAGCCAACTTTAGGCGCCCATTTTAAACTATATTTGCCCTCAACCTTCAGAGAAAAAAGAGTTGCTGTCTTAAATATTGTTGCTGCTACCATTATGGACCAATCTAATTCATTCCGCCAATGAATAGATTGTTTCAATCCTGTCTTAAATCTGGGACAGACCTAATTGCTCTTTGAAGAACCTTCTGCCTCTCTTTCCTCCACAAAATTACTCAGTTTCGGTACACTAGAATTGAGATATCTCCATACTGCCCAGTGCAGTCCAATGCATTGTCACAGTATTCCTAAAGCAAGCCTCCCAAGATATAAGTTTGACAGCATGGAACTTCTTAATCAGTTTTCCTAGCTAATGGAGTCTGATCTCCAAGTGAGGAAGGTCAGTTTCTTTAATTTTTTCATTTGGATGAAAATACAGTGTCTCCTTGCTGAAATTTTTTCCCCAAGAAGTATTTTCAGGAGAAGGATTACAGAATTATTTTTTGAGCCTGACAATCATTGATTGAGCATATTTTCCCTTTATTTTAAGGCCAGCAATGTTTAAAACCTAGTTGACTAAACACCTAGTTCAATAACATTTTAGAGAAATAGAGTGAAATCCTGGCCCCACTAAAGACAATGGTAATACCGCTTTTGATGGTAGCAGTCAGGATTTTACCTGTAATGTATAGCTTGGCATTGATGTGAATCAGGAGGACAATTTTGTGTCATTGATTTTTTAACATCTATAAAAATACACTTATCATTTAACAAGTTTAAATCTTATGTAGACTTTTAAGTGTTCTCTCTTTAGGCTGATCCCTGAGTGTTAACCACCCAGTAGGAAATAAAAATTGCTCACTTAACACTTCTGTTTAGCACATGTATTAGACCTGGGTTGAAAATAACAAGGGAAAATTGGGGCTAGTAGCTTGATGCTGTGGTTTCATTTACATCTCCACTTCTCTATTATGGTACATCTGTCTGCCTCACCACAATTAACTTGCTCACTGGTCTCCCAACTTAAGAAGTGATGTTTCCATTAAAGGTTTATTTTAATACAATTTTGTACAGTTTACACAGAAGAATCTGGAAGTGTGGACACTGAAACAAAGCAAATGTGTCTTTTTTTCCTTTGCATTGGTGTTTAGTGAATATCAAAGCAAACTCTCTTTACTTGCAAAACTAAAATCCTACAACTAAAAGAATTAGCATTGATATATGAGTTAGTGATTCATAGGGTATTTTACGAATCAAATCATGCTAACCTTACTCCAGCTTTAGTGTGATTTCTAGCTTGACTAAGAGCAGCAGGATTTGGCTCAATATCAGTTAAACATTGGTTTTTTAACCCATATGACAAGTTGCATGTGATGTACTGTAGCGTGCCTCAATATACTGGTTATTGAATATAGTATGTACTTCTTTTTCTTAAGGAATATTATTGTAGGATAAGATGCCCTAAATATCCTAAAATGATTTCAAGTGACATTTTCTTTTACATAAAAATACAAACTTTTGTCTTATTTTAGCTTCGACCATCATTCTTCCACTTCCATCAGCTACCAGTCAAAAAAGAGGTATAAAATATTATCTTTTGCAACAATTACACATTAAACGCACTTACACAACACTTTAATGCTATTAGTAAACTTATACTGAACTATTAACCTGAACATCATCTTATTAAAAATGTTACCGCTCTCCTTTTCCTGATGACTAATAGTTTTCAAATGTTGTATTTAATTTGCTGCCTCTCACATCCTGTTATCTGTTACAGATCCATCTGGTTAAGACTGGCACTTTAACTGCCTTTCAATTACCATTTCACTGTTCCATAATATCTTTTGTTACCTGCTTAACCACTATTTACTTTTTGCAGCAGAAGTTACAGCTAGTAAATCTTGCCAAGGCTGATTTAGCTTCACTAAAATCCTCAGTGATTTATTTCTGTTACAGGAATCTTTTCCTCTCCATCACTAAATCTAATCTGACAGATGTTTTTTATTTACTCCAACTGAGACTTGCTCTCTGACACCACGTTCCTAAAAGTACAAGGAAATCTAGGGCAGCATTTTAAAATGCTACAGTCATTGAAAATTACATGAGTATCAAGCAGTTATTTTTCTGCGTGACCATCTGAACATGAGTAACCTGACTCAGATTTCCTAATGCATTTTGCAAATTCAGGGTCCTAAAAAAGGGTCTTTGTACTAACAAATGCAGGTGTTTGGGGTTAGAACATGCTCAGCAATGGTAGAGATGCTACAATTTCAAATATATTTTATAATAAATGCAATTTATAGTCTCTTACTCTACACAGCAAGTTTGATCAGAGATGTTTTAAAAGTAAGTATGTTGCACTGAATTCTTGTATAACTGTTTTCCCTTTCAAGAATATAAAAGATCTTCTGAAAGTTATATTTTACCAAATCACTTTTCAAAATCATCACATAAGGCCAAATCTACTTCTCAGAGTTGTTTCCAGTGATCTCAGGATGCTATTGAAACAGAGTCACATAAGCTCTTACGTTTCAGAACTTTGGGGTCAGTATTGGATTAAAAGGATACTGATAAGGTATTTGGGTTTTTTTAGTCATTCTGTTTGGAATACAAAAAAGAGCAACTGATGTCCAATGCAGTGGGTAGCTAGATGCATAAGACACTGTAGCAGGCACAACCACAGGAATTAACTTTAATATGACCAGTTTCATTAATTTTGATTCTCTCATGTTGAGAGCATCTTTCATAGTTTTAAAATTGTGTCACAATATAGCAGTATCCCCAGTCAACACAAAATCATCAGAATACTTTGTCTAAATCAGCACCTCATATTCTCTTTGGCTATGTCTACAGTGAGTTGACTTAAGCAGCTCCCTGGGCACATTTGGAGCTCATTAAGTCAACTTAAACACTTGCTTAAGTTGACTTAATAACTCCAACCCTTAAAGTCAACTTTAAGGGTTAAGTCGACTTTATTCAGTCGATTTAACACAATGTGCCCATTAAAGTTGACTTAATAAAATCGACTTAGTGCAATAGATCCTTTTAAGTCAACTTTATAAAGTTGACTTCAGCAAGGGGACCCATTTAAAGTCAGCTTAATATTAAGTCAACTTTAAATGCATCCCCCTTGCTTAAGTTGACTTTATAAAGTCAGTTTAAACAAATGGGGCCTCACGAAGTTGACTTGATAAAGTCAACTTTAAATTGACCTTATTAAGTTGACCTCCCTGGGCCCTGTGGTGTAGACATAACCTGTGGCATGATGAAACCACATTCAGGCCATGTTAACAATTAAATGTTATGTTGGCATACTTATGGCACTCAGGAATGTGTAAAAACAGTAATAGCTTTTAAATAATGTAAAAAGTTTCCAAATGTGAAGACCAGTGAATTCATGCTGCGAATAAGTATGTGGCTTATTATAGTCAAATTCAGGGTCATCATTTGAGCCATAAGAAAGTATGGAGGGAGAAACTCTTTGGGTGATTTTCCTCTTTGGAATCCCTCGCTGTAGTTCTTTGACAGAGTTTCTTAGTCCAGGAGCATAGAGAAGACATATAATTTCAAATCAAAGGCTTTAGGAATCCTCCAGAATCTTTGGAAAATAAATGAGTAGATTATTACCTCACTCTAGACTTGGAAAGGGGCCAGTTTTGTTGATAAGATTATTTTTCCCTTGCTTTTTAGAGGTTGAGTGTTTAGCTCTACTAAAAAGGGGTGCGTGATGTGTTCTCATAGCACTAGTATAAAACAATAAATTATGTTTCTGATTCTGTTCCCATTTAAATCAGTAGCAAGATGCCCACTGATTTCAGCGAGACCAAGAAAAGCACCTTTGTAGGCACTAGACAAATGAACCAAGAATCTCATTTGCAGGTGTCTAGCCATGACACCTAAATCAGTAGTTCTCAGCCACTGTGTTGGGACAAGTTACTGTGTCACCGCACAGCAGTAAGTGTGTCATGGAGAGCTGGGGAGATGACTGGACTTGGCCTGAGGGAGGTGGGTTGGTGTGTCCTGTAGGGTTGCGGCACGCTGTCAAGTGTATTGTGACCTGAAGAAAGTTGAGAACGACTGATCGCAATGATCAACCCCTGCTAAACAGGATTTTCCTTCAGTTGGTCAATCAATCAGTCGCATAACAAAAGATTGATTAACAATTCTGTTTAGCTAATTTTCCCAGCGAAAAGCATTTATTATATATAGGAGCCAGTGTTAAAGACACATAGACAGCAGGCTTTCTTCCTCATTACATTTCTGTTTTTAAAGCGATCATTAAAATGCCAGTGGCAGGTGTTTCATTGACTGTCTTCATCACCTGGAGTGACTGCAAAGGATAATGAATCTCACAGACTTCTCTCTGCGGTTTTAAGGAAATATCTTGTGGGGTGGTATGGAAGCTAACAAATCTCTTAATCCACTGCTCTTGATGTCTGTAAAATTGCTCACAGCTTTGCTTTGCTTTTAGAGGTACGAGCCAGTCCTATACATCAACACCGGTTTCCCAGGGTACTGCTCCTTCCTCAAGCTACAGTGAAAGCCCAGTTCCTGCTCCAAAACCACGAGTTGTCACTACTGCTAGCATAAGGCCCTCTGTCTACCAGCCAGGTAAGGTGATTTCAAAGAGGTGAAGGAGTCTAGTCCAATGTCCTGTAGCTCTTTATGCAGAAAATGCAAGGCCTTTTTACAGACAAAGGAACAAATTCTGTTGGCCTTGCTGAAGAGGAGTGAACTTGTTCTTCCTAATTTCAAACCCACTTTAATGTTGTGGTTTTTTAATTTATGTTGGATTTGATTTCTGTTTTGAAGAGATTCTCAGTGGAAAGGGATTTAGAAAAGGAAAAAGTAGCAGGGAGGAGATTAAAAAGAAAACAGAGTGTGAACTAAATTTTCCAATGAAGTGCATATGCAAACCATGAGCTGTGCATCCAGTAAGGAACTCAAGGGAACTTTTGTGCACTTGCACATTGCTAATCGGGTTTAAGAATGCTAAGCCGTCTGTGCACCTAAATTCATAAGTGAAACGAAGGAAGATGACTTAGGGCATCACACTCTATTTCAGAGTGTGAGTATATTTGCAAAATAGGTAAGGCAATAAACTGAACTTCTCAAACCTAGTTCCTGGTGTATGGAATAATATAACAAGAAGTTGTGTGGCACTTTAAGACTAACAGATTTATTTTTTGCATGAGCTTTCGTGGGAGAAGATCCCACTTCCTCAGGTGCTTTGAAGATGGGTGAACTTACAGAAAGGAACAATATATTATTGAAAAGCACTTTGTTTGCAATGCTTTGCTTTCCATTTCCTGCAAATCTGAGGGGGGAGAGTCATTCCTCAAATGACTGTTATGCTGCAGATGATTGTTTTGTTTGGTGCCTTTGGGAAAGCATTCGCTGCACTTCTGGTGCTGAACACAGATAATTTTTTCAACTACCACAACCCCTCTAGAAAAGTGAAGATTGTTGTTCTTTGCGAAAGCCACTAGGTGGCAGAAAATACCAGCTCTTTCTCTTCCATCTGTGATCTTCTATCTAGACTGGGACAGTGACTGAATTTGTGCAGTGTGCCTGTGCTCTTCTAGTCCTCAAACCAGTGAGATAATCAAGAGCTGTAAAAGATAAAGGATATCTTTCCTTTTAACTTCTTTGACCGAATAAAAGTACTCTCGTGTGAAATTACTCAGGTGTGTAAATTTCTGCAAGATTGAGGCCTACGGCTGTATATTCTCCATGGCAGGAACTGTATCTTCTTGTGTGTAGGTGTAAGGACAATGTCAAGTAAGCTCTTTGAAGCAGCCTTTTTCATGTACTAAATGTTTGTACAGTGTTTAAAACAATGGTGCCTTGATCTGCGTGAGGCTTCTGTGCTAGCATAGTATAAATAGATACTACAACTGACAAATTATGTTTGATGCTAGACAGCTACTATAACAGCTAACAATGATACATCAGACTGAAACACCTCAGGGTGATAATTGTGTTCCTTAGTTTCTTTCCAGTGATATTTTACATTCAGAATGTACAGCACAAGTTCAAAGGTCAGTGCACAGACAATATAGGGTCTAAGAGAGTAAAAGTATCTGAGCCTCAGTAAGTTCCAAAGAGATAGCTGTGTCAGTCTGGTTCAACAAAACAAGCAAGGATCCTTTGGGACTTTTAAAGACTAATAAATTTGTTTATTGCATGAGCTTTCATGGGAAAAATATCCCAGTTTATCAGCTGCTTGAAGATGGGAAACTTACCGAATGGGAGGAAAATAAAGGCAGGGAAGTGTAAGTCATAGGACCAAATCAGACTGTTACAGCAAATCAAAGCAGTTGTTTAGATTCAAACAGTGTAGACAGCGTATTAGAAGGAGGGGAGATGGAGAGAAGGCAAACTCGCTTATTTTACTTTTTTCTTAGTGAGACCCATCTCTCCCTTTCTATCACCCTAGCTACAGCCCCACATACTATCGTTTTCTTTCATTTCTGTTCTCTACCTCACTGCCTAACATCCCTGTTCTATTAATGTGCCTGAGTAGTAGAGGGGAAATCAGGAGCCCCCCCCCCCCCCAACAGAACATACCCTCCCTCACATCACTGTTGGTGAAAAACAAGACATTGGTTTTAGAGGAAGATTCCTGAAAAGAGAAGCTGATAGCTTGGATCCTGAGACAGCTTCAGAATATGTTGTTCCCTACTTCTTTCTACCCCTTTTCCATCTTTGTGGAAGGTTTCTCAGACTGGGACTGCTGGTCTTGAGGAGCAGGAAGCATGTCCTCTAGAATTAGAGGTCATTACTGGCAGGGACAGCATGAGGACCATGAACACCTGGAAGTGTTCTTTTTCTTTGTTTCTGAGGCCTGACTTTCCCTGCTTGCTCCAAACCAGAAACACTGCTCTTGATAACTGCCCACTCCCCTCTAAAGATGGCCATGAAGCTCACAGACTCCTCCACTGTTCAGTTTTTCTTTCTTAGCTCATCAGGGCTCTGTGCTGAGCCCAGCAAGGGCAGGAAGATGAAGGAGGAAGCAGTGAAAATAGAAAATACTGTAGGTGACAGAGCTGCAGTATTCTGTTGGATATTCTTGATTTACTGTTTGGTGGGGTTCCCCCCCACCCCTGTTATGGTGAAATGATGTATCTCCTCTGCAAAATTAATGGAACTCCAGTAACATGTGATCCTATGTAAGTATCTGTACCTGTTGTAGCAAGTTTGGTATATATCTATGCAGTAGTTAGGCTGTAACAGGGATGGAAAAAATGGGTAACACACTGGGTCAAATTTCTTGAGTGTGTTTCTTTCTTTTAACATTCTGTATTATCCCAGAAGCACTTCTCAATTCAGTTAATACATACACTTCAGTTAGTATTTCACACTTCCTGATGTAGAGTGTGTGTGTGTGTGTGTGTGTGTGTGTGTGTGTGTGAGATATTTTTTTAATGGTAATCAGTTTGACCAACACAAACTTACTAACAGTGTCCCCATAACACGTCTTTGGAGATAAGATGGTCGTAGCATTAGCCAAATGTAAATGATATAACTATTAACTAATTTTCTTCAAACTTGGCTTCATATTGAGGTTTCTAATTAACTCTACCAAACAGGCAGTGTTTTTAAGAAATTGGTTAAGTTGTTGTAAAGTTATGGATATTTTATGTCAGCAAAACATTTTTGAAAATTGTGCACCTAGGTAATTCATAGATGTGCACACTGTCTCATTTTCAGCGCCAAAGCTTGGTCTCATTAAAGTCATTATGAACTTTTTCACTGACTTAACTGGGGGAAGGATTGTGTAAAAGATGTTTTGAATGTGCTGCACAAGGTCATTATTAATTATCTTATGGCTGGAGGCTAAGTCCTGAGGGAAAATTATTAATTGTATGTTAAAATGGTCCATGTTAGCACCTTATTCACATACACGTTAATTTTTTCCAAAGAGTCTTACTTTGAACTGAGCATTCTTATACTTGAAGACTACCTAAAAGTGATTTTTTCTTTTGAGTCAGTGGGAGCAAAATTCCTCATCTGTTGGAGTTCAGTAGTTGTGAAACAGATTGTTCCCAACACATTGCTTCACAAGTATCTACACAAATACGTATACATGTAAACATCTCAAAGTAGTTATAATATATTCTGTAATTTCTTTTTAGTGAGAACAATAAACTAAAATGGTACTATCTTAACATAAAAGTTATTTTTAAAAAGTCTTAAAAAGACTTTTTATCAAGGCTTGGGATTTCTGCACTGTATTCTTGATCTCTGACTTATGATCGTGTCTCTTTTTTTCTTTCCTTTTGGGTGTTATTGAACACCCCAATAGGTTTTTTTCTTCCTCTTTTTCCTTTCCAAAGTAAAGAGTGTATTTGTGCTTTCCTCACTGTGCTTGGGAGATGTAGCAGTTTCTTAGGTGAAATCTTCAGTCGTACCTAGATTTCTGAGCCTTCAATCTGTAGTTTTTAAAAGAGAGTAAGATAATTGGAGGCTGGGCTTTCTAGAGCAGGGGTCTCAAATTCAAATCACCACAAGGGCTGCATGAGGATGAGTACAGGGCCACATAAGAACTGGTACATTAGCCTGAGAGCTGCACCACTGAAGCCTTTTCATACAACAATATTGCAAATATCAGTAAAGGTAGTGTCATTGCAGGCAGCAGGAAATAGATTTAGGGGCCGCATGCAGCTGCCAGGCCACGTGTTTAAGACCCTTGTTCTAGGGAGTACAGAATCTAGATTCTGATGATTATTTGTATTAAGACTGCAACTGAGATTAGCACCCCATTGTGCTAGACGATATACAAAAGGATAGTAACTTTCAGTCAATACTTTGAAGATCTTATAATCTGAACAGACAAAACAAAAAAAGGATGAGAGAAGGGAAGTATAATTTTCTCCATTTTACAGGTAGGAGCTGAGGCACAAAGAGTTTATGACTTCCTCAATTCACACGGGAGTTCATGGCAGAGTCAGAAATTGAATTGACATCCTGAGTCCTGATCCAGTACCTTAATCACAGGGACATTCTTCCTCTTGTTGCTGTTGATTTTGCCTTGCTGGCTGTGTGATCTGAGTTTCATAATCAATGGAAGTGGAGTCTGAGTGCCCTTCTTCCTTGGTTCCAAAGAGGTAGCCATGTTAGTCTAGTTCTGCAGAACAAGCAAGGAGTCCTGTGGCACGTAAAGACTAAATGCAAACAACTGGACATTATTCCTGATGGACTGAAGGTAAAAAATCCTTTACAATCAACGTGTTACACAGAGTACAGTGAGAGAAGATGCCACACACTCTCACAGAAACTTAGAAACCACCTGATCAGTATCCTGTACAGCGAACAGAAGAAAATTAAAAATGAACTCTCAAGTCTGGAATTTCTCATACAAAACCAACCAACAACACATTCCTCCCCATGGCTGGACTTCAAAAAATAAATAAATCTGTTAGTCTTTAAGTGCCACAGGACTCCTTGCTTGTTCTTCTTCCTTGGAGAGCTGTTATTGGGGTTGGCACTAGGGGAACAGTTTGGGTTAGGGTAGAAGCAAATAAATTGACAGAGCAGTGTACAAGATTTAATAAAGTTCCATTTGTTCAATTTAATCTGCATGCCAGGGGTGTACTGAGTGGGAGCCAGGCTCGTGGGTGCTGGGCTACAGGGAAGCACTGGGCTGGTCCTTCGTGAGGTGAAGGAGGTGGGGACACAGGAAGGTCTGAGAGGCACAGAGCCTCCTGCAACCTTCCTGCATCTTGTAGGACCAGACAAGACAGTTGGGGGAAGGGTGAGGCTGCCCTATCCGAGCCAGTGCCGAATTGCAAGCAGCAGTGGGTAAGTGCTGAGGTAGGACCCTGAGCCAGGTCAGCCCTTCACAGAAGCAGAGGATGCAGGAGGTGCTGTGGGGCACCCCTCAGTGCCTGCATCCCCATGTGGCCTGGAGGGCCAGCCCAGCACCCAGCTGAGGGCTAAAGTGGCAAATGTAGGATGGTGGGCAGGGCACACCGGGCTGGGCTGGCCCTGCTCAGGTAGCATAAGTGGTGTTGAGGGGTGCCACCCATGTCCCCCCGCATGTGATGAAGGGCTGACCCAGTCCTCCTCTTCTCCTCTCCTCAGGCCATGGGTGTGGGAATTGGTGGCAGAGGTTGCCCTGTCCTATCCAGGGCTGGGGTGTGTGGCTGCTGCAGTAGGATAGGCAGCGCCACACACTGGTAAGTGCAAGGGGGGGCATCTGTATTCCCCACCCCCAGCCTGACACTCCCTCTGCACGTGGACACCCCCTTCCTTGGGGCAGTTGCATTGGGCTAAGATCCCTCCTGCTCTGCACAGGTGGGGGCAAAAAGCCTGGGGTGCAAAAGTGGGCTTGGCCCAGGGTGCTTGGTGCCATCAATACACTACTGCTGCGTTCATCTTCATATTTTGCAAATTAAACCAATTTGCATTTAGGTCCCCAGCATTGTTTTAATTGTTCTTTTTCAACCTCTGTGTTCTGCAAGTGAAGTTAGTTTGCTCACTAACCCAGGTGTAAAACCTCTACAAATTACAGAGCATCAGTATTAAAATCCACATCTTGACACCATCTCATGACACCAATGTTTAAGTGGAATTTACTATTAAAATCATGAGGAGTTCTACCTAAAACCGAATGGCTTGACTGGGCCCTTTGTATCTAGCTTATCAGTGTATTCTCAACTTGGGTTGCTACAGGTCAGAGAGCAAAGATCACAACCATTTGTGTTTATGCGCTCTCACTAAATAAAATCTAATACTGCAATGTTCTTGTACATGCAGTGAAAACCAATAGGTAACGGTTTCTATGATTTATCTGGATTTAAAGTTAAGAATTGTAGTGATATCCTGAGACTTACTTCAGCTCTGATCTGTGATAGTAAGACACACTACAATAACAATTAGCATCATCCAAGTCTTGTGTTTGTTTATGGTATGGCATACATTTTGCTAAAGGTTGTCCTTTGCAATCTAAAAAAAAGGAACTTAAGATGTTCTTTGGTTTTCTTTTGGATGTTTATAACAGCACCAGCACCAGCGCCAGCACCAGCACCAGTGCATTCTTATACACCTGGCAAGACTGATCCAGCATGCCGCCCTCCGTGGGTAACAGATGACTCCTTTTCCCAGAAATTCGCAGCTGGAAAGACCACCACTTCGGTTACCAAACATGTTCTGCCACGGGGTGCTCCAGCACCATCTCCTGCCTCAGGTTCATCTTACTCGTCTCCTTCAGTACCAGCCTCTTCCCAGGCTCCTGCAGTCACCCGAGGAACAATTCAAAGGGCTGAGCGTTTCCCAGCCAGCAGCCGAACCCCTCTCTGTGGACACTGTAACAGCATAATTCGGTAAGGTTATGAGACTCTGAGGAGAGGGATGCAGCAGGAGAGAAACTATCACAGAGCACCTGATTATTTCATTTTATTATACAATCTCAGAGCCTGAGACACAGTTAAATAACCCAGAGGGGATGTCTGTTGTGTGCCTGATTAATTTAGCATTTCCAGAGCTCCTCTTTGCCATCATGTGGTTCAAATTTTTATCTCTGTACAATTATACAAGACCATTGTTTTGGGCATCTTTTCTATCACAGACACTTGCCTTTTTCTTATAAATTTCTGGTCCCCAAGGTATCTAACAAAATAAAATTGTAACGACACTGTGTAAACCCATATGGGTTTGAGGTGGGTGAGACTTCAGTTTGGAGACAAATGCAATTGCTGCTTTCGTGCCTGGGGAAAGACAATACATACAGTCTATTGCTAGTGACTAACTGTGTGCTTCTCTTTTCCTCCTCCCCCAGTTCACTCTGCTGGACTGGTGCCTATTGCTACCCTGTTGTTTGTTGCCTGACTTCAAGTCATCAGTGTATTTTTAATGATATTTTCAGCTACTAAAAAGCACTGGTTCATTGTTGTGCAGCTATTTATCACTTTCGTATCCTCCCACGTAGGAATACTGTAGCAATACAAACAGTATTCTAATCACTACATCTAATGACAGTAACCAGTAAATCGGCATAGTATTTTGATGTGGCCATAGTATAACTAAAGAATCATCAAAATGCAAGTTTCCATTTTGACAGTCTGATGTAATTTAAGAGAGAGGGAATGCAACAGGAGACTTTCACAGTTAGTGTAAAGTTTATATCTCTAGCTTTTTTATGTTTTCAAATGATAATTCTCTGTTCTGTGTCAGATTCATTAGAATGAGGAAAGCTTTCCTTTTGATTTCCCTACTTGTTTTATATTTGATAGGTCTGAATTATTGGTGATTTGCAGTTTTGTTTTGTTGGTTGTTTTTTAAAGAATGCATTTTCAGTGTCCTACTCCACACAAGGATTTTACAGCTGCTGATTGGAAGTTTAAAATATATGGGCATGCTCACAAAGACCTTTTACAATTGTGGAGATTGGAAACCATGGCAGTATTTCCAACAGTTGTTTTGAAAACTAGTTTTTTAAATTATCGAAAATTATTATAATGAATTTCTGAAATTTAGCACAAAGGGCTCCCGATCCATGCCATTAGATGCTTCAGCAATACAAATATAATAATAATAATGTTTCACAGGGGTCCTTTCCTGGTAGCCATGGGTCGTTCCTGGCACCCAGAGGAGTTTAACTGTGCTTACTGCAAGACATCTCTGGCAGATGTGTGCTTTGTGGAAGAGCAGAGCAGTGTGTACTGTGAGCGCTGTTATGAGCAGTTCTTTGCACCAACCTGTGCCAGATGCCACACCAAGATCATGGGGGTAAGTTAGAGAAACAGCATAGCCTCGTTTCTTAGTCGTCAATTCACTGAGTAGAAATTGAATACTTTGGATTATAGGTAGCTAATTAAGTATTAAATTCTTCTGCTTTCTTCAACAGTTATTTCCTAACCTGTTAATTATCCCAAAATAAGACACACATGAACTTGCAGAATTATGTTTCTATACAGTCTGGTGATTTGGACATTATTGTATGTATCAGCCTATACCGAGGAATTTTGTTAGATGAATAACTCTTTAAAACTTTTATTTAGTTTATTTTTCACTCTTTCCTGTTCTTGCTTTGGTGACCTCCTAAAATGAAGTCAATTTATTGCTCTGATCCACCTCTTGCTAAAGGTAGGCAAAATATGAGCAAATGCTATGCAATCGTCTTCAGACAGAGCTTAATCCAGAAAGTGCACTGACTTCAGTTGAAGTCAGTGTACTTTGGTCAGGCCTGCACAGCTATCAGTTCATCTCTATGAACAGAAAGATTCTTGCTGTAGAGGTATTGTGATTCAATTTTTAAAATAAAATAGAGAATCCCAGAAAGGTGAGAGCAGAGGCCTTTTTTGTTTGTTTTCTGCACTCCTACTACATTTTGTGCCTAAATACTGTGTTGACTGGCACTGTAAATCCCTTAAAAAGCTGATGAGGTGGTTGGAGCAGCAGCAGCGGATGATGATGATAATCTTAGTGGTGGATTTTACACACAATTGACAAGGAAGTCATAACATGCAAGGATGCCATAGACGTGACCAACCATCTCTCACAATTCTAGAGTTTAGTGTTCATTTTCACTCTGCCTCCGTTCCTGACAAGTCAGTGCCCCTCTGTGGGTTTCCATCAGTAACACGAAGCTGCCAGTTGCCTCTGTTTTACATTTATGAGATTTCTCAGTCTGTCTTTTGCTTCATAGCACGGTGAGGTTCATTAATAGACCCAAGCCTATTTGTCAGCTATAATTGTTTTGCAAACAGTAACAGAAGTTAATAAATCTCATGGGTGATTCTGTAACGAGATGTATTACAAATATAAATGAGGCTGTGTTATCTAGCAGGTCAGAGAAATGGACTGAAAGCCTGGCAACTAGTTTCATTCCGTTGTGCTTTCTTGCCAGGACAGATTAAAAAAGCAGGTAAACTGCAAGAAACACATTAGGAATTAGATGCCCCATAAAACATGAAATAAGATACATTTAAAAAGTCGCAATCAGGTAGATTACTGGGTAAATGCTTTGGGCCAGATCCTCAGCAGCTGTAAATCCATATAGCTCTGTTGAAGTTAATAAAGCTCGACTGCCTTCCATCTGCTGAGTATCTATTTGGCCCCCCTTTTTTTCCCTTGTCTCTCTGTCAGAAGCATATTGTACTCTCCTAGACACAAGTAAGAATAACAAGTGAGCAGTTTGTTACCATGTATCAGAGCTCAGCAGAGACGCTGTTAGACTGGCAGTTTCAGTTTTAAAATGTAAGTGGGAGGAAGTAGCAGTAGCCTTTGAGATTCTGGAAAGGGTGGGAGGAGGGTCTGGATCATATTAGGAGTTTCATTTGGAGAGAAGAGTGCTATGGGGAAGGAGTAAAGAGGGGATCATGAGACCTCGGTTGGACATAAAATTAGGGACCTTCATTGCTTCAGATAAGCATCCAGCTGTGACCGAATGGGGCTCACCCTGACTGTTTGTAAAACGCAGTTCCAGTCTGGTTCTAAATCTCTCCTGTTGGGAGGATACTGAGTATGCAGAACCAGAGTAAAGGCTGAAGTGTTTTTTTGTGAGGTGAATATATATACACTATAGCCTAGGATTAAATTGGTAAACTCATTTTCACTTGTCAGCTAAACTGAAATCTCAGTCCAGGTCTCCAGAGATTTAAAAACTAACACTGGAATTATCAAAAGACCATATGGGAGAAAGTCAGTTCAGCAGACTTGTTTGAATATCCCAACCTTTAGCAACATTTAGTCCCTGCTTACATTTTTTTGGTTTTATATCAATGTTTTCTTTGTCCAATGAGCAGCTGTATAGCCTTGCAAAACTCTTACCTAGAGTTTCAAGGAAGTGCAGGGTTTGTGCAAGAAGACAATCCTTTCAGTGATACAGATTAGTAAATTGTTCCCCTTCTCTTCTTATCTCATTGCATGTGTGCATGCACAGAAAAAGGAAGAAATTAAAACTTTCTTTTTGATGCTAGATCTTCAAGGGGGGGGAGCTATCAGATGTGTTGATGCAGTCAAGTGGCTAAACTGTGCTGCTGTTTGTAAGATGCTTGGGATTTTCTTTTGACAATAATCGTATTTGGAGGTTTCCAGTGCTCTGAATAGAGGCAGAGCTTTCCCATGGGAGTAAACATTACTTTTGAGGTTTGTATTTCCTCTTTTTCAAAATCTCTTGAGTGGCTGTGTTATATCTTGGGCAAAAGAATTGGCTGATTTTAAATGAGAAGCTCAGGGTACCTCAGCCGTGTATTTGTTTTCTTGTAGGTGTATTTCCTGTAGGTGGTATATAGTATTTTGCTGTTTTTGTTTTTCAGGAAGTGATGCATGCTCTAAGACAGACTTGGCACACAACTTGTTTTGTTTGTGCTGCCTGTAGGAAACCATTTGGGAATAGCCTATTCCACATGGAGGATGGGGAGCCCTACTGTGAGAAAGGTATGACACACAGTAGAACCACTGTATTTTACTGGATATATCTGCTAGATACTAATGTCCTTCATGTTATCTGGCAGCAACACAGAAGCAGGGAATTTGTCAGACAAACTTAGGCCAATAGCCAAGCCTGTCTAGTCTGGTATCTTGTTTCTGACATCAAGTTATACAAGCCTTTCCTAATCAGTGTTTTTCCCACAGCTCTACATGCTTCTTTGTGATTAGGCAGGCTGTTCGCCTGGTGTTAAACTGGACAGTCTTGCTTTTGTAGTTTTTGTCCCCAACTGGTACTGGGACAAACTGGACATGGTTTTGTCCAGTGTCAGGCAGGGAACACATAATGGAAAGTGCACCAGTCCACTCTGTCATCAGACTGACCTCACATGCCCTGAGGAATGGGATGAGCTCTTCAAAATGGCACCTCATCTGTGGAATTATTTTGCACACACTATGCATGTGAGGTTACATCAGCAGGAATGGGATCAAGCTGGCAGGAGCAAACCCAGACTATTCCAGGAAGTGCCACAATGCCTGGTATTCTTGTAATTTACAAGTGGTCACTATGCTTGTGATGGACCAGTTTCTGGATGTGCCCTCCCTGATGATAGCTCCTCTCAGCACACTGCGTGTCTCTTCTTTCTCTCCTTTACTGGCTCTGTATTTGGACTTGTTTTTTTCAAATGAGGGTGTGGTTTTTTTAATTTATTTCCTAGTAGTCCCACCTTACCAGGCAATTACCTGTTCGTTGATCTGAGAGGGACTTCCATTAAGAGGTCCACAATGGCATTCTGGGATGGCTGTCACCTAAATCACTCCTTCCTCAATTGATACACTTGCATCATGACCTGAGCATGACTTAAAAGGGGCAGCATGCCACATGCCAACAAGCTAGGTGGTACTCCTCTGCCCATGATGGGACAATAAAATGAAAGGGAAAGCTTTCCTGGGATAAGCAACAGAGGGCAAGTGCAGCTTTCTATTCTTTGGGTACTCGTACTGACTGCATTGTGAAACTGGCAATCATCTTCCAAGCACAGCTGTTTCTGAGAAAGGATGGGCCCAGACTCTTGGATTCTATGGTAAAGAGAACCATATGGATAAATTAATGGAGCTAGCTAGGTGAATGAGCTTTGAGCTAGAATATAGGTCAAGACTAAATTGTGAAGTGCTCTTTCCCTCCACACCCACCATCTCTACTCCCTCCTGGTCTCAGCTTTATCTGTAAGTGAGAAATGGAAACCTGATTGGTCAGAGGATATTTTGCAGGTCCTGGATTTAAGGGAGTAGATGGTACAAATCTAAAGTGGCCTAGGTCGGGGGCCCTAACACATACTCTTTTAGAATGGAAGCTTCTTTTTCAAGTAGTGTCCCCTTAGGTGCTCTACTTCAGGTGTTGGTGCATCCATGCAACACAGCTCAGAGAATTTTCTAGCAGTGCTCACACAGGTTGTGTGGGTGGCAAGAGGCTATCTGGCACCACCTTAGAGTCCTTTTGTCTCGTGCAACCAGCCCCCACCTTTCCCAGTTCCTTTTCAATCATCTGCAGCTATGGTCGGAGCTCAACGACTGTCGTTATCTCATGTTCAAAACCCTTTTTCTGCCTTCCTTAGTAACTTGTTCCCACTTTTTTCTTCCTTCAACCCTTTTCCAAGTACTTTCCCTGTTTAAAAGAAAAAGAAGTTTTTTGTCCCTGTCTTTCTGCCATGGCTTCAAGCATTGTGAGACCTATGTCTGACAGCCATTCAGTCTGTGTGAAATGCCTTGGAGAAGGGCATATTCCTCAAAAATGCCCACACTGTAAGAACCTAAGTTAGAGTGCAGAAGTGATAGAGGCCTCCATCTGAAACTCTTTTTCATGGAGTTTCCCTCAGACCAACATCTGATCTTGGACAGTGTGAACCTGCTCCTCAACTTCTTCATGCTTCAAAAAGATGACTTACTTCTCCTCCTTATACTACTTCAGAGAAGATCACAGTTGCTGCTTTCAAGATGAGATGGTACTAAAGAGGCTCAAGGCTTCTCAGGTATGACAAAGGACAAGTCCTTTGGAAGGTCCCATTCTACCTCTTCGGACTATAGGGATTAAACAACTTTCCTTAAGTCAGCGACCAGCAAACTGACAAAAATCATCACTTTATCAGCACCATCAACTGCTTCGGTGCCTAAGACAACCATGGCACAGATGCTGACCATTCCAGTGTTGGCAGAGATAATCTCTGTGCTGCTGTCAATAACCTCAGCACCAAACCCTCCATTGGCACCATCCAGTCCTCAGTTGGTACAAACGGCACTGACTCAATCTACAAAGTAAATGGTGCCACATAAGCACGTTAAGAAATGTAAACACAGAAACACTGAAGATTATGACCACCATACCTTATCCCCATTTTCATACCTTTTCAGCACCAACGGAGCTCCAGCACTACTGTCTTGTGCAAGAACAGTGTCTCAGATTTCATTCTTGAGTGATGATGATGATGACCACACATCTACCTTTTCAGTTACGTCAGTATCCCCTCAGCCTTGAGACCAGAGGTCACAGATGCCACCATCCTTTCCACCATACCCATGGCACCCTCCTCCTTAGTATGTTCTTCCTCCCTCACACCAACATCATTGGCCTTTCTGGAATTCCTGGTCCCATTATTTGACACTTTCCACGAGACCATCTGCCTCACATTACGAATCTGTGCTTAAACCTCTCCATCCAGCAGCTCAGGAATCCCATGGAACCACGGAGGAAGGGAATGATCCCAAACCAATTTCCCTTCCTCACCATTCATCATCTTCTGCTGAGGAAGCAATTATTCCATCTCCACCCACCACACCTGATTTCAAGCAGTTCCAGGACCTGTTCCATTAATTATCTGAGTCCTTCAGTATTCCCATGCAAGACACACCTGAATCCCAGTACAAACTTCTAAAGATCTTGAAAACCAAATTAGCTACCAAGATAACTCTCCTTGTGGACAGTGCTCTGATAGATCCCGCTAATAATATCTGGCAAACACTGGCTACAGTCCCACCCACTCGCAGGCATGCAGGCAAGAAATGTTTTGTCCGTAATAAGGACTCAGATTATCTATTCAACTTTCCTCCACTGAATTCACTGGTGGTAGAGTCTGTGAACCAGAGACACAAGCAGCAATTTAACAGGTCTATCCCCCATAAAAAGGAGGATAAGAAAATGGATTTTTTAGGGAGAAAAGTTTACACTTCTTCTACCCTTCAGCTAAGGGTGGCAAATTATTTGGTGCTATTAGCAAACTGTGACCACAACAACTATATTAAGTTAGCTGACTTTATTGAATATATCCTGAAAGACAAAAAGCAACAGTTCTAAACTATCATGGGAAAGGGACAACTGATATCTAGAGCAGACCTTCAGCCAGTCCTTGATGTTGCCGACACCATTGCCTGCACAGTTGCCACAGAAGTCATCATGAAAAGATCTTTAGACTGCACTTTGTAGCCCTTGTGAGACAGCTACAGGCAACCATAAAAGACTTGCTCTTTGATAAGAAAAAGTTATTTTCAGGAAAAAATATGAAATTTTGCATATATCCAAAGATTCCCAAGCAACACTTCAGACCTTTGGAATCTACACCCTGGTAACAAGAAGTAGACCATATCATTATCAACCGTACAATTTGAGATATCAATTCCAGTTACAACCCAGACCACAATATAGACACCAAGATCAACAGGCCATGTACACAATGCCATAGGCAACCTTCAAATCAACTTTCAACATTCCAAAGATCCCCACGAAACCTGCAATTTTGAGAATACAGTCGAGGGTCAGCACATCACCCCCAAAATTCTAGAGGCATTATCATAGTTACTGTATAGCAGGAGCATCGCTGCCACAGGAGAGGATGTGGGGCACTGGCCCAGGCCACACCCCCTACCTGGAGGCCATGCTCCCGGCTGCAGGCCACAGCCACAGCCCCAGCCAGGGCCTGGGACAGGAGCAGCTGCAGCGACTGTGGGTGGCTGGGCCCCAGATCTCCGGCCAGGGCCAGGAGCGGCCACGGCGGCCACGGGCAGCTGGGCCCTGGATCTCCAGCCC
>ML681981.1:33887470-33911340 GCA_007922195.1 Podocnemis expansa
GTTGTTTCAGAACACTTTGTTCCGAAACACCATGTTCACACTGCGTTGTTTCAAAACAACGGTTGCCCCTTGTTTCGAAACAACTGTGCGTCGTGTGAACATGTTTTTTTTTGTTTCGAAACAACCTCGTTGTTTCGAAACAAAAGTGCTGTGTGAATACACCCTATAAGATTCATATTTTCACACTTCAATCCATCTCACACATAGAAAATATTTAGATTTATTGTGCACAATGTCCATTACCAATACACTGTTTTACCCTTTGGCCTTTTTATAGCTGTACAGGTATTCTTGAAAACTCTCTCTGTTGTCACTGCTCACCTATGCAAACAATATGTCACCATTTTTCTTTGTGTCAACAGCTGCCTGATAAAATCCAACACTCTGACACTGGCTTCCCAGTCAGTCAACTTCACAGTATCACTCTTTCAGGACCTTGAACTCTTACTAACCTTAAAGAAATCCACTCTAGAACCTTTCCAAATGATAGACTTTATAGGGGGGTATCTAGATTCCTAAGTGGCATCGGCCCTTCTTCTGGATCAAAGGTTTGATACAATTGCGGATCTAGTAAAACGAACGATTACCACCCCCACAATAACAGTCAGAAGCTGTCTACAATTACCAGGTCACATGAACACAACTACCTTCATGGTCAAGAATGCAAGATGACACACGTAAACTCTCCAGCTGTGGTTCAGCAAGGTATACAAACCTCAACATCATTCAATACAAAGAATAATTTCTATACTTGCAGAAATGAAATGATCTCTACCATGGTGGACATTACCAATAAATCTAAAGCCTGGTGTACCATTCCTACAATAACCTACCTCTCTTATCATGGCCACAGATGCATGCTTCATGGGATGGGGCACCTATCTGCAACATTGTACTATCCAGGGCATATGTTCCACATCAGAGATAGTGCTCCATATAAACATCCTAGAACTTTGTGTGGTTCAATATGTGTGCTCCCACTTTCAAGACTTTATGGTCCATCAACACATCAAGGTCAAGATGGACAACATAGCCTGTATGTTCTGTCTAAGCAGGCAGGGGGAGCATGATCAAAATGCCTCTGTACAGAAGCCATGAAGTTACAGAATTGGAACCTGAAGAACACTGGCCTAGTTTCCACATAATACCTTCCCAGCATGCAAAACACAACCGCCGACTTCCTCAGCAGGTCTTTTACCCAAGACCATGAACGGGAAATATACATGGGGTTGCTTCTGGGCATCTCGGTGGGGACACCCCAGTATGGATCTCTTCACCACATCTCACCATTGGTGCTCACAGTACAGAAACTCATCCGCTTTTGGCCTCCATACCAATGATCTTTGAGTACCTGCTACACCTAAAAACATCAGGTCTATCAACTAGTGTGATAAGGGTACACCTTGCATCCATCACAGCCTTTCATACATATCCAAAGGGTGTCTCTCCCTTTTCCCACCTATTGGGTAAGAGATTCCTTAAGGGAATACAGAATCTCTACCCCCCAGGTCCATCTTCCCACCCCTACGTGGGACCTGAACTTAGTACTGAGAACTGTTACTAAACCACCATTCAAACCAATGGCATTGTGTTCTCTTACTCACTGTCAATGAAAGTGGCTTTTCCAATTGCTTTTACTTCTGCTTGATGCATCAGCGAACTGGTGGCACTCATGGTAACAACACCATAAATGATTTTTCACAAGGACAAGATCTCTCTTAAACCCAAACCACAATTTGTTCCCAAAATTTCACCCTCCTTTCACCTTAATCAGATCATACACTTACCTGTTTTCATGCCGAAACCTCAGTGAAATCCACGTGATGTGGTCCTTACACATTCTTGACATCTGACAAACAAAGGTCTTTTACCAGAAAGAATGGAATCGTTTAGATAAACTAATAGATTATTTATTTGTTTCCACAGCTGAGAGATGCAAAGGTGGCTCCATTTCCAATCAGACTCTCAAAATGTTTCTCCAAATGCATTCATATGTGCTATACCATAATGGGAATATCATTGCCTTAGCATATTAGCTCACACTCCACAAGAGCAGCATCCACCTCAATGGCCTTCTTGCATAATGTTCCGATCACAGACAACTGTAAAGCTGCCACCCTTTTACCAAACACTACACTCTTGACCAAGCAGGAAAGTCAGATGCAGCAGTCGGCCTATCAGTTGTCTTGTTCCTGCAAACCATAACTCTGAAGTCCCTCCATTCTCTGGTGCTCACGGCTTTGACGTCACCTAAGGTGGAGCACCCAGGGGATACTACTCGAAGGAAAAAGGAAGGTTAACCACCTTGTGTAGTGACTGGAATTCTTCAAGATGCACGTCCCTGTGAGTGCTTCACCACCTGCCCTCCACCCTCTCTACTTCGGAGTATAGTACTTTTGCTCCCAGATGGAGAAGAAACTGCCGGGGGGAGGAAGCTATGCAAGCACTGCTAGAAAAGACATGCCAACATCTAAGTGGAGCACTCACAGGAACACCCATCTTGAAGAACTCCAGTTGCTGCACAAGGTGGGTAACCTTCCTTTTCCACCACATCGGTAACCTAATATTTTTCTTTTGCTTTTTTCTATTTCTGCTGTATATTTTTTTTGAGATACAGTAGCTCCAGATTGAAGTCAGTATTCACAGTTAGACTGTATTAGCCAATGTTGTTATAATATTTTTATTTAATGCAAAAATTGTTTCCAACATTAAAATAGAAAATATAAAAGCACATCACAGAGGGAAATCTAAGTGGTGCTTACACAGTGGTTACCACATCATCCTCTTTGTTCATATATAATAGGTTTTATAACTTTATTTTGTGCTTTTGATTTTTTTATTTTTTTTTTTTGTGATTGTGTGTGCAATTATAACTCTATCTATGGCTAATTTCCAAGCCCTACAACCGTTGTTTCAAAATAAAACGGGTCATGTCCGAACGACATTTCTTTATTTCAAAATGATGGGACCTCGTCATTTTGAAATAACGTCTGTTATTTCAAAACAATAAAACCTCATATGAAAGCGAAATAGCCATTGTTTCAAAACGGTTGTTTTGAAACAATGTCATTTGGACGTGTTATTTCGAATGAACACTTTTGCCCTTCTCCTTCCCAGTGTGCCTTCCTTTTTGTATATATTGGATGGGGGCATGGCCCTCTCCTGAAGCAAAATAGCAAGTCCTGTGTCCAGACATGCTATTTTGCTTTGAGGTTTTCCCTTATTTTGATTTAATATTTGCTTATTTCGATTTCAGTTATTTCGAAATAAGGATTTTATTTTGAAATAACTCATTTCAAAATAACTTATTTTGAAATAAGAGTTTATGTGTGAATATAGCCTATATTCACAATCATAATATTGTAATAAAGAGTGCTTATGCATTGAATTTCTTTGCTTAAAAAAGGAAAGGATGAGAGCTGCTCAGAAAAATCCATCTTTTAGAGAATTTCAGTGGGATGTAGGAAAGAATTCTAAACAAAAATAATCCCAGGCCCATCTCCATTTCTTGTGGGTGTGATATGATTGTGTTCAGAGATTGTTCTAAGTTTGCTTTTGTTTTATTTTAGATTATATTGCTTTGTTCAGCACAAAATGCCATGGCTGTGATTTTCCAGTTGAAGCAGGGGATAAATTCATTGAAGCCCTGGGACACACTTGGCATGATACCTGTTTTATTTGTGCTGTAAGTATCTTCATTAAATTCTAAATTATCATTCTATAATCTTAATAGAACTTCTGAAATTATACTGGGAAAATTCAGATTAGTATGTCTGGGAGAAAGAAGAGTTGATTAGTTTTAATTACAAGTGCCGGGTTGTTTTCCCTTTTCTCCAGGTTTTATCAAAATAATTAAATTTGATCTACATAGCTCAGAAACATTAAGAGCATATTTGTGCTTTTTGGGAGAGTCTGTACTGTGTTGTACAGCAGTGCTTAGCATTATTCTTAATTAAATTTGCACATGAGGGTAAATCAGGATTTAGAATGGATCTCAGAGATCAATACAACCATCAAATTGAATAGTGTGAAATATAGTGTATTCCTGATGACCAAAACTTCTATTTGTGTAGTGGTGCCAATTGCATTTTCACACAGAATACATATTGGAACTTGCAAGATGGAGTCAGTTCATCCTTCAGAGAGAGTAAATAATAATTAGTACCAATGTTAGTCAGATTGATCATTTTGTCTCCTTTTGTGCATGTGTATATGCATAATAGATACATATACATGCACACAAATAAGTGGTTATGAAATCTATGTAACAGTCAGCATTTACCACCTGTGACTGCCTCACCTGCACTCATCCCCTCACCCATATCCTAAAGGAATCTACTGGCCATTGTCCTGTCCATGCAACATTTTCTTCAATGATGTGTATTATGCTCCTTCTCTGAAACTGAGGTTGTCTGAAGTTGACAGTTGCATTTATGTTAGGACACAAGCTGTTGCCTGCACAATCAAGTAGATATTTTCTCATGGTTCAACATCAGCATTTGTCACAAAAAAATGTATTTAATGATTTGTAATGACATCTTCTCTGAATATTTCCTTTTCCAGTTATTTGCAGTTTTAAGTAGTTTCTTACCAATTTATTTTAAGTGGTAGGATTCAATGTTTGTAGAGGTGACACTGTTCCTTTGTTCTGTTAATGTAATTTTCACAACTGTCCCATACCAGCTCCTCCTAGCTGTCTTAGTGGCATAAAACCAAACAGAAAAAAGCATAGTAATCTATGCATTTCTTCTATGCTAATCCCAATATTACTAATATGTGCTCCTTTCCATCTAGTTGCAGTACACCTTATTATAGTTAGTACTTTGTGCTGTCATTATTCTAGAGCCTTCCCAAGGCACAGGGTCAAAAAGGAGAAGTCAGTGAGTCAGATCAGCTACTCACCATTCATTCATAAGACTAGAATCTGATCCCTGGACTCACAATGAGTAGCACCATACCCCATGAGAGTCCCATAGATTTCACCAGGCTCACTTAAGCAGTGTAAGTCAAGGTATCAGAATTTACTCCTTAAAGACTAAGGAGCAATAAAATTGTTACAAAAAGCTACATTTCTCTTTTTCATTCCTGTTTCTGTTAAATCTTTCATTTTAGGTGTGCCATGTGAATTTGGAAGGTCAGCCATTTTACTCCAAGAAGGATAAACCATTGTGCAAGAAACATGCTCATGCCATCAATGTCTAAAAGAAGAGCTGGAAACCAGTAGCACTGGAGCAGATTGGTAGCTGAGCAATTGGAAAAAGGATAACCCCAGCTAACACTTCTTATTTGGGGGGAAAGGCTAGGAAGCTATTGAACACATCTGAAATATAATTTTAGTAACTTTTATATTTGTAGAGCATACTTTTGGATGGTTCATACAAAAAGCTGACTGAACATTCAAAAGCAAATTAATCAATCTGAGTGAAATAAAAATGCAAAAGTTAGAACAAAAATTAAGAGATTAAAATTAATTTATTATTTAATTTTACATGAAACATTTTTTTAAAGTACCCAAACCAGCCCTAGAGCTGAGACCATACTCTAGTATTTAAAAACAACTGAAAATCATCCATGGTATTTCCTACAAGACAATATTATGCACCAAAATATTAAGTGTAGAATAATTTATAGAGTCATGGCTGATAGCTTTAAAATGAAGATAGGTAGATCAGGATTTCCTCACCAAAATGGAAATGCTATTCCACTATTTATGTCATGTGCTACCTCTGAATTATCAGATCTTTTAGACTTTCAATGAACTAGAGACATCCCTGAGGCCTTCCCAAATAAGTTTGTCTTGAATGCAAATAGAACTGCAGTGCTAAGAAATAATGGATGACTCAAAGTTTGGGAATTAGAAAGAAATTAGATGATATTAAAACCTTCCACCCACCTTCAACAAGACTGAGACAAGGAAGTGTTTCAGTTTAACATTGATAGTGTACGTGGCTTTGCGCATGCACAATGGATTACCTCATTTTCTAATCAGAGTGGAAAAGGGGAACTGGCTGTCTCTAATTTGCTCTTATAGGAAATAGTCAGGCAAGTGGTTGGAGAGGATCCATGTTGTATTTCTAGTCAAAGCTGATTCATCTTTCCTTTTGTCATGTGAATGGAAAATATCTAGTTCTTACTTGTTTAGTGCTGCAGACCCACCCTTCATTTAGCACAACTAAGAAGGGTAGCAGTGGGAAATAGTCTGGGAAGGTTCTCAACTCAATCCCAAATTCTTGGAAAAGGGGCACCCTTTTTCTTACTAATAGTGTCAGTGAGGAATAATAAAACACGTCATAGGGCAGCACCAAACCACATACACATGCTGTTATTACTGTGATTAGTTTCTTTAAGTGTAACACATCCCAAGGGTGGTTGTGGTTGCTGCTGTAAGAAGATACATAGCCTCGCCCACAGAAGATAGGGTTAATATAGCACCTCTTTAACATTTTTAAATCACCAGACATGCTTTTACAAGTATTTATTAAAGCTTATGTATTGTTGTGAAAAGCAGCAACTCTTTATGGTATTGACGATAGCTTTGGATTTTAAAATTTAAATGTCAGCAATAGGTTTGTATGTGAGACAGTCATTTATTGCAACTCAGCTGAGAAAAAATAATCATACTTAAGGACAGAAAGTTTCCTCACTCTTCATCTTTAGCTATTTATTTTGAGCGAGCATTCTGACTTACTAGCGATTGACAGCATGCATCATTGACAATGTTAAGTCAATATTTCTCAGGCCCCAGCTACCTAGCATGTAGTTTATGGGTCCTATTCTGGTCCCACCTGCATCCCACTGTGTCTTGGATTTTTGCACAGTATAAATATAAACATGGATCATATAGTGGCTTCCTTTTCCTCCTAAAATTCTATGTGCATTTGAGGAAATGTCATAGTTTCTTAGGGAATGGAAAGCTTATCTTTTTAAGAGGATAAAGAGCATATCCAATAGCTGGTAGGAGGGATAAAAGGAATTCTAATCTCTAATGCACAATTTTCATAGTGTCTATGCTAATTACACACATATGTCTTGAAAAAAAAATTGTCTATGTTAAAACTGTCCTCTGGCAGCTCTCACTTGTGTGACCCACATTTATGCAGTAGTGCATTTTGTTTTCACAGATCTAGCATTGTCACAAGGATCAGGATTTTACATAGATGATTAATTCTAAAACAATTTCTTTAGCACACTAGGTACAGACCTTTCTCCTACAGTAGCGAGGTCTTTTTCCATTTATTGGCATGATTCTCAGCTGGTGTAAATCAGAATACCTCCACTGACTACTCCAACCAAAGATCTGGCTCATATTCTCCAGTAGGATGAGTCATAATCAATGCAAGGAGAAACTTATTTTCCATTCATATTTGATTTCTGTTAATGCTTTCCCTGTGCAGTGATTCAGTGTTCTTGTATCTACTCTTTCTTTTTGAAACTTCCTTTCAAGATTGTAGGGCCTCTCAAAAAATGATATCATTTTTCACTCTTTTATTACTTAGCAACAGGATCAGGACGTGTGATATACCATGGACAGACAAAACTGCAGCTGCTCCATCAGATGGTTTCTGTGTGTCGCTCACTGGTAGGACTTAGCTGACAGATAGGGTTACGTCTGCACTACAAACCCGATAGCAGCAAAGCAGCAGGGCTGTTAGCTACACTGCTGTAATGCTGTAGTATATGCAGTTGCAACAGTAATGGAAGGAATTTTTTATCACCATAGCAAATCCACCCCTTCAAGACTTGGTAGCTAATTCAATGGAAGAATCCTTCCATTGACTTAGTGGTAGCTACAGTGAAGGTTAGAAAGGGGCAGCCGTGTTAGTCTAGTCCAGCAGAAAAAGCAAGTAGTCCTGTGGCACTTAAAAACTAACAGATTTATTTATTGCATGAGCTTTTGTGGGAGAAAATCCCACTTCATCAGCATCTGACAAAGTGGGATTTTCTCCCACGAAAGCTCATGCGATAAATAAATCTGTTAGTCTTTAAGTGCCACAGGACTCCTTGCTTTTTTAGTGAAGGTTAGGTTGACCTAATGTCATACAAGGCATAAAATTTTTTACAGGCCTGAGCAATACAGCTAGATAAAACTGCAGTTTAGATGGAGACTATCCTATGTAGTAGCATACAGTATATTTCCTAGTTTGACTTACATTGTTTCCTAATATGATTGAAAAATAAAGAATTCAGTTCTCTACACTTGACACCTATATTTAGAAACCCTTTTTGCACAAACCTCAACCAGAAGCTGGTGTGTGGAAGTATACAATTTTGAATCTCTTTTGGGTAAAATACTGTGTAATCACCATAACTCTTCTGTCACTCAGAGCACACTCCTAAGACAAATAAGATGAATATGAATAACTTAGAATAGGACCCTTACAGTATATCATTAATGTAACTGCAGCACAGAAAGATGATTTTTAGGTTGAATAACATATTATTTTTTAAGTCTTGTAACAATTACTTGGGGCTAAGTCATGAGACTTCCAAAAGTAATCTTTTCATTCTTATTCACATGGGGAATTTAACTTAGAAGATAAAAATGCTGTACCTCTGAACAGCCAAATGATAAAACTATATAAGAATAAGTGGTTTTTATCAAAGGATTTGCAAAAGAACCCATCTTCCGTCTAATGAAAATTAGTCTCCAATCTCTATGCACTGAAAATTCAAAAAAAGCAGCATGACTTTTATACCATTTTTCTTTTTCTATTTATTTGCAGCACAGAAAGTAAATTAAGCATTTTACAAGGAAATTGTCTGTTGAAAATTTCTCTCTTTAAAAAAATTGTTAATTAGTGCATCATGCACGCACGCTTGCACACACACACTAGCAAAATTCAACCAAAATTAGCACAATTGTTTGAGTTTGATCCTTCAGTGATTAGTAACATAGGTGAAGGTTGTATTTAAGTTTATTTCTTTTTATTTTACATAAAGTGAATGTCTACAGCACTAAACACATTTATTAGTGTCTAACGCTGGACAGTATAATGTTTATTTGTAATACTTGTCTCCTGATAGTAGACACTAATTTGTTTAGTATTTATAAATGGTTACATTTGCAACTGAGTGATTTAATGCCTGCAGTGATCATGCTAGGAGTCTAGCTTTTATAAAATACTGAAATGTTGACTTTACACAACAAATGCTCTTAGTTTTAGATTTTTTTTAAAGTGTCTAGTTGTTAGTTCAGAAACAAAATGTGTGGTTTTTGAGGTGTGAGTGAACATATTTTGCATGGATTACCTGTGCCAATAATCTAGCAATAAAAGGGATGTGCAAATACATTTAGAGCTTTATGTTTTAGGTATATTTATTAATATGATTTGTCAGCAGTTGACAGCTTTCAGCCAAGAAATGCTAGTTAGAAGGCATAAGCAAATGTATGTTTGCTGTGTCAGAGCCTTAAGATTAAGAAAAAGGAACTGGTTCAGCCTTCCTTGCTGTATAGCAGCATTGAGCATGGTGGTAAGTAAACTGCACTGTTTAAGCAAACAAGTGTGAGTACATTCAAAAGATGTGGTGTCTAGAAGTTGTAACTGGGCAAGGCTTGTAAATTACAAGCCTTATTGTATCAGCAACTGTTACTTAGAATAACCTGATAAGTAAGTGGCAAATTTTGTCCTCAGTTACAAAGGTCTAAACTGATTTACATTGGTGAAATTGAGGGCAAAGTTTGACCCCCAACTGGTCAGGTTTTTATTCTTTTGTTTCTAACCAAAAGTGATTTTTAAGACTATTCAAAAAATGTCTAACCCTTCTGATTTAACTCTACTGCCAAGACAGACTGTCAGGTAGGAAATAAATCTTCAGACAATACTGTGGCTTATTAAAACAGGCTTCTTTGCACATTCTTAATACTCCTTCCTTCCCCTCCCACCCCCAAAAATCCATTTCTTTAAAAGACATAGCTATAGCTAATCATTAAACTTGATTAAAATGTGCACATACAACAATATAAGGACAGACCACTTTAAATGGCATTTATGAGCTCCGCACCAGGAAGTGAATCTCCATGCACTTTGATTTTATTTTACAGCCACAACTGTTTACAATTTATGTGTGGAAAAATATTAGAGCTAGTTAAATTGAGATTAAAATTTATGGGGAAAATGAGTCTATAGAATGAGCAAAAGTTACACAATTCACCTTTATATCTGAATCACTCTTTGTCTAATTATCTCTATCTTGACCTTTTACCCTTTGCACTAAGAAATGCTTAATGGAAGAGGAATTACGCCTTGTCTCTACTAAAGATGGTCTATAGTTTCAAATTTGAGTTTGGTGGCTTTTTTTTTTTTTTTTGAAATCATAAATCCTAAAGTCAAGCAGAGTCACTGATGACTAACAAAGAAAGAAAAAGAGAAGCTGTGAAAAAATTGCAGCCAGCCACTCTTGTATACACAATGAAATGCTTTGTTCTCCTGGCCAAATCAGAGAGCTATGACTGAGATTGAGAGTAGAGTTAGGCAGAAATTCCTTGCCTGAGACCTATAAAACATGTTTTTAGACACATAAAAAAGGTGCAGTCCTTGCTGCTCTGAGGAAAGGCAAAGAGAGAAAATGTTAGATAAGCTAACAAATGGGTCGCAGTATAGGTTAAATTATGAAGAATTCTAATGTTGTTTACCCCCAACTTTTTGTAGTAATAATATCCTATGTATAGTTCTAGCCTTAAGATTTCCTTGCTGTTTTGTTGACAGAGGGATTCCTCATCCTCCAGAATGGGTTTAGCCCCATAAAAGGAGTAAAGGAGTGTATGTCCAATGAACTGAAAGAAACTCAGGAACACAGGACAGGATTATAGGTATGGAGCCACAGTACATGTTACAGAGCTTTGTTGTCAGAGCATGCTCCACAGCCTTTCTCAAATAGATTTTCCAGAGGTATTGCTCTGATAGATTTTTGGCTGGACCCAAGGAAAGCATGCTGCAAAGAGTGGCTGCTCCCAGCTCTTTGCATTACATGAACCTCAGGGTCTGCAGTCTTTGTGAAGTGGTGAGTGCCTTTATTGTATGAGAGACCAGAGAAGCATTCAAGAGAGCCATTGCTATACAGTACCACAATTACCCTTTTGGGGTCTTTTTGTGCATTTTGCTTCCCCTCTGTTGCAGAGGAAAGAATGTGACCCTCAGTCCTTCCTGTGGCAAAACTTTCCTTAATATCCATAGTATTGCCCAAGTAAAGACTTTCAGATTGGCCTGGAGATTTTTCGAGATAGTGATAAAAACCAGAAATAAAGAATGCCTTTATGAGAGGAAAAGATACTTCCAAATTTCCACAAATTTTAACTTTCAGGGAGGAAGTGATTCATCTGCAGAACAAAGAATCATTCTTAATTTGAAATTAAGTATTTGACTTAAAACTATACAATATTTTTTCTCCCATTAAGAAAACCATTTTCCATTTTAAATATTTTAAAAAGCTCATGTGCTTTCAAAATTCAGATTATGTCCATTAATGAAAAAGAAAGAATAGAATCATTTTTTCTTTTGCCAAGTGCCATGCTTTTGTGGAAACCATTGGAAAACAAACAGTGGAGTTTGTTTAGTTAAACCAGTAACTACTTTTTAAAGGAGGTTGGGGGTAGAAAGAAGTCAGTTTGAACAAAGGTAGATGATTCATTCAAGGACATATGTGGAATGAATATTGCCTGTTACAAAAATTCCATACAATTAGGTGTCCTTTAGAAAGCTTTCGGTTGTTCCAGTGTATTCAATAGCATATTTTGGATATTTAAGAATGAAGAAAGTTTTTATAAAAGAGTGAGCTGGAGAAAGTAGGCAAAATGGAATATCTATGACTTCCAAGGCAGTTGGAAAAAATTACAGTTCAGAAAAACCAAGAATAGGGGTAGGAGGGAAAAGATCATTTAGTTGGCTTCAGTGATATTATTGTCTGGGTATGTTATTTGGAAAATAATACTCTTTATTATTAAGATTAGGCTAAAGAAATCATACAGGATGTTATTTGTTTAAAGTAAGTGAGCATGTGCATATATATCTAATGTAGGCATATGTGTACTATAGGAGAAATATTCAGAACTGAGGCCTAGACTCCTTTATGGGGTATGCAGTTTATGCATGCAGAATTTAAGCCTATATTTTTGTGCCCAGAATGAATTAGATGTGGAAATCTGAGTACACAAACCTTTAACTATTTGGATGGTACCTGCCCTCTACTAGGTAAAAATTTGTGATTTATGATATAGTGACTGCAATATAATTGTAGGAAGAGCATACTTTAAAAATGTGGATCTATATGTAGAATGCTACCTCAGGAATAAAAGGAATAGCTTTGGTACAGTAACAAAGGTCCAGTGTAGCTGCACTGCTGTAGCACTTTCATGAAGATGCTAGTATGCCAATGGAAAAGCTTCACCCTCTGGGAATGGCAGTAGCTATGTCACTGAGAGCAGTCCACCCATTGACCTGGGGTTAGGTAAGTATAACTGCAAAGCTTAGGGGAGTGTGTGTTTCACACCCCTGAGTAATGTAGTTATACAGATATAAGCTTGTAGTGTAGCTCAAACCTAGGTGGAAGTGTTACTTTGGAACATTGGCGCTTCACTAGGCACAATGAGAGCAAGGCAATGGAGCATCACTGTAGATGCTCGTTGCTGCTGCAGTGTTTCAAATGCAGACCTTCCCTTAGAAGAACTGTGCTGCTCCTCAGTATGATACACTGGAAAATAGCTCTTTGTGTCTGAATAGGTGATGTACAGTCTTGCAAGTTCTTTCACGGATAAAGTGTACTTCCTGCAGTTCTGAATAATTAATGAGGTGGAGATAATTCAGTATAAAAAGGACAGGATAATAAAAGTTACAAAATATGCAAACCAGGAGAAGTTCAACTTTTAGTCACCAGGCATGGCAAACCCGAACCCTGAATTGTGTTGCAACAAACTAACAACTGAAGGATACTAGCCTAGAAGAGGGGTGTGTTCCAGGAGCCTGTTGCTGGTGCAAATGGAAGAAAGAGGAGGCTTGTTTTATGAAAATGACACTTTCTGGCCACGTGTCTTATGGCAACTGTTATCTGGAGTGAGAGTTTTCTGGACTGGCATTGCCACATTATTATGTCATAACACCAGCTAGCTGAACCAAATTTGCAAAAGTTTTCATTCATTTGGCAGATTCAATTTGCGCCACTATTAAATGGCTCCATTTTGCTTCCGAATGAGTCTGCCTGGTGTTACACATTTTATATTCGCCAGTAAACAGTCTGGTGGTGGTATTTACAGCTGTGTGCACATCCCTGGACTTCTAGGGTAGGATAAACTTCCCAAATGAATACATTCTGTATGGAAAATACCAAGGGCACTAGCCATCTCCTCAAAATTATGGGGCTTTTGGCTACCAAACATGCCATCAGCTTTCTAGCGCTCATAAAAGCTCTTCTCTGTTCAGAAGGCTATCTAGGGAGCCTCTGGGAAACCAATGCAATTTAAAAACTGGGCAGTGCTGTTTAGAAAAGGTGTAAAGCTAGCCAGATATGCACTGATTAAGTGCATTCCCTCAGTAACCTTCACCATTTGTGCTCCTATGGAGCTCCCAACAGAAATTTCCCTCCCCTGAGGGAGGTTGAGCTGTACCATCACCTGCTAGCTCCTCTGAATGAATGGCCCTTTCAGTGTAGTGGGGATTTACTGGTGCTGGGAAGTGTGATTCTGGTTCAAACACATCACATAAAATTTCCTACGTTAATTGTGTTCTTAAAAAAAAAACAGGTATTTTTTCTCATCTTAGAATTTCACAACTTAGGACAATACTTGAACCAAATGATGGTTAGAGACATTTTTTATTTAAGACTTCTAATTGTTGAAGGCCCAGAAACTTAAAAGTGAACACTTGGCATCAGAAAGGGCAGTCAGATAAAATATGAATACGAGAGAGTGAAAATGAGAAAGAAAATAGCTTTTTGAGATGATAGTTAGCCATCTATTTTGGCTTTTCCTTTTTCATCACAGGATAATTCACTGCAAATGAATTAATGGTGAGAGGTTCAGTAAAAGCCCTTGGTAAGGAAATAGGAGCAGTGTATCAGGATATCCTTTTTCCGCATCAGAGTACCCAATACTTTCAAATTTATATACAGCGGAAGTAATTAATTGTAACAGAATGAAACACAGCTTTGTTTCCTGATGGCCATAGTTGCAACAGCCACTATTGTTTTAGGTTCTGAGAATATGTGTTGAAAACTGTTCAACTGCTGTCAGTTTTTTGTTGTTCACTGAATTTAATTTTCATTATAAACATCAGAATTTGTTATGGAATGTTAATACTATTTTCTTAGGGCCAAATCCTGCATCCCTTATTCAGGCAAAACTTCTCTGAACTTCAGTGGGAGTTTTACTTTAGTAAGGATTAAAGGCCAAATCCTGAGAAATGCTGAGAACCTGCCAGCTCTCACGGAATGCAATGGAAGTTGCATACACTCACTGTCAGTCAGGATTTGGTCCCAAATGAGGCGTGCAAGCTTTGGCTCTTAGTTGTGCGTCTTCTGAACTTGTTCAGATTTCATTTCCAAGAGTGTGCAGGTGCATGTGTTGGATTAAGAGCCTGAGAGAATAACATTAGATTTCTTTGCCTTCAGTGCCTTTTTATTTCATACATGACATGACTATTATAGATCTCCTAAAAATTACTTGGCTGAACCATAAGCATTGTCACATTTCTTTTTTTTTTTTTTAATGAAGTTGAGCTGTACCATTTTGTTTGTACTATTTTTTGTTAATATTATAGAGTGCATGCTGTAGAAGGCATGACAGCAAATGATTTTCGAACACTAGAGAGGACAATTTGTGAAGAACTTTGTCTCTTGGAATTTGCAGAGGATTTGCATGCACAATGTACTGTACTTCTACATGTATGAACGAAGAAATGGTCAGATCACTTAGGTGCATTTGTGCATGTGTAACGTTTGCGGTTAAGCATATGTTTACAATGATGATCAAATAGAATTTAAGGGCTTGATTCATTAAAAATTCTGTGCTTCATCTCTACAGGATTCTGATGTTTCATTTCAACAAGCCTGCAACCAATTGCTTGCTTGAAGTTTACATCTTTTCAGTCTAGTAAGCCTCATCTTCTTCAATCTTTCTAAATTAGGGAGCTCATCTATTGCTCACCACAGTCACCAACAACAGATCACCCAGAATCAGGTGAAAACCAGTTTTACTTCTAGAGCAGTTGAGGACAAAGCCATTTTCAGCATATACATAACAGAAACCACACTTTATGTAGTGCTGCTTTAAAAAAATGTTCTATTCTGCAGAAGTAGTTAAACCATTTTTAACATTGGTTCAGGGAGACCTGTTACTGACAGGTATAGTCAACAACAAGTGACTTGCTTGGCGTGAAAAAGATTTAAATGAATGAAGATTTACTACTATCAGCAACAGTAGATAGGATATTAATATGTATTGTTGGTGGACTCTAGGAGCATGCAGCCTTCTGCAAGAGATTTACAGCTACCGTACATAAAAAGAGGTGAATTGATAGTAAATTCAGTAACAGATCTTATGTGAGTTATAACTTTACTTGTTCTAAGTCAACTTTTTATCAGATTTTACTGATTGCAAATCCAAAACAACTGCCATTGAGTTCAAGAGTGTTACTTTGGATTTACCACAATGCTGTATGTGTGTGTAACTACATGCTTATTATGATAATATGTAGTATTTTTCTGTATAACAGCAGGTGAGGTCCTGATTATACAGATAGCCATTTCTATAAATTTGGAATTACAGTACCTTAATCTCTACATTTTATTGACTTGTTTGGTAGGCAAACATATTTTCCTCAAAAATTATGTCTGCATGTTACATTAACAAAAAGGTGACCTTTTCAAGACAATATTTTCATTAAAAAACAGCTTTTGTTGAAGTTATTTAGAAGTACTACACAAAGCAAAAACTGCACATGCTACATGGCTACCAACCTCTTACCTATTTTCTCCCACAAAGAAAAGGAACTAGCAATTAAATAGACTGGGATAGTATCTTCTTTATTAGGTAGAGATAATTCAGAACACTACTTACTTTTAAATTTGTTCTAGTGTCCATCAGTAAAGAGTTTATTTCACCCTCAGTGTGTACAAAGAACCTACAATAATGCAATTACATTTTATTTGTATGTCTTGAGGGGAGAACATACCACTGTGACGTGTGTCTGAAAACACCACCCTAAAACCTTATATTCATCAGTGTCATATAAATATATATTCTGTATAATGTATGCCTTATTTGGTATTTTTTAAAAGTCTTGATCCGCTAAATACTAATATCCTGTTGCATTGTATGTGCTACCATAGTATGTTACTTTATCAAATACAATTGTAAATGATACTAGAACATGTGCAATTAGAACCATCTAAACCAGCTTTTCAGGTATAACTATGAAGAGGCCAGATGTGCCAATGGGTCATCAAAGAAAGAATCTACTACTGGGAATTGCTTAGGGGCTGTCCTATAGGATGTAGCTTTGCAAGGGGATTGCTTGACCAATGGGAAGTCATCATGTTACATGCAGGAACTGTTTTAGCAAGGTTAAACAGCCTATAAAAGAAGGAACATGGTGTCACTGGGCTCCATTCAACATAACACCTGAATGGTCATCTAGAAGACAAAAGGACTTGGAAAAGGAGGAGAAGAGACCTAGGCAGGAAAGGTTGCCCAGCCTGTCTTTAAGAAACTGTTTGCACCAACTAACAGGGGTGAGACATTGCTAATTCAAGAGCTTGCTAGTGTGCAGAACTTTGACTGAAATCTTATTTTAGTTTATTTGGTAACTTCTTTAAATCTCTTTATACTTGTGACATATAATAACAATCTATTTTTCTGTAGTTAATAAACTTGTTCAATGTTTTACTGTAACAAAGCGTCTTAGAGTGAAGTGTTTGAACAAACTGCTCAGTAACAAGAAGAGGAAATGTTCCTAATATTCTCTGTGCAAGGGCCAGGAAGGATCTGGTCCACAAAAACTAACATACCAGTAAAGTAATATGTAAACACATCTGCTAACTTAGACCTTATCTACACTAGAGAGTGTTATTAACACAAGTTACAGTGATGATCTAACAACACTTGTGCCTGTTCACACCATGTCACTGAAGCACATACACACTTGATGCTTTAGCATCGACAGTGAGATCAGTGCACTGTCAGCAGCTATCCCACTCTGCAACTTGCAGCCTTATGCTCCTAGAAGGCGGAGAGGATCACAGTGCATCACGCGTGTGGGCTCAGCATCCCATGATGCAGTGACTTCTGTCACCTCATTCCATGGGTTACAACTGTTGCATGACAGTTTTCAGTAGCCCCAGTTTCCTGAGTGCCCATCATCTCTGTCTGAAAGGAAGGATCCTACACTGCTTTCCACTGTTGTTGTCGGTGTTCTGAACACATCATGGTTGGTCATGCAGTATATCACGAGCTCTCAATTGGAACAGGAGTCCAAGGTCCCTGACCTGCTGTGCACTATGCAAACAAACAATGCTGGATTACTGTTTACATTCAAGTAGCATCTGTGCACTGCCAGTTTTGGATGTGTGAAACAAGTACCAAGAGGTGGGACTGCACTGTTAATGCAGATCTGGGATGATGAGCAGGAGCTGCAGAACTTTTGAATGTGCAAAGTCACCTTCATGGACCTCAGTGCTTACCCCTGTCCTAGGACACTTTCACGAGAGTTGCCCTCTTGGTGGAGAAGCACGTGTTGATTACTGTATGAAAGCTTGCAACACAAGGCTGCTATGCATTGGTCATTAATCAGGAGTCAGGAAGTTCCCTGTTGGAGCTGTGTTGTCACAAGTGTGCATGCCTATTAATAGCATGCTGCTGCAAAGGACTGTAAGCCTTGGAAAAGAGCATGAATAGTGGATGGTTTCACAGTAATGAGATTCCCTAATTGTGGCAGAGCGATAGATAGTATGCATGTCCCAATGTTGGCTCTGAAACATTTTACAATGGGGTACCTCAATAAAAAGGAGTATTTCTCTATGATACTGAAGGCACCTGTGGGTCCTTCACTTACAGCAGTATAGATTGGTCAGGGAAGGTGCATGACACACACATCTTCAGGAAGAATGACCTGTACAGAAAGCTACAAGCAGAGACTTTCTTTCCAGACCAAAAGATTCCATTGGGACTTGCTGAAATGCCCATAATGATCCTGGAAGACCTAGCTTACCCTTTACTGCCATGACTTATGAGGACATGTATGGGCAACTTGAAGAGCAGCGAGGAACACTTCAATAACAGGTTGAACAGGTGTTGAATGATGGTTGAAAGTGCATTTGTCAAAGTAAAATATTGCTGGCCTTGCCATTATGGCAGGCTAGACCTAAATAAGGAAAATATTTCCAAGATTATAGCCGCCTGTTGTTTGCTCCATAATATTTGTGTAGCTCAGGGTCAAAAGTTTCTCCTTGGGAGGAGCACTTAGAGGGGGATCATCTAGTAACTGACTATGAACAACCAGACGTCAGGGCTATTAGAGGAGAACTATGGGGGTCATTCCAATTACAGAGGCCTTGAGATACCATTTTGACAATGAGTACCAATAAGGTGTCGTTGTAAACAGCACTCTACCATGTTGACTGCTAGCCGGCTTGCACTGTGTATCAGTGAGAGCTGCAACCACCATCTAAGATTGCTTATTCTTCACAGAGCATGTCTTTATTAAATAACAGATGTTCACAAAACACACAAAAGCTGATCTGGAAAGGAGAAAGCAGTGAGGGACTATGTGAGCTATGGCAGCTAAAAATAAGTACAGCTATCATTTTATATGTTATTTAAAGAGGTAGGATGAATGGGATATTGAGGTGGACTTGGAGTTTGGAAGGAATGAGTGGGTGAAGTTCGGGGAGGACACGGAAAGCAGTTCTGGATTGGCTCTGGGGGGAAGTTGGGAAAAATGCAAGAATTCAGTGTGCAGTGAAATGAGTGACATTAGCAGCTTCCTTTTAACTCCATGGCTTTTATCATGTATTTGTGACCTGCTGTCACTCACTCCTGGATTTTCATTTTCTCCTGCCTATCAGTTTTTTGATCTCTCATCACATTGTCTCCATGTCCATTTTTCCTGCCTCAGAGAACTAGAAGAATTTTTTGGAACATCTCTCTCTATTTTTTTTTTTTTTAAACTTTTCTGTGGTTGTTTTCTTATCAGCCTCAGGTACTCTGCAAGTGCAGGGGGTTTTCCTCTCAAGGGCACATCTGTAGAATCACAATAAACAGTGAGCAGAAGTATGACTGTGAATGCAATAACAGCATTGATTCATTACTGTAAAATACATCTCTCTTTCACTATCCCCTGACAAGTGCAGAGCTTGACTATCAGCCAGGACATGGTGAGCTCCTTCTGGGTAAAAGTTCTGTAGGGTTGTTTGGGGTATTGATGCAAGTGGATAGAGACAGAATTTCAAACTGTGCCACCATTTTCCCAAGCAGGAGCCATAGAAGTTGATATCTCATTCCTGAAAGCAGGCTGGGATGCCAGGGTGCATCTCCTCCAAGGGAGCAGCTTTGGGATCCCAATGCTACTCACCTGTATGTCACTTTAGTCTCTGCACAAGTGATTGCTGGTTGATGCAGGAAAGTTTCCTACAATGGAGGATGAAAACAAAGCAGCTCTGCTGAGGAATCTCTGAGAGAGGATTGGCAAGTGTCCCACAGGAAAGTTTTCTAGAGATCTCTCTGGAGGATTCTTGTGAAATCTTGATGAGCATTAACACCTTTTCCCACCATGTTGTCTATCTGTGCAGGGGAATGGGAAGCACATGCAAACACAGCTCTCTTGTGCATTTCTAGCCTTTCAACCAGAAGTATATGCAACAAAGCAAAGGACAGTTTTACCTCATGGAACCAAGCAGCATGAGATCAAAATCTCTTATGAGATCTTTCTCCTGCATCCTGCATGCCAGAGCTGGAGGGCTGGGACTGGCTTGAACACTCTGATGTCAAGAAGAGGTCCTGACTTCCCATGTCACGAAATGAGCCTGTCCCAGCCCTGCAATCTGTATCATGCTCCACCTCAACCTCCTTGTCCTTGACTTTTTTGTAGGGATTGAATCCGGTATCAGCTGTCTCTGGACCCACAGAGGTATAGAAGTGGCAGTCCTTTAGCTGTGCACCAGAGCAGTGGGTTGGCTCCTTAGGCTTTTGGCACCTCTGCCAAAGCTCCTTGCTTTTTGCACAGCACTGTATCATATCTCGTCATAGTCATTCTCCACCCTGGCACAAGAAATCTCACTGCAGGTATCATAGTTTCTTCAGCTGGTGTAGAGCTGGAACTGTGCAGCCTCTTCTCCCCAAATGCTGATCAGATCTGGAGGCTCTAGTATGCTCCAAGCAGGAGAGCCACCGTGGCGAATTGGGAAGATTCAACATGAGCTCTCCACACCAACCAAACAGGAAGTAGAATTCTAAAAATTCCCAGGACTTTTAAGGGAGAAGGGCAGATGTACAGCAGAGTTGAAACTGATGACCAGAGTACTTAATGGGCATCGTGATATGCTTCCTGGGGGCCATTTATTGAAACATAACCAAACATAATGTCTACACTGATGCTTTGTTGCTAAAAGTTTGGTGCAAAAAGCTATATGTCTCTCACTGAGGTGGTTTTATTTTGTTGTAAAATCAGGAGAAATGGATTGCGTGGGAGTTGTAGTGTATACACCACCACTGCTTTAGCACAGAAAACTGACTTTGGTAGACAAAAGTCTATAGCAATGCAAAAATGTCTTTCCCTTTCATCCTTTCCATGCTAAACACACCTAGCTGCTACTATGCATGACATCTTTTTTCCCTCGCCTTCTCCACCTCCATTGCACTTTTAGTTCCACTTAAGACTTGTCTGGAATGAAGCTTGGCCAGTGATGATAAAGCTGTTTCAGAGACCTTTTACGCTATGAATAGCCTTGTTTTTTTTATTAGTCATGCTTCAATAATAGTAACCTTTGAGAAACACCTTTACTCATGAATTTCAGCCTGGTTTCTTGAATTAATTATGCTGCTCCAATAACAATATTTTCTAATCACTGGTAGTTCTAAGTAATGGACAAATGTGATTAATTTATAATTGAGACAGTGTGTTTTCAAGTAAAATAATTCAGTAAAAGAGATTACTGGACAGGGCCAATTTAACATAATTTTTTAAGTGAAAAAACACATGGAGTAATATTAAGATGGATGGGATATTTATTTTGGTAAAAAATATATGTTTGGAATGATAAAAGCCAAATAAAACGTAAATGCTTGTTTCATTAAAGATTCTATGCTCTCTCTCTAGGGAAGTCTGATCTGTTTCACTCCAATGGGCATGCAATAAATTGCCTCTTTAATGTTTACATCTGTTCAGGGGTTAGTAAAACTTCCTATTCTTAAATCCTTCTATGGTAGGTAAGTCACCTGTTGGTCACCATGGCAATGAGTCCCCCCGAGAAAGTTTCAAAGAGTGTCTGGGATGCATACCACGCTGTGAAGTTTGGAAGTAAGAATGGAAGGAGTATAAATAAAATACAGTCTGATCATCCAGTGGACCTTATCTCTTAAAATATATTTCTCTTTCTTTAAATGGCAGTTTTTGTTATGTATAAATTTGTCTACCAAGAACTGGATGAAAACCACTTATACTTTTTACATACAGCATCACTGTTAGCAGCTTTTGGTCACTACTAATCCATATTGGATTTGAACCTACACATGAAGCCAAATTCCGAAGGGGCAGCTGTCTTAGTCTAGTTCAGTTAAACACGGAGTCCTGTGGCACCTAAAAGACTAACAATTTTATTTAGTGCATAAGATTTGTGGGAGAAAATCCCTTTTTGTCAGATGCTTTGAAGATGGTGGAACTTACAGAATGGGAGGAAAGCTATTAAGTTTGAAATTATACCTTTCTCTTTGCTTTCTGCAATAAACTAACATGATATATTCAATCACCCCACAATTCTGATGCACCCGGGGTCTAAAAGGTACATGAACTGTGCTGTAAAGCTTGAACTACTATCTCAGATCCATAGGTAATAGATACAAGCTTGAGTGCAGAGGGTGCATAAATTTTGTCTAATACCAACCAAATATAGTAGAGCTAGACTGTGAAGTGGACAACACACCATACATGCCAGTGTTTCCCGCACAGTGTTTATGTGAGGTCATCTGCCACCCAGAAGTGTCTTCACCACACTTCCCAATCAGTTGGTTGCTGGAAAGAGTTTGTCTGGGTAGGCATCTTGCCAGCAGCAAACGCTGTGTCCTAAGCAGCGCTCTGTTCAGCTGCCAAGGGAAACTGAGTAGGCTCGTACAATTTTTAGTTCTCCTCTGCAGCAGGCTCTGCGTGTAATGCTCTTGACATAAACAGAAACTGAACACTTCTAGTCACCATTCCTCTGCAACATTAAGAGGCAAATCCTGGTCCTTGTCTGCAAGTATACAAGGACCTGTCCAGACTGGAGCTGGTGTAGTTCTGAGCTGTGCAGCACAGAAGGCCTGGACTGTAGGTATACGATGTGATCCTCTACAGATTGCTACACCATCAGCATCCCTTTGAGTTGCTTTACCAGTAGTTGGGAATCACTGACTGAACACAGATAACACCTTGCTTATAACAAGGAGCTGAGAAAACCAGTGCAAACTGTGGTGTTTGGAAAATCACCATTTAGCAGAGAGGTGAAGGGGTGTAAGATGTCACAGTCTTAGTCAGCTTAGTTATTTGGAGAATGATCGGGGCAGTGATAAAAGTTGTTCTTCATCTTGCACATAAACATTACAGCCATATCTTGCCAGTTCTCTTGTATGCTTTCCAAAATTCAGACTTTCCTTTCCCAAAAGCTAAAACGCCTGTCCAGGTTCCTCCTATTAGGGTCCCATCTTGGTACTACAACAACCTCTTCTTAAGCACTCTGACATACACGTTGCTTCCTTTGAATCTATCCAAAGCAGAGTCGGCAATGTAATCTTCACAGCTCTGACTCCCTCCCTTCCTCTTAATACTTCCACTGACTCCCTGTTTTCCACCACAGCAAGTACAAGCTCATTCTCCTTGCCTTCAAAGCCATAGACAATTCTCTCTAATGCTGCTCTCATCTCCCAGTTTGTCACTCTCTGCTCTGCTGGGTTTTGGCCTCACAGGCAACCATCTGGCCATTTCCCCTTGATGGAAGCCCTTCTGCAACCTGCAAGGCCCCTTGCCTCTCTTCCTTGGGAATGCCACAAGAGATCATCCCAATCAATGATGCTGCCTTGGACAGCTGAAGTGCTTTATTTAAAGTCATACCAGCAGGCATTGCTGCTAACTGTGGGGGTGACGAGGGATGTGGCAGAGTGTTGGGGTCACCAAAGAGGATGCAACACAGAGAGGAGAAGTGGTGATCTCAGGATGCAGGGGAAGGGTGGGGCTGGGGATCTTTGAACACTCATGTTTGGGAGGGAGCTTGGTGATCGCGGAGTGTTCAGATGTGGGGGTTTGGCAATCTCCGAGACCAGGGTTTGGAGCAGTTGGTGAGCTCCTAGTGCTGGGTTCAGAAAGGGCATGGGGGGATGGTGATCTCTGAAGGCTAAGCTTTGCTGGGGGGTTGGAGATCTCCTAGCTCTGCAGTTTGGGGTGGGGTTTAGAGATCTCTGAGTGCTGGGGTTTAGGGGGTTGGTGATCTCCAAGCGCTGGGGTTGGGGGGCTTGGAGATCTCCTAGCTCTGCAGTTTGGGGTGGGGTTTTGAGATCTCTGAGTGCTGGGGTTTAGGGGGTTGATGATCTCCAAGCGCTGGGGTTGGAGATCTCCTAGCTCTGCAGTTTGGGGTGGGGTTTCGAGATCTCTGAGTGCTGGGGTTTAGGGGGTTGGTGAGCTGCAAGCGCTGGGGTTGGGGGG
>ML681981.1:33911740-33933221 GCA_007922195.1 Podocnemis expansa
GGGGGGGCGTTGGCAATATTTGAGTGCTGGGCTTGGGGGCACTGGTGGTCTCCTAGCGCTGGGATTGGGGGGGGGGCGGGCTTTGGCGATCTAGGGCTGGGGTTTAGGGGCTGCAGATCCCCTGGTGCTGGGGTTGGAGATCTCCAGGGGCGGGGGCGGGGGCGTTCGGGAATCTCGGCCGCGCGCTCGGCTCCCTGCCCCCCCCCCCCCGGAGCGGCGGTTGGCGGCGGGCGGCGCGCGAGGGCGGGGTGCGCGCGCGCGCGTGTGGCAGGGGCGCGAGCCGAGCGAGGGAGCTCGTCTGGCGGCGCCGGCTGCGCGCGCCTCCTGTACCCTGCGTGGTGCTGGCTGGAGCCGCGCTCGCCCCCCGGCGGACTGGGAGCAGGGCTCGGGCTGAGCGTCGACGGGCCTGCGAGTCCCCCGGGCCGTGCGGGGCCGGGAGCCGGGAGCCGCTCGCGGGCTGAGAGGGGCGCGAGCCCCGCCAGGAGCATGAGGGGCCCCCGCGACGGGTGAGTGCGGGCCGCGGCCGTTCGTCCTCCGCAGCCGTCGGGGCGGGCCGGGCCTGCTCGCCTCACGGCCCCCGCGCCGCACCCGCCCCCGCCCCCTCCGGAGGCCTCGCGGCCTCCCCAGCGCGGCCTCGCTCGCCGGGGTCCCGGAAAGTCGGCGGGTCTGTGGGTCGGTGAAACGTTTCCCCGGCCGGGGCCTCCCCTCCCCCGCCTCGGCCGTGTCCTGTCGGGCTGCCGGTGCCCGAGTCGCCCTGTGGTCAGCGGCGCCACCTGGGTGACGGGCCCTCGGTTTGTGCTGGTGGGTGTCTTTGGGCAGCGCTGGCTTCCGCCCTTTCCATTGCGCCTGTAATAATCCAGCGATTCAACAGCTCATGGCTTCTGGACTTCAGGGACATGGTCTGTTAGGTTTTAACTGGCTGCACAACCCAGCAGAAAGGGTTTGGCTAAACAGCCCCCCCTCCCCCCAATCCCTCGGATCTCCTGAGTTGAGAGTAAGCAGCTTCTGTACCCAAGGTAACATTGTAGGAGCTAAACCCAGTTGTTTCATCTGTTCAGTGATCGAAGGTCGGTCAGCTTGTTTTTCTGCAGAAGGGGGGAGATGCTGTTTCGAGAATCGGTTTTCCAGCCGACACCTTGTGTGCGAGCGGGCAAGGCCTGTTGTGTGTAGGAATGGGGAAGCTTCTGGGTGGAGGAAGAAACTTACCTGACGAGGACTCTAATGACATAGAGCGCTGAACGAGAGTGCTGCGTATTGGAAGATTTATTAATATATTTAATGCCCAAAAGTCTGGGGTGAAAAACTTGGTGGAAACAAGGTCACCTTTTCTTATCAAGATAATATTTTTGTCACAGTTATTTAACATGCTTCTTTTATGTTCCAGAAATGTAAGAGCTACCACACAGAAGTTAAAAGTTTTGTTTAGCGGCCGTGAAGTAGTGTTGTGCTAAAAGCAAGCACTTGCACCTGTGGGTGTAGATCTGAGTAGATGCTATTTGACATTGATTTAACATAGAAGAGGAATGTATTTGATAAAGCTAGGATCCTATGACTTTCAAAAAGAAAATTCCCCTGCACTCTCCTAGTGTTGATAAATCATGACACCAAAATAGCTCTTTAATGTTTAGGTTGAAGTTCACTGATAAAAGTACTTGATTGTATCTTAACTGTAACTGCAAGATACTTCAAATGATTTTTCAATAAAAGGTCATATATAAAAGAGAAGTTAGTTCTTTCTGAAATTGCTCCTGTGGCTATAGCTCCATGACACACAGAAATAGAGAAAGAAGTAAGATCTTCATGGGGACGGCTCTGCTTGTTCCTTGGTTCCATTACACATTTGAAATACTGTTGATTCCAGAGTGTCCTCTAATGTTCTTGTTTCCTCCACTTGATATGGATATGGAGCAAACTTGTTAAACAATTTTCTGTTAGAGTTAGGTTTGATGATTGTTGGTTTTCACAAGTTTTTTTGGTCTAGTTAGTGCAAATGTGTAGTTACATTTGGTCGGTACTGTGGTGACTTTTTGTTGCTGGCCATGGCAGATGAGAAGAGGGGGTTTGCATGTGTTTTATTTTTTTTAATTGCCCTGGTAACTTGTCCACCACAGATGAATGGTGCTACTGCTTAAATGTTGGGGAATAGACACAGAGAGGCATTTGAATATATGGCGACTAGAAGCCTACTTGCTGGAGGAATACTAGTTCAAGGCTAGTTCCTGCTGTGTTAGTCTAGTTCAGCAAAACACATGCAGGTCTGTGGCACTTTTAAAGACTAACAAATAAATCAAGTCTTTAAAAGTGCCACAGGACTCCTGGTTTGTTTTTCAAGGCTAGTGTTTCTGAGGTTAGCTGGCTCTGGAGTGGTGTGAAAAGTACTGTTCTAGATTTATGCTTAATATGAAAAAAAGCCCTTTTCAGCTAATATTGGTTCCTTGAAGTCAGGTAAAAAGACTGTGCAAGTATGTAGTGGTGGAATATGTTCAGTGAAGGATATGTTAAACATGGATATTAAGTTCTATTTTAAAAAAAGAAACATTGAGAAACTTAGTGAAGACCACACCAGGAGCATCGTTGCCCCAGGGAAAGATCCGGCGTTGGGACCCAAGGCTTCTGCCGCTGTCAGTCCGGCCCTGGTTTGCCGGCTGGGGCCAGGGCTGGGGCCAGGGCCAGGCAAGACAGTGACTGCGGCCGGCAGCCCAGCCCGGGAGAGGCAGGGGGGCACCCCGGGTATTCGGGGCACTGGTGCTAGGACTTGGGGCACATGTCCCGTGTGCCAGGTGCCAGCAATGCCCTTGGGTCACACTTCAGTTTTTAAAAGAAAAATGAGTGAAAGTGCACAAAACTGTTACTGAAATTATCCTGTGGTAAGGTTCAGTTTTATCCTACATGTGTCTCTTGACTTAATAGCGAAAAATTTCCATTGCTTCTCTCTAACTTCAGAAGACTAGAGATGTTGGTTCCACAACAAGAGCCAACAGTGGTTCTGAGTGAAAGGGGCAGAAAGCAGAATCCCAGGAGTATTTATCTGTTGCAGATGCCAATCTCATTTGTCAAGAGAAATATAGCCTGTTTCCCCAACCTTCTTGTGAAAAAAATCCGGCCTCAGACCCATTTCTCTTCATGGCTGGTATCTGATGAATGCAACAATGTGTTTTCCCAGTAGCAGATAACCAACTATGAGTCAGTCCAGCTGCAGGGCTGCATATGGTATCTTTATGGTGTGACTCCCTTAAAGGGACTGATAGGGTAGGAATTTTTAAAAATATGTAAATCTTCCAGGCATTCGTGTGTAAAATTATGGATGGGGAGTTCTCCTTTACTGTTGGTCTCTGGCAAAGCCTCTCACCATCTTCTAGTCCTATGAGGATATTCTTCGGTAAGGTGGGACTCAGTCTTCAAGCCAGACCTTTCTTCCTTTACCAACCTTACTGCTGGAAAAAAAAAAAAAAATCAAAAGTGAGGAAGAATTTAGTAGAATCAAACTAGATCTCTTGGTGTGGGGTGGTGGGGGTTTTGTTTTGTGGGTGGTTTTTTGTTTGTTTTATTTTTGTTTTGTTTGTAGTGGTGCAGATGAGTAGTACACTCCATGGTAGAATATTTAGACATTGAGAGCATGTTTGATGTCTCCACTTCCTCTGGCTTGAGGATAAGAGACCCACCTTACCAGAGAAACTCTTCATGGGATTGGCAGCTGGGGGTTGTGCGGTGTGTTCTCAGAGATGAAAAGTAAGGGAGAACTCCCTGTCTGCAGCTTGACACAAGAATGTCTGGAAGATTATTAAAAGGCAGGAAACCCTATGGCAAATAGACTGGGTTAATTTGTAGAGCATTGCAAGAAAAAAGTACTTGCTCCTCTGCCTGTGGAGCTTCCATGGACTTACAACGTGGAGCTGTTTTTGTTGTTGTTTGGTCTCTCCCCCAAGCAGATTATAAAATCTTGATTTTTTTTTTTTTTACCACCTTACTAACCTCTGCACCATTGGCCATTGACATTAAGTTTCTGTTTCCTCTTCAATGATTCGTTGCTGTGTTTGGGATATGAAAAAAATGATCTGGTTTAATTTTGTTTTGCTTAGAAGCTAAGACGAAATCTGCGTAACTTCTTTGTATTGTGAGAAGTGATGAAAATAATCTGAATTTGAAAGTATAAAATTGTCACTTCTGGAAAAGGTATTTGATTTCAAACATCAATTGCATAAAATTGAGATGTACTGAATCTTGTAAGTATTAATCAGATTGAAAATAAAAATTAATATTGTGGTGAGAGACGCATAACGCTTGGTGAGGGTGAGGAAATGAATTGAAAAACTGAACTGAGTGAATTAATTTCCAGTGGGGAAAGAGAGAGTGCATTTAGGAATGTAAAACAATTGCTTGGTGTTTGCTGGCAGTTCTATAGGAACAGCATCCCATTTTTAGTAAATGGCTAAGTCCTGTTAAGGACCCAGTGCAGCAATAATTATTCAGTGTTGTGTGTGTCAAATGCTTGCTGTTCCTCAGCCTTAACTTAAATGAAGAAATAGTTTGTCACAGACGAGGAAGAAAATAAGGAGTTAGTTGCCAGTCTGACGAAATGTGAATGTTGTGTGCAAACAAATTTCCAAGCATCGTATTGGGTTTATCTTTCTTCCTTATTGAGGCCTCATGGTTTGAAAAGTTGACGCTATTACTGGAACTGGATCTCTGCTGATCAAAGAAGAGGTGGACTGCATCTGGAATCTGGAAATCCTTTATATATGACGGGTAGTCGTCTTTGGATTCCTTCTGACTTTCGTGAAAGGCTCCGTCTTCCTTGGTGCTGAAGTGGTAGGAGGTTACCTCCTCCCACTTCTTCTCTTACTACTTGAACAGCTTGAGAAATTGAAATTCAAAAGAGTGGCGTGTACTGAGGCTTACTGGACTACAGGGATAATGTTGGGAATTTGTATAGTTTGTAGTGGTTAATGTTGTGAAATTTGCAGTTTCATTATAACATTTCCATTAATATAGTTAACCTTGTCAGAATACAATTTTTAAAATAACTTTGAGTTTATTTCTAAGCTTTTTCATTTATATTGATATAAATTTTCACAATTGTGGGAGCTTATGGCAAGGTCTGACAGTAATTATTTCATGACAGTAGATGTTGAGATGCAAAAATTTAAAGCTTTATAACAGTTAACATGAAGTGTCAACACCCCATGTCAAAATACACAAAGTAAATATTGATAAATCAAACTAACAGTTTCTCAGACAATAATTCTCTTATTTTGGCTACCTGTAAATTGTTGTTCTTGATGGAAATGCTTTTTGGTGGTCTGTGTGTGTATACTGAAATTAACATTTGCTGACATTAATATCTAATAATCTAATCCTTCCAAACCTAACTGTAGTTTTGAGATGCACCAAATCTCATTTTTAACCCAACAGAATGGATGAAATACTTGCATGAATATCATTGATAGAAAACATTCTGTCAGTTAAGAACCACTAAAAAGAGTTTAAAACAAAACAAAAAAGTAGAAAGAAATAATTTTTATACTGTACTTCAGTGGCACATAACTGCATCCTCCAGTTCTCTTTCTTGCCTAACCCTACCAACATGTTTTTCCTGTTTTGGAAAGGGAAATAATATCTTTTAAGTGCAATTGTAATATGTCCCCCGTTGGTTCAAACTCTGCTATAGAGAGGAGGAAAAAAATCTTTGTTGTTCCTTCCTAGTTACAATTAGCTTGTCAATTTGTGCAGTCTAATACATGCCTTATAAGATCTTGGTGCAATGATCCGACTCTCTCTAACAGAAACTGTATGAAATTAGGCAGAGACCATTTTAAAATTCTTCATTATGTATTCCAATAATTTTTTTAAGTGTAGCGCTCTAGATGTCTTTAAAGCATTTAATAATCCTTGCCAAAACTTCATCGGAAAGTTTCAGTGTAGAAGATCTAAGAATAGTAGTTGGAACTACCTCTATTTACTCCCATCACCTTTTTAAACGTGTGGTACCTATTATATAGAGACCGATAAAATGCAACCGTTATTTTATCATGAGTATGTTTGAAAAAAAACAAATGACGCTACCGAATGTAGCAAAATACAAACCTAAATAACACATCAGTGTTGAATTTGCCCCTCTTGTTGTGTACTTCATGTCTGTCAGAGCTGAGCGAATTTAATTTCTCTGATTATGCCCACAATCTATATGGTCCTGAATTATGAACTGTTTTTCTTGTAGAAATAACTAGTTCAAGCTCTCGTCACAGGCTGTTATTCACGCTGTTAATTTTAGTGGGTTTGGGGTTAGTCTATCTTTTTCATTGTGATAGAGGAGGAAGATGAAATCTTCAGGGGGTTAATATTAGTTATGGCGAATACTTCGGATTTTGCCACTCCCCTTTTCCCTATTACAATCTTAAAACTCTAATTTGAGATAATGTGACAGTTAAGTCCTTAAATTGCTGTCACTATGACTTTGTAACCTGACCCCTTTCTTTGTTCATATACTCCTGAGGATTGAGAAAATGCAGGTGCTGCAGATATGCAGGCATTATCCTGTTCTGCCCTGTGGATTATACATAAGAGATCTGTGAGGTAGAGGGCATCTTGCATTGCACTGTAGTGATCCTGCTTGCTGATGGGAAAGAACAGATGCTTCGAAAGGAGATGGGAAAAGAATCTTTTAAAGCGGGAAGGACTTTTGGGGTAGAGCAGTGGTTCCCAACTGGTGGGCTGTGGACCGCTGGTGGTCTGCAATGGTACTGCAGGTGGTCTGGGGGGGAAGGGGAAGATAATGTAATAATATAATCCTGTGTGCCTCTTTTGTATCATAGTCAGTGTTATATTATTATTCACAGTATAATCTGCTTCACAAACATCCTTGTTACTATAACATTCTCTAAATTCAAATAGTGTCACTTTTGCATGATGTCTGCATGAACTGACACTCTTTGCACATTTGGTAGTTAGAATGCAGTCCTCAAAAACTTTCAGTGATGATGTAGTGGCTTGCATAAAGGAAGAGGTTGGGAACTGCTGTGGTAGAGAAAAGGAAGTAAAAGCAAAAATATTAAATATTCCTTATGTGCTCATGTGTAAACCAATCCGTGCATAAGCCAACCCACCCCCCTCTCCGGAAGCCCAAAAATAGACGAAAATGGGTGACTCGCGTATAAGTTGAGGTCCACCCATGGCCTCGGGCCCTTAACTCCCCACACCCTCTACTGCTGGCTTCTCCTGGGCTCCCTGACACGCGCCCGAACCCCTGGGCCCTGCTGCTGCTTCCCCTGCCGTCCCTGACCCCTGAGCCATGCCGCTGCCTTTCCTGTTGTCCTTGACCCCCTCCCAAAGCCCCAGGCTGTGCCACCGCTTCTCTGGGCCAATTCTCCCCCCCTCCCCTGGGCCCCCTTACCTGGCCATTCCAGACACCAGGGTCCCACTCCTTACTCTAACCCCTGCTGGGTCTGACTCCCCAACAAGGCTGCTCCGCCCAAATGCTGGGGCTCCAGTGTGGAGAATGCTCAGTGCACGCTCTGGGCTGGAGACTTAAAACGTCTGGGCTGGAGCTGCGGTATTGACCCGTGTATTAAGCCGAGTGCCTGTTTTAAAGGCAGTTTTCAGGCACAAAAATCTTGGCTTATACACAAGCATAGTATATGGTAGTGCTCTTTTCCTCCAAATGTGTAACTGTAGATGAGAGAGAAACTGAAAGAAAGGAGAAGTGGAGAGTGATGCAGATGAATAGTTCGAGGCATGAGCAAAGAGAAAGTGATGAAAAAGTTGTTACCTCAGTTAACTCAAAGGTATCCTTTTTATCCCTTTAAAGAGGAGGTACAGGTCTTTTGACACTCATTGGATGGAAATCCCAAAGCCTTTCTGCACACCAAAGAGCCGGGCAGTGGCCTAGGAATATGAGGGTTAATTCCCACTGAGGTTTGGGAGACTGCTCAGCAGGATACTGACAGCTGGTAGCTAATTAGGGTGTAGTCTTGTTAGGCTCAACACATTAAAAAAAGGGTGTGTTATGCTCTGACTTTCTCTGTACTAAGCAAATTGAGCAAAAAAACCCTCCTGAACATTGTGGTGAGGTGCTTAGGTAAAGCTTTGTTGATTACATGCATTCTTACCAGTATGTCAATTAAACTTTGAAAATTTTGTTGATGAATTTCCCTCTTATGCTAGAGACAAAACAGAAATGTGAGTAAATAAGAATGAAAAATGGTACTTGTTTCATTTTTCTGTTCACATTTGTTGAGATTTTGTGATGTGTTTTAATTTTAAGTTGTGCATATTTACTGAGTTAATAAAATGTAACTTGTGCAATAAAACAGTTCTTTCCAGCAGAATAAACTTCACAGAAACAATTAAGATTTTTCTGAATGTTAGTTTTATTCTCTTAGAAGGTCACTGTCATGTTTTCTCTAAGGAGGTTTAGTTGTCATGATGCCTTAAAAAAGCTGAAAGCTCCCAAGTCTTTGTCTAGAATAGGGACCTGCTCCGATGGAGATGACTGCACAATAGTACTGGTGAGAATTCTTTTCTAAAATCACCTAATGAGGGCAGGATGTGGGAGTAGACGAGCCTTGTCTATACACAGCTGCACTGGCTTGAAAACTGTTAGGTTGATGTGTAGAACAGGTGTATGTGAATACTATTTAATCTATTTAAATAGGGTCTAGATCAGGGATGGCCAAACTTATAGCACTCAAGAGACACACAAGTTGATTATTAAACCTTCAAGAGCTGCACTGAGGCATCTAGCCATATACTTTTACCTACTAAATTGACATGTTGACGTTCTTTCGTGAGCCACAATTTTTCATTCAAGAGCCACATGCGGCTCCTGAGCCACAGTTTGGCCATGCCTGGTCTAGATCAATATGTCTTGAATAGATTTTCTTGTTATGTTAATCAGTATAAATCATTAGCTTAAATTAATCTGAAAGTGTCAAAACATGGGTTTGTACCACTTCAACTCAAAAATGCATCTTTAGTTAAAACAGTGGAAGTTTGTGCGTAAACAAGGCCATAATGGGATTATGATATCGTGCTAGTTAGAAGCTAGGCCTGAGAGCTCTGGTAAAACAGGAGCAATCCCTGTGGGTTAGTGTTTTTGCATTTATTGCTCTTAAAATTGCATGCAAGGAATGCAGTTAGAGGTTTGCCAGTTCAGGTTAAACCATGAACCTTGAAATAAAGCTACCCAAACAGTTTAGTTTTTGCTCGGAACTGAGCCTCCTTTAAACTGCTGATGTTGTTTTGCCCATGGAGGCGGTATACTCTCCTACCTCTTTAAGCATATCATTTTCAAATACAAAGATGTTGTTAATTTCAAGAATTGTTTTGCTATAATGAACTAAAGCAAGGGAAAAACTGAGTCGTCAAAAAAAGAAAAACAGATGGAAATAGAAAATCTGAAAAAATCTAGTGAAAAGAAACTAGAAATAATGGAATCTAAATATTGAAGTTATACATCTGCTCAGCAGCTGTGCATTCCTCTTCCAGAGTTTCTGCTACAGAAATAGCATTTTGAAACTTTGAGAAGATGGTTTACTAATGATACAGAGAACATGTATACCTTAAAATCTGCATGGGGGAGGGAAATAGAGTGCAATCTGAAGTCCTCCCTCTGTCTTCCACAACTGATGGACATACCCCCGCTCACATATTTTAACAGAATTATGTAATTATATTAACTTTAGTCCCTTTAGGTTTCTTTTCATTTAATTTCTTTTATAAACTTGGGGGATGGGGCTTCATATTCTAATAAATATAGAAATAGATGGAATATCTAATCAGTAGAAATAATGGGATTTGCCATGCTGGATCAGGCAGGTGTTCTACCTACTTCAGTATTGTCTCTACTAGTGGGTAGCGCCAGATGCTTCCATGGAGGGTGCAATAAACCATGGCACAGGCAGTTGTGGACGATTTCTCCCCTGGGAGGTTTCATCCCAACCTCCAATAGTTAGAAGCTGATTGAAGCCCTAACACACATCCTGTAAAATAAAGAACTGTTTTCATGTACAACTATAATATGTAATAAATCATCAGAGTACAGATGTATCTCATGCTAACTTTTATAAAATTGCCACAGTAATAGAAATAGTATATGGTGTAGTATAATTCTTTTTGTCAGAATGGCATTATTTTGTTGTTCACTAATTTCCAAATTCACTCTGTTGTAGTACTTTAAAATCTTAAAGAATTTTATTTTTAACTGATTAAAAGTTCTTTGTAAGTTAGTGAATAAAATCTTGTGAACAATTGACATTCAAAAATTGAGAGTCATGAAAAAGATCTAATTTCCACTTTCCTTTCCCTATAGATGTCTTTATCTTTCTAATGAACTTACTGTTTTTCTCTGAGACTTGGAATATAGAACATCATCATCCACAGGACAGAACATCATCAAATATGTGATTATAAGACCATTTTTAGCACCATTTTAGTTTATTTGCATTGGTAATGGTGCATCAGTTAATATTAAGAGCCAGTGATATGCTTAGTTCTATAAAAGACATAGGTTCAAAGAATTTAGGCATCATTTTTAAACATGTGAGGTTAGAGGTAGGTAACTAAGGGGCCTGGTTTTCTGAGGCACAGAGCATCTTCAGATGCTATGGAAGCTAACGAGTTTAATAAATCTGTGATTGCCATAAGAAGGAGGACACAATCAGGAATCAAACGAATTTTCAAAGTACTCAAAAAACACTGGGGAAATTAATTAATTAATTTATAAGAAATTGCTTCATTGTCAGTAGTTTTTAAATTATGCTCTATTAAATATGTGAACAGTAAAGGGGAATGCATTTTGAAATTGTACGTGGGTTATTTTTGATGAGTTCTGTTTGAAAATTGTGTGCTGTTATTCACTACCTCTTTTTTGGTAGGATCCCAGGGTGCTTTGTAAATTAATAGATGGGGCTTGAAAAACTTAACTGACACTTGGAAGGGTTAAAAATGCCTGTACAGCCATACTCACTATGATTTAAAAGAATGAACTAGTTGTGCGTCACAATTATTGTAACATGTTGCAATCAACTTTAATTTTCAAAATACAGTTTACTGCATCTTTGGTCTGTATGTATTTTTTTTTCCTACCAGGCACCTTGTTTTATTCTTCTTCCCTTCTTTTAACTGTTGATGGTCTATCTTTTTAGTTTCTCCTCTCTGCAGTCCCTTTGGTTTGTCCTTAGTGTAAACTCAGCTTAACACCTTTTGCCTCAGTGTAACTGTTGGATGTCAACCCTCTGGTAGGGAAAAGGTTGAAATTAGTCAGCGTGTGCTTCTAAAATCAATTGAGCTGCATCCACATTTTCTAATGTAAGTGAACCCACAGATGATTTTCCTCCTCATTAATTCTCTTTGACATCTTTGGCCTTTCTTTACATCTTCTTTCCAAATTTGTTTTTCAAAATACTGCTTTCTTTTCCAGTTTGTCTTATCAGTTTCTCTCACATCCTCTTTCTTGCCCTCTCCTTCCTTAGAGGGTTTACAAATACATAAATTGGTTTCGGCTAGATTGTTAATAGAGGGCTAAACATACTAGTCGGAACTATATATGACATGCCAAAGGGGCACCTGTGTTGGTCCAGTAAAGCAAAAAAGGCAAGGAGTCTTTTAGCACTTAAAGACTAACAGATTTATTTATTGCATGAGCTTTCCTGGAAGAAAATCCCACTTTGTCACGTGCTTCAAAGATGGGGGAACTTACAGAATAGGATGAAAATAGATGGAAGGGAGTGTAAGATGTGGGATCAAGTCATACTGCAACAGCAAATCAGAGCATTTGTAAGGATTCAAGCTCTAGGAAACAGCACATAGATTAAGTCCTGACTATGGATTCTTTTCATATTATAACAGGTAATTTGACTTCACCCTCCCTCTGTGCTGTTTCCTGGAGTTTGAATCCTTACAAATGCTCTGATTTGCTGTTGCAGTATGACCTGATCCCATGTCTTAGACTCCCTTGCCTCTATTTTCATCCCATTCCGTAAATTCCCCCTCTTCGAAGCGTCTGACAAAGTGGGATTTTCTCCTACGAAAGCTCACGATAAATAAATCTGTTAGTCTTCAAGTGCCACAAGACTCCTTGCTTTTTATTACATGACAAATAGCATTCCTTCTACTTTCCAAGTGAAACTCCCAAACTTCCAGAAAAAGGGAGAAAGTGGGGATTGTTGTCACACTACTCTTCTTGGATCTGGGGGCTCCATGTTTTGACTCAGCTTTCCTCTGCTCCAAATTAAAAAGCTGATAGGCTGCTGGAGGAGAGCAAGTATCTCTCTTCTTCCATCCCAGCTCCAGGCCATTCGACTGTAGCCTCCTGGCTGTGTCTCCTACTTATAGTCTCCCAAGTTATTCTCCCCTAGTTTTCTGGCTAATCTGAGAGTGTTTTCGTTTCTCTATCTCTCCTTGTATGCTACCACCTGATAAATAACCCTGATGCCTACCACAAGCAGTTCCAGCAAAGTATCAGAGACTGACAAGATTCTTTTTTTGCTGAAGTCTGCAAAACTCTGCATAGCGGCTATGAAAACAGTCACGACTGTAGTCAATTTGCATTCTGCTGCAGTTTGGCAAAGCACACCCTGAGGAGCTCTTTTTGGAAACTTGGGAAGAACTTATTTGCTTGTTAGACTTTGTTCATGTTTTTAGTATTATCTTTGAAGCCATAAGCCTATAATCCTAAAAATTGGAAGCTTTGATTCTACCAGACTTGATGGGAAGGTTTCCTACTTGCTGTGAAAAAAACAAGAAGTCCTCTCGCACTTAGACTAACAAATCTATCACATGAGATTTCCTGGGAGAAAATCTGTTAGTCTTTTAGTGCCACAGGACTCCTTGTTTGTTTTACTGAACTAGACTGACATGGCTACCCCTTTGGTACTTGCTGTGAGTGGATTTTTCAAACTTTTCAAATACAGCTGCTGGTTGTATTACTTCACACAGTTTAAGATGCCAGGGCTCGACAAACCCTGTGGCCAGGTTGCCATGGTGGCTGGAGTTTGTAGTGTAGCACCTAGCTGCACCATGGAACTGCTTTAATAGAGCACCTTCTAACGCCTAAAAATAGAGCTGGGTGTGTCCTAGATGGGTGCCTTGATGGGCATTTTTGTTGGGCTTACTGTGTCATAGTGAAATTGAAAGATAAAGCATAACAATGCTTTGCGCTGAAGCAGCCTTCAACCCAGGGAGGTCATACTGATGTAGACGTTCGGGGATTTAGCCTTTCATCACCCTTGTGAAGAAACAAAATAGTATTACAGTGGGGAACCATTAACGTGCGGGTGTCGAGGGACAAGCTCCCACGACTGCGCGTTAAACAGACCGCATGCAAACAGGACCACGACAAATAAATAAATGTCAGAGTACAGCACTAGAAGGCTCACTCTACCTGTTTCTGTGCCAAGGCCAACTTCCCCTTTTAGCTAGCACGCTGGACTCCTTAAGTTGCCAGTCACTTCACATGTTTCCGTGTCCAGGCCAACTTCCGCCTTTAGGCACCGTGTGTTAATGAGTCCTGCGTGTTAAGTTAATGGCTTCGGGGGATGACTGGAGTGCGCATGAACCTGATCCATGCGCAAATGGGTCGCGTGTTAACGGGTCCCCACTGTACCTACATTTACAGCTGAAGAAATGGGTGAAGTAAAACTAAGCAGTTCACTGACTTAAGCAGTCTGTACGTATCATGACTGAACTCGTCTGACTTTCGTTCCACTGCATTAGCAACAACGATTTTGCCTTCTTTCCTGCCAGCTACCAAGGCAGATCAACACCCTTTCTTTTAAAATTAATGTGGTGTCTTTAATTACTGCAGATGGATTTTGATTTTTGTATCTCATCTTAACAGTTACACTCTGAGCTCCATACTGCTCCTTCTTAGTTCTTCTAGGGCAGGGGTCAGCAACCTAAGAGAGAGGAAGAGTCATTCCCCCCCCCCCCTCCACCGAACAACTACATGAGCCCGAGCCAGGCCAGTGGCTGCGCCGTGGCCTCCCAGCGCTGGTAGGGGTGTGTGTGTGTGGGCGGCGCATGCTCCCCCCATCCTTCCCTGCACTGGCAGAGCAGAGCAGAGAGGCCCCACCTACCTTCGGCCTGGCCGTCCTTCCCAAGAGTGGTGGTGGGGAGCTGTGCCTTGCAGAGGCAGGGCCCTGGCATGGCCCCTCCATAGAGTTCAGGCCTCTTTGCCCCCAGGCCCTGGTGAGGCCACCCCAGGCCTCAACGGGCCTGATCCAGGACCGGGGGGTGAGGCGGCCTTTGTTCCAGCCTGGAGTGGCTGGGCTGAAGCAGCCCAAACTCCGTGGAGGGGCCATTCCCGGGCCCTGTCCTGCCAGGCACAGCTCTCCCCGGCTGCTCTTGGGAAGGATGGCCAGGCTGGAGATAGGCAGGCCCTCTTTGTTCCACCCCACCGGTGGAGGGGGGGAGCATGCGCTGCCCACACACATCCCTGCTGGTGCTGGGAGCCGCAGCACTGCCGTTGGGCTGGCTCAGGCTTCTGTGGTTGTGGGGGCATCCTCTGGTGCTCTGAAAGTGGAGGGCTTGTGCTGGCCAGGAATCCCCTTCTTCGGCCTCAAAGCTAGGGCCAGCTGGGAGTCCCCTGGCAACTGGGCATCCCCAGAGCTCACCTGGCTCCCTGGAGGACATTGTCAGGGAGCCAGAAGGGGGACATTCAGGGGGACGTGGGTGGCTCACTGAGCCTGGGTTGCCAATTCCAATTCTAGGGCTTTGGCTTACTACCACAGACAGCATAATACTGTCTATGAAATCAAATAACGCTTCCTGCAAAATCGTGGTTTTTCTTGGAGGATTCTTATTCAAGTACAGTCAACTTCAGCCTGCTTATTATAGGAGCACTTGTAAAATCACTTCCTAAGCTTGTGGTGCTGGGGTCCATATTGACTGTCACTGAGGGTTTTAAGTGAAAACCTACAAGCTAGACCATAGACTGAGGTCGAAGCTACAGGAGGAGGCAGATACTACCCATTTGGGGCTTCTTAAAATTGCTGAACAGCTATTTCAATGTAACATTTAGTGCTAGTCTGCATCAAGTATTCTCTCAAAATGGAGGCCAGGAGCAGCAGCACTTTTTCATTCAATATTTTTGCTTTGAAGCAGGCTAAAATTTTGGAAAACCTATTTCTCAGTTTGAGTTCCATTTGCGTTCAATTGAATTACAGCAGCTTGCCTTATGCTGCCCAGCAATTTGTTACACGTTATTTGCACTCCATGGTCCAAACTGAGGCTTAATGTAGATGTGATCTTAGACATTTGCAGGAGCAAAAGAACTTGGTGTTTATTGAGGCATCGGAGACATGCTGCATCAACTGGCATCTTTGGCTCAGCTGTGCAATAAGGTGTGTGGCTGCTACACAGCTTCAGAGAAGGCATTATGGTAAATGGCAGAAAGGATCCAGCAATGTGACCATGTCTCAGAGATGCAGGATGTTGTGATCCAGAAGTATTCAGTAACCCTGGAATATGGAGGGTTCCTCCCATGATAAGTGCAAGTCAGGTAAAGACAGGTTTTGATGGGCAGTGTTTACTTTGTCTAAGCCAGGGGTGTCCAACTCATTTGCTATGGCAAGCCAGATTTGACTTCAGTGTACTTCAAGTGGGCCATACATACCATAGGTCGAAACACTATGGCACTCTCGTGGCATTGCAGAGTGCTGTGTATGAGAAACTGCACTCTGTGGTACCCCCCTCTCTGTTAGAGAGAGTGGTCCTACAGAGCACAGTCATGGGCTGCATGGAAGAGGGTTCGTGGGTCGCCTTTGGTGTGTCGGCCACGTGTTTGATACCCCCGGTCTAAGCCAAGGGGTGAGTTAGAGTAACAGCTGGAGAACATTGAACAGTTGCTGGTAAAGAGGTTGGTTGAGAGAGGATTCTTTAAGTGTCTGGTAAAACTTTGCTTTATAAAGAGAAAATTTGAGGTGAGAGAATTGAGCGAGGTCCATCAATAGTAGGTGTTGATTCAACAGTCCTGCTTTTGTAGAATGGACTGATTTAAAGTTTTTATTACAGACTCAGGAGATGGTGACTTGCTTCTATTGTGACTTGGATTGAGTTGGCAACAGAAATTGATAAAATAATTTCAAACTTGCTTGGATTTGGGAGCAGAAGACAGCCCTGACTAGAGGAAAGGATCTTGTACTTACTCAGATATCTTTTGCAGTGGAAGAATGGGTGCTGACTTTGTGTGCTATACAAAATTACGGGTTGGTATTTAAAGAAATAGATATTTTATGAAGAAATGTCATTTAACTGTCCTCCCCCCCACTAATAATAAAAATCAGTTAAGATGTAAAGAAGTGTTTTTTGTTGCAGTTGGCTGTGTAGAATTAAATACAAGTTTGGCAATATAATAGTGTGAGCAGTAATCTAAAAATACAGTGCTGAAATGTGTGACAGCGTCAGAGGAACAATGATGAAGCCACATGTTTGCATGTGTATGGAACTTCTTACAGGCCCTTTCAACAATAATGGAAAACAGATTCTGTATGAAGTGCTTGTTACAAATGGTACTTTCAGTGAATTCCTGAGAATGCTTCTGCTCCTGGATTTGCAGAACACCACTGCTTGCATAGCATCACAGTTTCAGAGTGATACAAGTTTGATATTCCCCAGAATTGCTTCTTGAGGAGGAAGAAAACATTTGAGGTTTGTAGTAATGCACTTGCTAGTGTATGCAAGCACTGCTGGGATTCACTGTTAATTTTTCCCACCTTTATAATATAAGCCAGTTAATGTAGCTTTATAAAGAACATTTTGATTTGATATTTTAATGTATTAAATAGAAGTTTGTGTGTGTGTGTGTGTGTGTGTGTGTACATTTAGATCAATAAAAAATGGATTTTACTGTCCATTAATGCCTGTATCCTGCAGATAGTTGTGCACATGAGTAATTATGCATATGAGCGCTCATACTGAGTTTAGTTATAGTTCATTGAGAATACATGTGCATATTGTTTAAAGGATCACAAACAAAGCACCTCAGACTACTATAACTGAAAGAAGTTAGAGAAAAATACTTGTTTTCAGTTTTTAAATTACTGGGTTTTACAGCACATTGTGTATAATAGTGTCACTGTTCCCTGCATGCAGCTAGTCATTCAATTTCCAGTTTGTTTTAGCACAGCAGGAGGGTAGAAAAAATGCTAAAACTTTTTTTTTTTTAAGGGAGGTACAAAGGTAGAAGAGCAACAAATTGCCAAAGGTTTTTCTGCAAAACAGGCATTTTCATCACGTATAATACTGGAAATGATTTTTAATATATTTGTTGAAATTAATTTTCAGTTGATGTCACTATGCAAAATGTGGAAATGCCCAAGTCAGATACCATGTTTGGGCAGTTCAACCTAACATTGATAGAGTTTCTAGAATAAAGTCTCAAAAAAGCACTCAGTAGCGAGCCCTCTTCCTCTTCTTCATTATGCTTCTTCAACTCTTTGTAAAACTACTTCTGAGACCTTGCTGTACTTGTTTAGTGTAATAATTGCTGACATGAAACATGTATTGTCATTTGCAGCAGCAAAAGGCATTCCTAAATGCTTCATGAAGAATTACAACCATATTTGCTTACTGCTGTTTTGAAAAAGGAAGGGCATCAATAGAGAACCCTCTGTAAATTGTGTGCATGTTGTTTAGTTGATAGCACAATGAGTTCCTAAACTGGTTAAAGATCTTATGCACTTTTCATATAACTTTACCAGTTTGTTTTAATTATTAAAGTTAATGTTTTGTGAAAGATGTGAGCTTGAAAACTGTTGAGACTTTTGCCTATCCAGAGAGCAGATTCATCTTAAGGAAGTGCTGTGTAGTAGTCGAGCAAAGATCTTGAATCCTTGGGCCACATGATGGTCTAAGAATGGTTGAGTTTCTTTGTTAGTTTAACCTTTGACCTTTGCCAAAGCTATAAGAAGGATGGCAGTGGTAGTATTGTGAGTGCTTTCTAAAAAGAGAATTGGCACAACTAACTCACTTTATCTGAGTCAGTGGTTTTTGAACTTACGGTCAGGACCTAATAGAGGGTCACAGACCTTCAGGAACTGGGTCTCAGCACCCCATGCTGCCACTGCCAAAAGACTGGAACTTGTTGTTTAAAGACATAGTTATTGGGCCGCAGGTATAAATGACTTCTTTCAACAGGGTCCCAAGAAAAAAAAATTTGAAAACCGCAGATCTAGGCCAGTAGTTCCCAACCTTTTCTCTGCTGTGGCACACCTTGAAACCTTCAAATTTTTCAAGGCACACCACCATTAAAATAATCATGAATATTTAAATTAACTTAAAGTATAGAATCATAGGGTTGGAAGGGGCCTCATGAGGTCATCTAGTCCAACCCCCTGCCAAAAAAGCAGGACCACTCCCACTAAATTATCCCAGCCAGTTTTCTCCAGCCAGGCCTTAAACATCTCCAAAGATGGAGATTCCACCACTTCCCTAGGTAGGCCATTCCAATGCTTTACCACTTGCCTAGTAAGAAAATTTTTCTTAATATCCAGCCTCAACCTCCCCTGCTGCAACTTGAAACCATTGCTCCTTGTTCTGTCCTCTGTTACTACTGATAGCAGCCGAGCTCTGTCCTTCTTGGAGCATCCCTTTAAGTGGTTGAAAGTTGCTATCAAATCCCCCCCTCAGTCTTCTCTTCTGCAGCCTAAAAAAGCCTAATTCCTTCAGTCTTTCTTCATAGGTCTTGTGCTCCAGCCCCTTGACCGTTTTTGTTACCCTCCGCTGGACTCTCTCTAATTTGTCCACATCCTTTTTGTAGTGGGGAGCCCAAAACTGGACACAGTATTCCAGATGTGGCATCACCAGTGCCGAATAGAAATTGCTTATGAATATTCATGAACCATGGCACAGTGTTTCGGAAATGCTGCTGTGTGGGGTAGTAGGGGTAGGCAGAGCAGGGGTGGCAAAACACAGGAGGTCAGGAGTCATGTGCAGTGGCAGGATTGAGTGTGGGGAGCGGAGCAGAGCAGGGCAGGGGTGGCAAAAGAGGATGTGGGCAGCCATGTGGGGAACAGCACAAGGGTGGCAAGAGAAGAGAGGGGAAGGGAGAACAAGAATGGCTTTGTTTGGGGGTCAGTAGGGAGCCTGGGGAGTGGGAGGGTGGGACAGGGGATCATGGCACAGCACCCACCTCCCCGCCACCTAAGGCAAATCCTCACTCCACTGCTGATCCCTCCCACTCCGGTGGGTCCCATCCTCCCCTCCCCTAGCCACTGCTGCCTGTGATGGACCCTCCCATCACTGCAGAGGCCAGAACTAGTCCTCCAGCCCCCAGCCTCACCCCCCCACAGCCATGCCACCCCCCAGCTACATACACTCCCAACCAAACAGCCACCCCACAACCCCAGCTACACACCGTCTGTTACACAGCCACTTCCACCCACCTCTGTTACATACACACCTGCCCCACACAACCTTCAGCAGCCCCCCCCCCCCAAGCCCTTACCTCACTGTTTGCAGGCTGGCTGACACAAGCTGCTCCGCCCTGCAGAGAGCGGCCTCCCACCCCTGTGTGCTGGCTGAGTTTAGGTGGAGAAGGGTTTAAAGTGGAGCCACCAGAACTCTGTTCCAGCTGCTCCTGCTATGTTTAGGGGGACCCCTGGAACTCCACATTCCAGTGCCTTCCTCTATTTTTAGGGGGACCAGAAGGCTGCCTGCCTAAAAATAGGGGGTCCTGGAACTGTGCTGACGTGCCTTCCCCCTTACTTTAACCCCTGCCTTTTCCCAGCCCTGCACAGTCCACGTGAGTCTTTGCATTATGATAAATGTGGTTTAGTAGCCGCACAATTGTGCGTCCACATAGCCATCTTTTTGCCATTGGAATGTGTCTGTGCTAGGACCGCTTCCAATGGCAAAAGTGGCTGTGTGGGGGAGCTGAGAGGTCAATCTTGTAGCTCCCTGGAGAGGGAGCTGCAGAGCCCAGAGCTCACAGGTTTCTTGCTATTGCCCCACCCTGCTTGGGACCCAGGGGCCTGGGGCACTCAGCATCCTCAGAGCCACACAGGTTCCTGAGTCCCTGGCAGCTCCATGGCTGCAGCTGCCAGGGATCCTGGGTTTCAAGTCACTCTGTTGCTCCAGGGCTCCCCAGCTGCTTCAGTTGGGGTTCCCTGGGTCTCTGGCTGCTCCACAGCTCCAGTCACCAGGGAAGCTGGTGGCTCTGCAGCTCTAAGAATTGGGGGTTCCCTGGCAGCCTGGTGGCTCCAGCTGGGATTCCAGCCTTTGGGGTTCCTGGATCCCTGGTGGCAACAGCTGTGGAGCTGCCAAGGATCTTGGAATCCTGGCAGCTGCCTGCCCTGCTGCAGGGAATGGGGAACTCTGGTGGCTGTGGAGCATCTGGGGACCCAGGAACCCCAGCAGCTGCAGCTGAGGAGCCTCCAGGGCCCCCAGCGGCTCCCTGCCCCACCACCTGGACCAGGGAACCCTGGTGGCTGAGGCTGTGGAGCCACCAGGGACCCAGAAACCCCAGCAGCTTCAGTTCTCAGGGCAGCCCCCATGTCAATTTCACTGCTTTAATAGTGCAGTGAAATTGACATTCCATGATTTGTCAAATTTCCCTGCTCTGTTAGATAAGGGAAATTGACAGGTACGACAGCATCATGTCCCAGAGTGGCCTTGGCTGGCATTTTGGGACATTTCTGGAAGCTTGTAAATACACATATAATATGCTGGTCTGTACACATACTCATTAGTGTGTGAAAACTATTCTGGAATAGGTGTTACTCTTCTCGCTCATGAAGTTTTTTTATTATAGAGTAAGAGGGCATCTAATGAGCAATAAAGGAGATTCTGGTGTAGATTCTGGACTTGTTAATGCGAGCTAAGACAGCTTCGTGCATTACAATTCTTGAGTGCAGACAAACCCTTACTTTTGACTTGTAACATACGTGCTATACCAGTCTTGTTCACTGATAGGCTCTGAATTAATATATTGAGATACAGAAATGTAATTACTGTGCAGGTAAATTCCTAATTGACTCTGTTTTTGTAATGGAGACTTTTAAATTAAATAGTTTGTAATAAGATGTTTGCTTTTGGAAATTTGTTTAAAATAAATATAAAATATTTTGTAACCCTGTAGGAGGAAGGAGGATCAATAGCTACTTAGCAGGCAAGTTGTGTGGACTAACATTTCGTATATTTTCAGAACTTGTGCATTCTGGTACCCACAACAACATGTGGTGCATTTTTCAGTCTTCCTACATGTAAACTAGTCAAGTGAGTATGCAATTAGAATTTTTTAAAAGAATAAAATAACTGAATTCTCCACTGAGTGCTTGCTCATGTCTGTTTTGACTATAGGTGTTCACACGCCTGCAAGCATGATCACCAGATACTTCTTTTGCCAAAACAGTAGCCATAGACCCGACTTGGGTGCCCCCTGGAGTCCCGTGCTAGTGCTGCAGTATATTAGGCACCCCTGAGTCTATGCCCGCTCAGTGCTTTCTTTCTGCCTCTGTAGGTCACGGGGAACTGAGCTGCCAACCTC
>ML681981.1:33933231-34037034 GCA_007922195.1 Podocnemis expansa
CTTTCTTTCTGCCTCTGTAGGTCACGGGGAACTGAGCTGCCAACCTCAACTAGTTCTGAGTTTAGTGTTAATTATTGAGTTCTTGTTAGTCAATAATAGTGTTATAGTAGCTGTTGTTTGTTTGTTTATTTTTATTGTAGATAGACAATGCCTAAGTCCCCGGGGTTTAAGCCCTGTAGGGAGTGCGGAAAAGCATTTCCCCTTAGCAGCCCTCATGAGTCCTGCTTAAAGTGCCTTGGGGAAGCGCACAGAAAGGACAGATGTAAAATCTGCAAGTCATTCAAGCCCCACACGCAGAGAGAAAAGGAGAGAGAACCATCTTAGAGTTCTCCCTATGGAGACTGTGCTGAAACCAGTGGAGACAGCGGGGACCACTTTGGCTTTGAGCACAGGCTTGCTACTGAGTATGTAGTTGGCCCTGGTACTGCCTCGTCTGCTGAGGGAAAGTTGACCACGGCACTGTCCCTGCTGCACCATCACAGTGTCACCCCTAAAAAGAAGACCAAGAGGCACTGGCGGGTGTCTGATGGAGGATAAGAGATCTACCTCTCTGAAGCCAGCAATGGGGGGGGTGGGTAGCCTGTGCAGCGGCTAACTCATCCCTATGCAGAGCTCCACGCTGACTCCAAGGAGCATGCGGGTGTCTGTGCCTTGTCCGACCCCACTCCACACCAGAAGCCCTCCAAGCGGCAAAGGACCTGATGTCTCTTCCTAGCCTGCGCAGCAAATCTTCGGAGGCAGCCCAGCCCAAGGAGGGTGGTCTTAGTGCAGAGCCTCTACGGTGGGAGTCATAATCCCCGGCCAGAAATGAGGGGAGGAGTGCACGCCAATACTGCTCCCCGTCATCCTTCCAGCTCCGACTGCTGGTCCCAGATGGGATGTAAAGTCCCCTTGGCAGAGTCAAGTTTGTCCCTGCGCTGGGGTTGCAGAGCCCAGTCGCTGAAGGATTCCATGGCAGAGGCTATGTGGGAGTCAACAGAGCTACAGCTCACTGGCACCGATAAGCCTGTGCTGATTCACGGCACTGTCTCGGAATGAGGGAACATTGCCATTGCCATGAGTTCACATCTGTGTCAGCAAGCCTGGTACCCTCTCGGGGTGCAGGGTCCAGAGAGTGTGTAGGGACCCTCTTAAAGCAACAAACAGCCTTTAGTCTCATCTATAGCCTCAAATCAGAAGGCAGGGGAGTCTACGGAAACACCAGTCTTTCCCATGCTCCTTGTGGAGTCCTGGCTGCAAGGACAATGGCCATACTGGGTCCCAGGGCCTTTACAAGGAGAAAGGGAGACCCACTTACTATGCATGGAGGTGGTGCAGGGCCCCAACTTTTCACAGGCTCCTCATTCCGAAACAGGGGACTGTGAAGTACCAGAGAGTGTGTCTAGAGGGGTGGACAGTTCTGTTAAGGAGGATTCACAGTTGCCCTCTCAATCTGCCTCCCTGGAGGATCAAGGAGGGCAGCACCCCTCTGAATGTAGTGAGGATTTCAAGGCTTATCAGGACTTACTCAGCTGTGCAGCCTCCAACTTAAACCTGAAAGCAGAGGAGCTGGGAGATTTGTCTGATGGACTTTTTAATGTATCATCTTCAGAAACACTGTCTAAAGTTGCTCTCCCAGTGCATGAGGGTGTGCTTAAGATTGCTAAGACATTATGGCAAAAGACATTATGGCTCTGACTTTGAAAGCTGCTGAGAAAAGATACTTTATTTCAGCTAAGGATCTGGATTACCTGTTTATGCACCCATCTCCGGGTACATTGGTCATGGAGGCGGCCAATCAGCGAGACAGTCAGGGACAGTTGGGCTCGACCCCAAAAAATAAAGACCTAAAGAGGCTTGATTCGTTCGGGAAAAAGATTTATTCTTCCTCTAACCTCCACTTCTGGGTGGCAACCCCCCCCCCCCCCCAGGCCCTCTTTGGGAGATATAATTACAACCTCTGGACTTTCCTCCAGAGGTTCGAGCCTCTTCTCCGATGGAAGCACAGATCAGATTTTACAGTGCTCCTGGATGAAGGCTTAGCAGTAGCGAAAGCAGTCCTACAGACAGCATATGTCTTAGCAGACCTCACAGCATGCTCAATGGCCTCAGCAGTCTGTCTATGGCGTTCTTCTTGGCTTCAGGCCTTGGGTCTTTTGCAGGAGGTCCAGTATGTGATACAGGACCTGCCGTTTGAGGGACCAGATCAGTTCTCTGGAAAAACAGATGGAAAGCTTCATGGGCTGAAAGATTCCAGAGCTAACCTTAGGTCATTGGGCTTTCTGACACATTACCCTGACTGTTGAAATTTCAGACTCCCTCTGCCTCAGCCATTCAAGCCACAAGGTCAGTGATACCAAGCACAGAGACAGAAGGACACACACAGGGCACAGACACGGTGCCTGTCGTACACAGGTTTGGTGCTGATGACTTCTAGACAAAGTCAGGCAAAAGTCCCAGTATTACTAGGTGTCATTTTTGAGGACACGCACAAGGGTGATGACCCAGCCTCCTCCCAGGACCCTGTTCCTCCTTTTTGAACTGCCTCTCTTATTTTACTTCTCACTGGGCCAGCATTACGTTGGACTGATGGGTTTTGGATGTAGTTTCCAGAGGTTATTCGATGCAGTTTCGTTTAAAACCACCACTTTCCCTATCCTCCCTGTCCCATTTCGGGGACTCCTCTCACGGGCCAATATTGTTCAAGGAAGTAAATTTGCTCCTGGCCCTTGGAGCGGTAGTGCCTGTCCCTCAGGATCAAGAGGGCAGAGGTTTCTATTCCCGCTATTTTTTGATCCCCAGGTCCAATGGGGACCTGAGGCCTATCCTAGACCTCTGGAACCTCAACAAGTTTTTATAGAAGCAGAAGTTTCATATGCTATACCTTTTCTGTATTATCCTGTCCCTAGACTGGGGAGACTGGTTCGCTGCCCTCGATTTAAAGGATGCATATTTTCATATTTCAGTCCTCAGTGGGCACAGGAAATACCTATGGTTCGTGGTAGCTGGCCGACATGTCCAGTTTACAGCTCTGCCCTTCGGCCTATCATCAGCGCCCAGGGTCTTCACCAAATGTATGGCAGCGGTCGCAGCCTTTCTCCGCCACAGAGATGTGCACATCTTTCCCTATCTTGACAATTGGCTACTGAAGGCCACTTTGCCAACTCAGGTCAGATGACACGTTGCTCTGACCCTGAACACGTGCCAGACTTGGCCTGCTCATGAACACAGAAAAGTCCACTTTAGTCCCAGTGCAAAGAATAGAATTTATAGGCGTGACAGTGAACTCCTCTTGAGCCAAGGTTTTTCTGCTCAAAGCCAGACACAAAGTAATAACGGACCTGGTACGACAGCTACGCCGTTGCCCCACAGCAGCGGTCAGAAGTTGCCTTTTCCTGTTGGTTCTCATGACTTCTTCTATGTACATAGTACAGCTAGCTTGCCTCAAACTGTGCCCGCTCCAGGTGTTGCTGTCCACTATATACAGCCTTGCATTACACCTGTTGAACTAGGTAGTCACGATACCACAACAGACCTTAGCTCACCTAAGCTGGTGGATGGACTCTGAATCTGTGTTACAGGGGGTCCCCTTCGTTGAAGAAAGTCCCTCGCTGACCCTGATATCTGACATGTCAGGCACGGGGTGGGGAGCACTTCTTGGTACTGGAGACCACACACAGACTCGCTGGTCGCAGAAGGATGAAGATCTTCACATCAGAGTCCAGGAGCTGCGAGCAATATATCTGGCATGCAAAGCCTTTCTTCCCCATCTGAAACGCATGGTAGTACACATTTTAACAGACAGTACAACAGCTGTGTACTACTTGAACTGACAAGAGGAGCTTGATCCTCTTGCCTTTGTTGGGAAGCGGTGGCCCTTTGGGAACCTAACGATTTGGCACAACTTCCACTTGACAGCCTCTCATCTTCTGGGAGTCCGGAATACAGAAGTGGACAACCTCAGCAGGTGTTTTCTACCCCCACATGACTGGTCGCTACACACAGAGGTTGCAGACATGATTTTCCAGAGGTGGGGTGGACCTGTTTGCCAGCTGGTGGAACAGGAGTGGACCTGTTTGCCAGCTGGTGGAATAGGAAATGCCCGCAGTTCTGCTCCCTTTGGGGCAAGGATCCTGGGTCTCTGTCTGATGCGTTCCTGATATCGTGGTTGCGGGCCTCTTATATGCATTCCCTCCAGTTCCTCTGCTGCTCAGGGTGGCACTGAAAATAAAGAGACAGAGCAAATGTGATCTTAGTTGCCACAGCATGGCCCTGTCAGCCGTGGTTTTCCATCCTCATGGACATGGCGGTAGCTCCTGTGTGGGAACTTACCAACCATCTGGACCTCTTATCTCAGGACTTTGGGAGGCTCCTACACGGACCTGGGGTCATTGCACCTTTCAGTATGGAGACTCCGTGGCTGAAGTTGGAGGAAAAAGTGTATTCCCATCGGGTGTAGGAGATCTTATTGGGGAGCAGGAAACTATCAAGCTAGAGGTCCTATGTAGCTAAGTGGAGATGTTTTAGTTCATGGGCACAGTCCTGAAGACTCTCATCAGTTGATTCATCAATACAGTCTATTCTCGAGTACCTACTCCACCTCAAGCAGCAAAGCCTCTCCCTGTCATCACTATGGGTACACCTGCTAGCTATTTCTGCCTTCCGTCAGTCCCTCCAGGGCAGGCCAGGTTTTTCTCACCCCATGGCAGTCTGGTTTCTTAAGGGGATTGAGCAGCTTTTTCCCAGCATTAAGACCCCATCCTCGCCCTGGGATCTCAGTCTTGTTCTGGGCAGGCTGACAGGCCCACCATTTGAACCCATGCATGGCCTCTGGTTCCCTCCTATTTCTATTTTGGAAAGTGGCTTTCCTCGTAGCCATAACATCTGCTTGGAGGGTCTCTGAGCTCCAGGCCTTAGCCTTGGACCCACCTTATGCTATATTTTTTAAGGATAAGATCCAGTTAAGGCCTCATCCTGCTTTCCTCCCTAAGGTTGTCACACCTTTTCACTACAACCAAATTATATTCCTGCCGGTTTTCTTCCTAAAGCCACACAAGACTAATGAAGAGAGAAGATGGCACACCTTGGACATGCATAGAGCCATGGCTTTTTTACATTGAGCACATAAAGCCCTTCCGTAGATTGGTGCAACTCTTTGTAGCAATTGCGGACAGAATAAAAGGTCTCCCCGTTTCTTCCCAGCGTATCTCATCTTGGATCGTGGACTATATTCGCTTCTGTTATTCCATTGCGAAAGTGCTGTTACCAGGTCCCCTGACAGCACACTCTACTAGAGCGCAGGCATCATATACGGCCTTGTTAGCTAATGTCCCGGTGGTGGACATATGCAGGGCTGCAATGTGGTCTTCTGTGCATGTCGTCACCAGCCACTATGCGATTGTCCATCAGGTGAGGGAGGATGCGGCTTTTGGCAGAGCAGTGCTCCAGTCTGTGCACCAATAACTCCACCCACCATCCTGGGTAAGGCTTGCTATTCATTTATAGTCAGAACGGACACGAGCAAGCACTCCATGGAGAAAGATGGTTGCTTACTTGTAACTGTCATTCTTGGAGATGTGTTGTTTGTGTCCTTTACACACCAGCCTGCCAGCCCTGCATTGGAGTTAACGGAAAGAAGGGACTGAGTGGGCGTAGACCTGGGGGTGCCTAATATACTGCAGCACTAGTACGGGACTCGAGGGGGCCCTCGAGCCAGGTCTACAGCTACTGCTTTGCCAAAAAAAGTATCTGGTGACTGTGCTTGCAGGTGTGTGAACGCCTATGGTCAGAATGGACACGAGCAACACGTCTCGGAGGACAACAGTTACAGATAAGCAACCATCTTTTTAGATACTTATCTGATTTCCGAGGTTGATATTAATATATGTATACAGGTTAAAGTAAAAATATGCCAGTACATAAGTTGTCCTCCTCTTTATTACTTTTTACAGTGTTTGTCACCTAATCACAAAAATACACAGCAGAAATAGATGAACTTTAGAAGAGAGGACTTGATAAGAACCATAAGAAGGATTTTGTATCAGGAGAGACTTAGACTGTGATTGTGCAACATGAAAATTAGGTAGCAGGGTATTAAATAATGAATGATGCAGAGAATATCAAATTATTCAGTATTTTTTCCATAATAAAAGATGAAGAGGTTACTGAAACAGTGTGAAAAGAACATTTGCAATGAATATAAGAGAATATTTCATGCGCACAAGTAGCCTTGGAATGATTACATTTTGATTGGTAAAGGTTGATTAAATGTTGATTTCAGCATACATACACAAGGTGACAAAAAGATATTCCATTGATGATAAAGACTTACAGAAAAGGTGAGAAAAACTTGCTTGCAAAATTATTTCAGTTTGATTTAAGGATATTTGCTTAATGTATTTTGATATGTGATGTTGACGGTTTTTGTTTTTAACAATTGTAAAGTTAAAATTTTGTGAATCTCAGAATCTAATGTCATTAAATAATTGTCAGAATTTTCCATAACTGAGAAAATTTAAATAAAAGCTTAAAAACTATAATTTTATGCAACTGTGCAGTTTAAGTAGGCAAATATTAAATGTGTAAAAATCAGCATTGGTATTATCTGTCAAAATTTTCAAAAAATAAACATTGAATTTTGCTGAACCTACATATAAGTAAGTTGGGGTAGGCGACCCCCAGTATGTCTGCCAACAGGGGCACAAGAGCCCGTTTGGAGAGGCACACGGCACCCTCTGCAATACAACAGAAGTTGTGGCTCCTGCCACTGAAAGCCTCTCTGGGCAGCTTCTTTGAGGGGCAGCTGGGGTGCGGCCAGGAATGGGACTCGGGTTTGTGGCACCTCCCCCCGCCCCCCCCCCCCGGCAGCACAGCGACGCTGGTGCAGACAAATGATGTCATCAGGGGAGCGCAACGGCGCTGTCCCCTTTTGGTGCCCCTCAAATGTCAGCGCCCCCCTGCAACACTTACCCGGCTTACCGGGTACTGCTGGCCATGGGTGCATAGGATCCCCACAATGCGCATGTTCCAGGCATGCTGCAGAAAGAAGATGCCTGGAACAGCTTCTCTGCATGATGTGCAGCCACCAAGGAGCCCGTCTTGATAGCTTTTTTCCTCAGCATGCCTGGGGGGCCCCCCAGGAGGAGCCACTGCACGCAGCTTTTTTCTGTGAGTGGCTCCTTTCAGCAGCATGCCAGGGAAGCATCCCCCTCCCTGCCCCCCAGCTTCCAGCCATGGCTGCCACCAGATTTTCAGGCAGCTGTTGCTTTTATTTCTGTGGAGGGAGCCACTGGCACTGTCTGGTGGTTGGGGAGGAGGGGCCAGCACAGGGGTCAGCAAAGGTTGCTGACTCCTGAAGTAAGTAATGCAATTCATTGCTGCAGGTGATTGAGGCTCCTACAAAATTTTTAAAGTTTTTTTTTTAAGTTTGCTATTTATTGTAATAATCATTATGGCATGAAAGCTTGTATCTTTAGTTATCCAATATTATTTAATAAGAACATTTTTATTTAAGGAAAATACTTAGTTACTTAAGAAACAACTTATCTACCATACTCCAAAGGGGCAGCCATGTTAATTTTAGTTTAGTTAAACAAGGAATTCTGTGGCACTTAAAGTCTGACAAATTTATTTATTGCGTGAGCTTTTGTGGGAGAAGATCCCACTTCATCAGACACTTTGAAGATGAGGGGGCTTATACAGTGGAAGGAAGTAAATGCAGGGAAGTGACTTAGGCTCACGTGGTCCAATCTGGAGGGCTGTAAAATTGCAGAATGATGCTTAGACTCTGAAACCCTGACTGGGAGGGTCTCAGGACCATTGTAAAGGTCACCCAAGGGCAGGGAATTGAACCTGAGTTGTCTGAGTCCTAGGCTAGTGTCTTAAGCATTGCTCATCCTTGTTCTCTGACCCTAACACAGTTTTGTGTAGTAAATAAATAACCTGACAGATTTCATACTGGAGTAGATGAACTGCTGATGTGTACCTGTATGGTAATTTTGATCTTTTTTTCCAATCAGCTTCATAACTAATAATGTAAAAGTTCTAAATGTATTATAAGTCATGTTTTTATCTGTTATTGTTGAAGCAGTTTTTCGTTTTCATTTTCTGGAAGTTACACTACAATCTACCTGGGTCATCGCTGGTGCCTGGTACACAGTCCCAGGGCCAGTGCCTTGAATGTCCAGGGCAGCCCCTGCCTCTCCTGGCCCGGTCCCAGGTCAGAGATCCAGGGCCCGGCTGGCGGTGATGGCACCTGCCGCTTCCAGCCCAGTTCCCAGTCCTGTCCAAGGATCCAGGTCCAGGCAGGCGACGACAGGAGCCCAAGGCCGAATCGGGCCCTGGCAGAGATTTGGGGGGATGGGGGCTGTGGCCAGGGGGAGGGGCCTGTGCCCATGCCCTGGGTGTTCCCCCGGAGCAGCGATGCTCCTGCAATCTACCATCAGAAGGATCAGTGGCTAAGACTGTTTAAATTCTGAAGTCTTAAAACTGGATAGTGTTTGCTTAATAACTGAAACTTGTGTTTAGTATGGCACAGATACTAGCCCTCTTGGAGGTAATGGAATACTTCAAGCAGATTTGTTTTTATTCTAACGTTCCAAAAGATCATGTTGCCTAAAATCAGTTTGAGGCAACAGCTTTTAATGAGAAAGAGTTGTATTAACAAAGCATTTAGTTTGTGTAATTTTTATAAGATTGATATCAATCTGAGCTGATCTTTAATTTTTAGTTTTCTGCAGGTGTTAAGATTTAGAACGCTGATGACATAAAATACTGGTACCATAAATAAACTGTGTACTTACTGCTTGCCTTAACTTGAGTAAATGACATGGTATTCGTATGGTTAACAGATTTGTTGCTTGATTTCATAACCATTGTAGTCTGAAATCCATACTTTTAAATGAAAAAGAAACTTTGTTTCCATTCTTTATTTTTTTTGCACGTTTCTAAGTAACTTCTGTTGTCTTAATTTCTAAGCTTAGTAAAAGTTATATGGGTTATAACTCAGTGAGGTGGTTCAAACTAGTGAGGCATTCATGCCTTTATTAAAACTTATTTTTCTTAGAACCAATTGCTTTAATTCTTTAAGCAGAGGTGGAAACAGTAAATAGACATACAGCTATAAAGGACATATCAAAATCCAAGTATAAATTCATATGAATTCACTGAAGGAATCTTTAAACAAACAAACAAAAAAGGTTTTCTTATTTAAGTAAAATATACAATTAAATATGCTCTGCTAAGCAGTGCTCTGATGCCATTTTAAGAGGTTAAATTACTTTCTAAATGTTGCTGTGAAGAAGGAGGCAAGGGAAGAGATCAAGTTTCTCATTCTGCATTCCAGAGCCTACCACTACACTTGAGGGCTGGAGACATGCTGGCGAGGCTAGAATATGCAATTGCTAGTCGTCTTTAGCCCTGCCCCCACTTAGAGGAGAGACACTGAAAGAGATTTTCTTTAAAAGGGGCCTGAAAAGGGGGAGACAGTTTTCTTTTTTCCACATATTTTTAAGCATAGTTATGTAACATTATGACTATTCCAACTATATAACCCCTGCAGATATGACGAAAGTACAATTTACTGTAATTTGTCTGAAAAGCTTTACCTTACTTGGATGTTAAATTACATTGGTTGGTTGATTGCTTTTCAAACTCCAAATAAGTTTTTAAAAAAAGGTTTCCTTACTATTTGGTAAGGAGCTTGTCCTGGAAATACTTTTTTTAAAATGAAAAAAATCTTTTAAATCTATTTCATCAGTATTTATGTTGTTTAATTTTTTGTTTAGTTGTAAAAAATACAAGATTTTGTCAAACATTTGTCTTTTGAGGAGGCTTACAAATTTCAGGTTCCAAGGGGGCAGCCCGGTTAGTCTAGTTCAACAAAAGAAGCAAGGAGTTCTGCGGCACTTAGACTGACTATATAAATAAATAAATAAATTTCTTGGACTTTAAGTGCCGCAGAACTCTGTGCTTTTTACAAATTTCCGTAACTCCAGTATATGTATTTATTTTCCAATTCCCTGTTTTTTTATAAATCACTATAATTGTGTGTATTTAGGCAAAAATACTTAAATTATTAGCGTTTGTTACTCCCTACAGTAGTTATTCCTTGACATATTATACTATACTCGTATATTTTGTATATTGTGCTGCTTTGTGTTTTTCAGATTCATCACAAATAACAATCAGACATATAACAGTCTTGAAAATAAATTTATTTTTAATGTTACGTTATTTAATATTTGAATTACAGTAATGTAGATTTGCATCAGTGACTGAGTCAGCTTTGAGCTTTATACCTATATGCCAAAAAGACAGCCATAGCCTCAATAACTTAAATGCAAGAATGTATTAAGATTTCTTACCTATGCTTGCGAATGATTTGGGAAAACTGTGCTGTATGGAAATAGGAAATACTAATTTAGATCCTGATCCTGGAAACTCTTGAACACCAGCATAAATTTACCAATGTAAGTAAATCAGTTGATTTTAAATTGGACTACTTACCTAAGTTAATATTCGCAGGGTCCTAAACTTAAGGTGAAACCTTTAATTTGAAACTTACAGAATTAAAAAAAGTTAAAAGTAATTCTGGGTCATGGACATACTTCTGAGTCACTCTAGCAAGCACATTTTCTTGCCTTTTAAGATGTCTTTGTCTTGCTGTTGTATGAGAGTCAACAAAATCAGGTTCCAAAGGGGCAGCTGTGTTCAGGGGCGTCGCTGGCACCTGACATATGGGGCCCATGCCCCGAATGCTGGCGCCAGTGCCCTGGGTCCTGGTGGGGCCCCACCTTTCCCAGTCTCTGGCCAGATGGGGCTGGAGATCCGGGGCCCAGCTGCCCCTGGCCACGGCTGCCACTCTCGGCCCTGTCCCTGTCCGAGGATCTGGGGCCCAGTTGCCCGCAGCAGCGGCGGCCGCTTCTGGCCTCTTGAAAGACCAGGCAACCGTGCGGCCACGGCTGCTGCTCCCCGCTGTGTCCCTGGCTGGGGGCGTGGCCTGCGGGCAGGGGGCATGGCTTCTGCCTCTGCCTTGGGTGATTCCCCAGGGCAGCAACACCCCTGGCTGTGTTAGTCTAGTTCAGTAAAACAAACGAGGAGTCCTGTGGCACTTAGACTAACAAATTTATTTATTGGATGAGCTTTCATGGGAGAAAATCCCACTTCGTCAGACACTTTGAAGATGGGGGAACTTGCACTTCCCTGCATTTGTTTTCTCCCATTCTGTAAGTCATGGGAACAGGTCACACTGTAATGGCAAATCAAAACAGTTGTAAAGGTTCAAACACTGGGGAGTGATCATGAAGATTAAAATGCTGACCCACTGGTTTTAGAATGTTGTGACTTCTGATGTCAGATTGGTACCTGTTTTTTTTTTTGGGGTTTTTTTTTTTTTTTTTTTAAAACGACCGTTCTTTTTTTTTAGTATATAAGGCAGGGGGCATTTTTTGCACATGATGGCGTAAATCACATTGTGGCTTAACAGGTGAATGAGCTTTTGTTGGAGTAGCTGGTTTTATTAGGTCCTGTAATAGTGTCTTTTGTGCAGATAAGTGGGCAAAGTTGGCAGCATGGTTTCTTGCAGGGTATGTTCCTGCTTCAGTGGTTCTGTTGTTATTTCTGTAGTTGCTGGTAAGTATCTGTTTAAGATTGGGTGGCTGTCTGTAAACGAGGAGAGGTCTGTTTCTCATCTTCGTGATCACTCCATTAATGATTTGCTCATTGCTGTGCTCAGACAGATGAGTAGAGCCATGCAAATCCGCAGGTATCTGCTGCAGACCCATTGCTGCGGATTGACTCACGAATGCAGCTTCTATTGTTACCTTAGCACAGTGCGATCCATTGCTGAAGCCCCTGCACTGATCTGTGTCGGCAGCATGCAGGGGAACCAGGAAGCACTCTGGCCAATCCTAGATTGTGATCTGCCAGCCAATCAAAGTCTCAAGGTGGGGCTTGGAGACTCACTGCTAGCCTTTGATTGGTTCGTTCCCCTGCCCACTTCTTCCTTTTCTTCTTTCCAGTTGGCAAGCCATTGCTGTCAGAGATTTCATTGGTGGGCAAAGAAATCTGATTGATAGCACAGCATGCGAACCACAAACAAGAAAGGAAAAAGTGGGTGGGACCCATATGGGGAATGAACCAATCAAAGGCTAAATAGTTGTATGTGATCCCAAGCTGTTTGCCGCTGTGGTTAGAGATGCAGCTAAATCCTGGCATGCAGATTTTGGATTGAATTAATGCTATCACTGAGCAGATGCGGTTCTACGTTTTTGTATACACGCAGGGCTCTACAGATGAGTACTAGGTCAAGGCTTCAAATAGAAGCTGCTGAGATTGAATTTATTTGCAAATTTGGGTGCATTGCCTCAGGACTTAATAGGGACATTGGATTTTTTCTCTCACTACAACAGTTGATTTGACCTCATCTTCCTCTGTGTGCTGTTCCCCAGTGTTTGAATCTTTACAACTGTTTTGATTTTTTTGTTGCAGTACAACCTGTCCCCATGACTTACACTGTCCTGCATGTATTTCCTCCCATTCTGTAAGTTCCCCCATCTTAAAAGCATCTGACAAAGTGGGATTTTCTCCCACTAAAGCTCATGCAATAAGTAAATTTGTTAGTTTTTAAATGCCACTGTACTCCTTGTTTGTTTTACAAAATCAAGTGTATTATGCACCATGTCCTGTTTCAGGGTCCACTGATGTGTTATAGTACTTCTCTGGTATCCCATTGAACCTTATAGGACTCTTCATGGGCAAAATTAGTCCTTTTTAATGGATCTCATTAGTGGGCTATAGTCTAAAATCAGTGGTTCTCAGACTTTTTAAATGGAGCGCCTTTCTGATGGATTTTTGTTTAACAGTTGCCTCCCAAATCCTGCATAATTTCTGGAGAAGAGGGAATAGGGCCTACGTGCTTAATTTGGGAAGGGCAAAGCGTATCAGCAGCTCCCTTGCAGCCATGGAACCTGGTCTGACCTGGCTGAGAGAGTGGTGGCCAGGATGGCAGGGAATCGCAGCTTATTGTTGGGATTATCCCCCGGTAGCAGTGTGAAATCAGCCACCACCTCCAGGAGCCTGTAGAGCAGCAGCATTGTGATGGGCATACATGGCAGAGGAAGGAGTGGGGAGGCAGGGTAGCTGCTGTTGCTGTGGCAGGCAAATGATAGCAACAGTTGCTGGTTGCAGGACGATTGGAGATGGAAGCAGCTGCTCAAAGTGCGGAGCATGGAGCTGACCTGGCCACTTGCAGCAGCAGCATCTCCTGTTTCTACTTTCCTCCAAACAGCTCCCCACACTACACCTGCCCAGGGTTTCGTGTGTGAGGCATCCAGGTCCTGCCACCACCCTGCTTCTCTTGCAGCCCAATGTCCCTGACCCACAGGCGGAGATGACTGCATCACAAATTTAGGAGGACATTGCTCCTTCCAAACTCCAACCATGGTGCCCACCACAATCTTGTGCCTCTTTAGGGGGGCTACCCCCTAGCTTGAGAACCATTGGTCTAAACGACAGAATGTATAGAAAGTGCAGTAAGATTTGCAAAATGAGCCAACGGAGAAAATGGAGAGATCCTTGTGGTATTCTAATACCAGTTATTTCTATTAATTATTTGTGTAGTAGGCACAATTTTTAGATGGTAGGATTTATTTTAAAGTTCATAGTGTGTGATTTATTTGTAGAAAAAGTGGTGTCTTGAACTGTAGTGTGACCTGAGCTCCAGGTTCTTCATGAGCAGCATCCGGGTGCTAAACACTTTTTGGTTCTTTAAAGCTGGTCTTGGGGAGAACCATGGTGTCAGAAGAGCAGTAGACTAATTCACTATGAGAGGCTGTCCTCAAATCTCTTTGGCTATGTCTGCATTTAGAAGGTTAGTTCAAATTTACTTAATTCAAACTAATAATGATTAGTTCGAATTAAGTTAATTTGAACTAATATGGCCGCACTAGGAAAACCAATTCAAACTAGTATTTCCATGGACAGGACTTGCTAGTTTGAATTAGGAGAGGGGCACCATGGGAGGTATGGCAAGATGGGCCCCAAGAAGGGCTATTCCCCCACCCAGTATATATAAAGAGGAAGGCACCGTGGGAGGAAGGAGATCAAAAAGGTTTAATTTGGATTAATGTTTACGTTGAATTATCATGATTATATTGGGTGAATTTGAACTAATAAGCTTGAATTAATTGTTACTTTGAAGTTAAGAGAGATTTTATAACTTTGAAGTAAGTTTTCATTAATTTGAACTAAGGACTTCCTTAGTTTGAATTAATGAAAGCCAGTGGAGCCATGCATTAATTTAATTTGAATTGACCTGCAAATAGTGTAGTGGCTAGTACTTCTGCTTAACATGCAGAAGGTCCTGGGTTCAATTCCCAGGGGGTTGGACTCAATGATCTCATGAGGTCCCTTCCAGCCCTATGATTTGATTTGATTGATCCTCATTAATTCGAATTGAATTGTAAGTGTAGACATACTGCTTCTGAACATTGGGTGTCAGTGAAAGTTGTAGGACATGTTGCTTAGTACATTTAAAAATTAGGCCACTTACTTAGGTCTGTAAAGTAGATGAATTAACCTACCTTAAGGTTCCTTTTTTATTTTAAATTTTTAGTTCTGCTACCTAGAATGTTACTTTTAGCAGACTCTGGTTGCTATTACATTGTCTTGTACTATGTAATTCTAAGTTGCATAGTAAAAGAAATTTCAGTATTTTGTCTGGAAAAGAAAACATGATATTAAAGATGTTGCGTGTAGTATATCCTGCAGTGGGACAATGGAGAGACTCTTTACAATGTTAGAACTATTAATTGTTTCTTCTGTCTGTGCTAGATTTAGCTGTAGTTCAAAAACATGGGAAATGATTGCCAGGAAAGTAGCAAGCCTTAGAGCATTTTGTGTAGCTTAGAGCTGATTTTTCTGTAAATGGGGAAAAACCTTCAGTGGACTTAAAATAGCAAAAACTGTTTAACTTCTAATTATGTAAACTGCATGTAGATTTTTTCCTGCATTTTGGGAGATGTTTGAAACAAAAGTTAAACTTCTTATCAGTGAGCAATTATTTCTAAATGTATAATTGAAATAATTTAAAACTAATAGGAAAATATTTGAATATAGTAGGTCTATGCATGTTGGGTTTTCTTGGTCTGGAAAGAGAAACAGTTATAGCATTCCCATAATAATAGTTAGGAAATTGTAGCAGGTTCTGAATGGGTGTTCTGGATGTCTCCAAGTGCTGTATGGATAATTTATTACATAAGAGATTATTGTTTCAGTTGGAGTTTCTTGGATCTGTTACCTAAGATAAATGTATTGAGTATTTTCACTTAACCTCATACCAAAACAAAATTAATTAAAATAAGCCTTATTTTAAATATTGCAATCCAGCAGATTTCCCATTCATGTCATTTTAAAAACTAAAGCTGTACTTGGCAGGGAAACAAAAATCTCAGAAATAGATTTATCATACTTGGAAAAACTCCAGATAGCGTAGACTCAACATAAATCCACTAAACTCTAATAATTTACCCATTGCTTTCCTTATTTTCTAAATAGCAAGGCTGATTTTACTTTAATGAGGTCATCCTTGTGTACATCTTTTACTACTTTCCAGTAGTTTCCCCTGTGGTTTTTATTTTATTTTTTTAACCCCCCCCCCCAAACTGCCCTACAAAAGAGAAGAGGAAACTTTTAAAATTATGAAACTTTAAAGCCACAAAACATATTTGGGGAGTGCTCTGGAAGTTAAGTATTTAAAACTGGTAAAAAAAATAGTGATGCATACATACATTGTGACTTTTAACTTTACAAATCAGGGAGAAATAAAGGTGAGCTGTGACTGGTAGGAAGTTCTTCCTCACAGCCTTATTAAAGAGAAGAACCAGGCAGATAGCAGCGAAGTGCAGTTGATGGTTATTTTTTCTTTACTTTAATCTGGTTTGAAAATGAGTTTAAAACAGCTTCCTTTTTTTGTAAAGGAGTAGGCCAGAGCTAATTGCAATTAACTTATTTGAATATTTTTTTCTTTTACCCTTTAAATCTGGGTTTTAGTAGTGTCTGGAAAATTGATGCATTGTTGTAGTGGGTAAAAGTTTTTAAAAAGATGAAGAGTGCTTTTGTTTCCCCCTTCTTCTCCTTTGTACTATTCATCCTTAAATAGCTACTGCATGCACACTGATGTGATTAGAATTTCCATTCAGTAATGATTATACAAGTGGTCCCCCAACACTTTTAGTCCACATCATCTATACAGGCATGGCCAAACTGCGGCTCAGGAGCCGCATGTGGCTCTTGAATGAAAGAGTGCAGCTCACAGAAGAAAGCCAGAGGAAAGCAGCCTGAGCCTGGGAGTTTTAAATCTCCCACCGTGAGCATGCTCTGAGCATGCTTGGGAGGAGCCCCAGTCCCCCAGGTAAGGGGGTCGTGGGGGGGGGGGGGTTCAGCCTGGAGGAGCCAGCATCAGGGTCTGGGGATTAGGGATGGGGTTGGGACAGTGCAGAGAAGCAGCAGCAAGGTGGGGACGGCAGGGAGAAACTAAGATTTTACTGTATAGGTAGGCCTAGTTGTCACACTAATATTATTATTAGAATCTGACATTAGTAGGATCAATATTTGCCCTCTTTTTACAATAAAATTAAAGTGTGCAATGAATTTTAAACTTAGTAATTGTGGATTTGGTAAAATATTGCTATATGCCTCAGTGTGGTTCTCAAAGGTTTAATAATCGACTTGTGTGGCTCTTGAGTTCCGTAAGTTTGGCCACCCTGATCTATAATCAGGCTGTACTCTACAGGTGCTGGGAGCTGGGGGCAGATCAGGGGGAAGAGTGAATTGCAGGGCTGGGAAGTGCTTCCTTCTCACACCTTGTGAGGGCTGGCCCAGGCCCTAACACCCCCCCCCCCAACACCCCTTCCTCCCAGGCAGCCTTTCCCACAGTTGTGGACTACTTACTGGCTTATACTTTGTTGTATGAAGGAGAGGACATACTAAACAGATAATGCACAGGCATAGTGATCAAGAAAGTTTTGCAGTTCTATGTGTATTGTTGCTGCCTATTATGTGTAAGCGGTAAATACTGTGTAGTAACAAAAATCTTTTGTTTCCGATTGTGGCTGGATTGTTCACAGACTTCACAAGTGTCAAAATTGTTTCTTGTGGTTTTGAAAGCCCTTGTGTCTGCCTTCATAAGACAGCTCAGTATATCGATAGTCTTGTATAAATAACTAATAGAGTCTTGAACAAAGACCTGATCCCCAAAAGTGTAATATCAGACGCTTTTTAGATATTAAGGAAATAAAGGGATAGGAGAACATATCTGAACTGGGAATGGTCGTACCCTTTTTGAACTCCGTGTGTACTTAATCCTTTGTAAATCAATCAGTTATCTGCAATCTTTGAGTAAGATTAGAATTCAGATGATTAGAGTATTAATTTTCTAACACGGTGGGCCCTTAACATTCAAAAGGAAATTATAAACAGTGTCAGCTAGCTGTTGAGTATTTAAAATTATTTAGTTGGAACAAGTCTTAAATTCTTTCTAGAAATGGTGTGGATATTTGTAAAATAGCAGCATGGAGAAATGTGGAGCTGCTACTAGAGAAAAGTAAATGTAATACTGTTGGTCAACAACAGTAAAGTTCTTGTTTGCGATTATTTTTCTGCATATCATATAAAAGGCCATCTGGTATTCAGGATGCTGTTGCTGTGTTTGGAACACTTGTATGTAAAATATGGAGTCTGGATTGAGGAGTTTCTGCTCCAAATGTGCTCATCCTGGTGAAAGCCAGAAATTAGGTTCCATTCAGTTGTATATCCTTTGTCTAGCAGTGGCGATTTGCTGAAACCTGTTATCTTCTCAGTCTTTCCTTTCATCTTTCTCCAAAACTTTTCTGTTCCATCAGTGAAGAGCTTTTTCTTAACCACTGCTGAGAATCCTTCCTTTTCTAGGCACTGCTGAGAATTCTTGCTTTTCTAGCCTAAGCCCCTGAAGGAATTAAAATTTGATTTTTCCTCTTGTCCATTGTCTCGGCTCAGAGTAAGCCCCAACCCATGTGCTCAGGGAATCTGGTCACGCAGAAGAGGGGAAGTCACATTAATCTTGAATGCTTCTGGGGAATTCTGCACACAATATTTTAAAATTGTGCTTATTGTTTTTGTTGAAATAACACCATGTAATCACACCAGTTTCAGTTGTTTTGATAATTTATTTCAAAATAATTGCTGGCAAATATATTTGACAATAGACAACAAAAAATACTCTCTTAGTAGTACAGTTAAAGAAACCCCTATGAAAATCCAGTCTTGTTTCTCTCATGCCTCCACCATCCCTGAGTCCATCCACAGGGCCCCATGTTCTAGACACCTTAACGGTCTCTCACTGAGGGAATTGGGAACACATACCTGCCCTCCTGTTCACCCAAGCCCAAGGGTCCAGAGGGAGAGAGAGCCTGATGCTGAGGCCTGTGCTTATGTGGAGTTACCTGCATGCCACCTCCTTCAGCTCTGGAGGTGGGGTCCCCAGGCAAGCCACTGAAAGCCTGCGCCAGCTGGCTTCTTCTGGCAGTGGCTGGGGGAGAGGTCCCCTGATAGACCATGGAGAGAAGCCCCCTGGAATGACTTCTCTGGCAGCAGGAGCAGGAATTTTGGCAGCACCATATGCTATTTTTGAATTGGCTCATATGTCACTCTTGGCATGCATACTGGGGTTGCTGACTCCTGATTTGCAGGATGTGACTTTTATGTGGTAAGATTTCCTGGCCACAAGAATTACCTTCAGTTCATAGTGGGCATCAGTCACACCAATGCATATGGCTTCCCTTGGGGTTATTGTCAGCTCTGCATGCGTTCACCAAGTTCATAGTAGCAGCAAGCTTGTGCTGAGATGGCATCCAGCTATTTCTTTACCTGATGATTGGCTAGTTGGAGACAATCAGGCAGCCAAGTCCAAGTCTTTGTCATTAAATAGCTCTTTCCTTGTCTAGGACTGAAACTAGATACAAACAAATCAGATTTAAAACTGTAGTAACAAATAACTTCCGTGGGGTAGACATCAATGTCGCATTTAATTTCCTTGCTTCTTACATCAGTCCAAAGTGCGTGTCCAAAAACCTCAAATCCAACTCAAGGACAACAGTTTGTTCTTGTCTACAACTAGTGGATCACATAGCCTTGTACTTCAGATCCTTTCCCATACTTTTTGTAGCCCAAGCTGAGAGATTCAAAGGTTAACCAGAAACAACTCTGCATTGCATACTGGATTTCTAATTGCATTAAGCAGTGCTATGGCCTTGCCATAGTCTCTCCTTCTCCAAGTATAATAGCCAGCAGAGCTCAGTCCACTTAATTTTCTTTCTTGAGTAATATCTATGTAACAGCAGTGTTGTCATTCATACATATCTTTTCCAGATATTATGCTGTTACTTAAGATCATCTGAGCTGACACTAATTTCAATAAATTGTGGGTAGTCTTTTGTCAGCTAATCCAAAGTGTGTCATAGAACTTCATAGGTCATGCTGAAAACCATTAAAAACTGAACAGTATGGAAAATTTGTGCTGATTCCTTTTTCTTGTTCTGCTTTCCTCTATTCTCCATGTTACTTGCCTGACAATTTGATAGAATCCAGATGTTTTTCATTATGGAATGGGGCAGAGGGTAGCTGTGGGTTTGTATTCTTGTATTTTACTCTGATTACAAAGTGAGCTTGTTACATGGAAGGAAGATAGGTTACCTGAATGAAGGCAGAAACACCCAGTTGTTTTCTCACTTTTATTTTTTTGGTATGAAATTGTGTATAAGGAGTTGATAATTGCATAGTAAGGCTAAGCCACCATTTAAGAAATATTTATTACTATTTAATTCTTTTAAGTAGTTTATCAGAAGACATAAAGCACAGGATCCAAAAAGAAAAAAAACTATACTGACCTCTGAAGTTTGCTTTTCATAGGTAACTTTTTTTTTTTAAAGAAATGACCTTGAAAGTGATTAGTTATTAATCAGCAAGACATCATTGAGGAGAAAGAACATCTTGTTATGGTTACTCAGTCTTTATTCCAGAAAACCTCTATTTTTCAAGGAGAACTGCATGGATGGATCTGTATACCCATGTGGATCTCTACTGTAATTGAAGGGGCTCCATGCTGGCATGAGGATTCGTAAATAGTACAGATTTTCTGAACCAGCCAAATACTTTTATTTAATGACCTAAAAATCTCCTCTTCTATGGGGAATAGGCTGTTTATTTTCTGTTTGTTCTGTGGAGAAGAATTGCAAACAGTGGTTGGATTCTGTCATTCTCTACAAGATATTAGAAAGTTTTTTTCTGTGCAAGAAGGCTGCCTGCTTCCTTTCATTGCTGCTGCTTCAAATGACCAGGGGGGAGAATTGGCAGACATATGCATCACAATCCAAATATCAAACCAGCCTGCCCTTATTGCACCAGAGATATAATCTGGAGTCTGCTTTTTAATATTCCCATACTAAAAAAGTTGGGGGAAACCAGTTTATTTTTGATTGACATAATCATCATTTCAAGATAATCTACCAGATGCTTAATTGCAAGGATAGAATCTGAACACTTAAATCCTCAGATATCCACTGTCTCCATTAAACCAAATGTATTTCCATTTACCTCTGAGTCACCTTCTAACTGCGATATATAACACTGTCATTTAGCATTTCAGCCACACCCAGACGGTTCTTAGATTGTCAGAAGTTGCATCTCCTCATCTCATAGAATGTTCTGGTTTTTCTATAACACTGTGAGTATGCCATCTTTCGCAGGGTTTGAACTCAGGCTTTCTCTGTCTAAAACAGTGAGCCGCAGCTGCTTGAGTCAAAGAACTTGGGTTTGTTAGCAGTAAGCAAGTAGTAGAAAGCCAATAACCCTTTAACCTCTTTGTGGTTCATACTTACAAACAGCTAAAATTGTATGGTTGTTAGACTCCAGTGTAGTATGGTTTCTAGAAGCTGCTGTTTTGTGCTTCATAAACCAAGATTTCTTTTGTGGGAAGAAAATCACTTGTTCATAAGTAAGATTGTGAAGATAAACTTCAAAATGTATGACAGCTACATCAGTACAATAATGTGCCTGCCTCTGCAAATAACTTGAAACAATAGGAAAGGGAGCCATGAAAATCTCCTGTTGATCTGTCTGTCAGGTGTTTACTCTGAAGATCAGGCTTGGTCTATACTAGAGAGTTTTGTCAGCACAGCATGGTGGTGTATACACCACAATCACCGCCTCTCCTCTGAAAACTCCCTTATTTTCCCCAACAAAATAAAACTACTGTGATGAGAGGTGTAGAAAAGTGTAGGGCTTTTCTCTGCGTAGCTAGAGTGAATCAATGTCAGTACAGATGTTGTGTCCCTCACAGCAGTGGAGGGGCTGTCATTGTCAGTTTCACCACTGCAATTGAAATGGACAAGAAATCCAGGGTGGCTGATTTCTGCTTCTGCCCCAGCTGCTGCAAGCCCGGGATGGCTGCAGATGGTTCCCGGTTCCCAGCTGTGTACTGGTAGCTGGAGCCCACAGCTGGGACTGGGCAGGATGTGAGGTGGGGTGTTGAAAGCCTTATTCTTGTGCTGTGAGCCAAGCCACGAATGCAGGCTTTTGCTGCCTGGAGGGGAGAAGTCCCTGCCCTGCTGCTCCCAGATGGGGTGGGAGAGGAGGGGAGAAGATGGTGCAGCCCCCAGGGAGCCAAGTCTCTGAACTCCCCACACTGCCCTGTATGTTGGTGGAAATGCTCCTGTTGACGACTAACTATACCAACCCAAGGAGAATAGTGTGGACCTCTTCACTGCTAGAATTATAGCAGTGACTGTAAGTTGACATCTTAAGTCACCATTTCTTTCTAGTGTAGACAAGGCTTCTGAGATTTGAAACGTAATCTACTGTTCACAACATGCATGAAATGGGGATGATCTGCATTGTCTAATGTCATTTGCATTTTGGTTTATGCATAGAATTAGGGAAAAAATCACTCTTCTCTTCTCTTCCGTCTCGCTCCCTTTTGAGCCTTGTCTCAGCAATTAGCTGGTAGAAGTCCTGCAGCTAGAAGATAGCTGATGTGATTCAGGATTCTGTGTACCTGATCTGTTGGCAGAGATTCAGTGAAAAAGGATACAAACTCTTGATTTTGGAGGCTGATTGATTTCTGGGTACTTTTTTTGATACCCACCCAGACACCATTGTCTACTTAGAGAAACAGATAATCACTACAGTTTCATCATAGTCTTAACAATTTTGTTCTCCAGGTGCCACAGAAATCCTTCACTAAGGTCTGACCTACACTAGAAAAATTTAGCCTTACACAGACAGTGATGTTCACACTACCCTCCTTGGGTTAGTGGAGTGTGTCCTCCCTAGGAGCACTTTCACAGACCTAACGAGCAGTGTGGGGAGTTGAGACCCCCACGTGCACCCACGGGTCTGCCCTCTCCCCCTTCCCTCACATTCCTTGTTTCCCACCAGGAGCTAGGGGAAGCCATCTGGGACTCCCACCTCCCCCTCATTCTCAGGGGAAAGCCACCCTGGGATTCTTCACCCTGGAGAACTGGGTCCAGCTGTCCTGAGGCCTTGGTGCCCTAGGTTTCTGGAACCTGGCAGCCTTATTCCCTCATTGTTCTTTAATGTAGACCAGCCCTTAGAATGAGTGATGACATATTTACAGGATGGTAGTCTTTTGGGTCAGAAAGTTCTCTAGATCTTTGCTTCTCTTTTTTTCAGAACTTGTTAGAGAACAAAACAGGAAGGCTCAGAGGTGGATTTGGTTGATGGTCACCCTTTATTGCCTGCTTGTTCCTTGCTGTTGTGAGTGAGCAAGGAGGAGGGGGAATTACAATCCTTTTATGCTTAATGTGCAAAAGCTTGTTTTCACCAGCTCTCAGGAGATGTTTGTTTGGTTACATTGACACCTAAAAAGAATATTAATAACTGTGATGAATATAATTCTTCAAGTGATTGCTCCTGTTGCTCCGTCAGGTGTGTGCATGCCGTGTACACGGACCACCGAAAACTTTACCCTAGAGAACCTGTAGGGTCGGCTGTGTTGCCCCCTGGAGTGTTGCCTTTGCAGTGTTCTATATAAGGGCCAGCAGACCATAACCTCCTCAGTACCTTCTTACAACGCTGACGGTGGCTGGAACAATAGCTGCTATCATTAGCAGCCCCCCCCCCCCAGCTGATAGCTATCTTGAGTACCTGTGAATAGTTTGTTCAGTGTTAGTAGTTAAGTTTATTGTAGTTAATGTTAGTTTTTGCCTGGGGTTGGGTTATGCCTGGCTTTAAAGCATGTGACTTCTACAGGAGGTCAATGCCTTGGACGGTCTGCACCAGTTCTCCCTCCTGTGCCTTGGGGAGTCTCACCTTAAAGAGAAGTGCAAGAGCTGCCATGGTTTTACGCCTCATATGCAAAAGGACAGAGATCAAAGACTTAAAATTCATATGATCGAGGAAGCTTTTCGCCTGGCCCCCGTGGGTACAGAGCACCGCGGCCTCTGTGAAAGTCAGTTCTGGGCCTAAAGATGACATGTGGTACCAGAACCAGGGGCTAGGGTGCAATGAGACCGGTCTCTCTCCCCCACACCCCCTAAGAAGTAAAAGAGAGTGGACAGAGACTGTTCACCATCCAGGTTCGTGGCACCAACTGAAGATTGGGGCAGGATTCGTGCATATCCAGCCTCCGTGCATGCGGTACTGGTGGCTCTGGCACCCAGTGAGCAGCCTTTGAGCCCTGTATCTCTCTCTTCTCCCACTAGAGACATTTTGGAGGAGGAGATTGTGCTGCCGTCTACTTCAGAGGCCTTTGTTGCGGCAGGGGACCTAATAGAACAGGCAGTGCCGCCTGTGCCTCCCCTGGCTCCATCTCCGGCACCTGACAGACCAGGGCTATCAAGAGGGAAGCCTGTGCCACTGTGGCACCAGTCACCTGAGCCAACAGCGATGGAAAAAGCCCCCTCTAAGGTTCCGCCATCAAACCAGTGCCATTCCCTGGTACCACCAATGATAGTACAAGTGGCAGGGTTCACCAGGGGAGGTAGAAGGTAGCAGGGAATCAGCCACCACACCGCACTGTAGGTCAAGGAGCGTCGTTTCACAGCACCCCTCTCTGTCACCATCAGGCACAGCACTGCCTTGGTCCCCCCCAGAGCAATTGCTTCTACAGTTCAGGGGAAGGTTTGGTGACATCCTGGAGGAGTAAACGCCATGATACTGGACCGTCTTAGCCTCTCCCCACCCCCTGTTCCACCCGCAGTGGCTTCACTGGCAGGCGTCCCACAATGGCTCTTTTGGACCCAATGGGCCTACCACCAGGAGCAAGGCCCCAGGCCCAGCCGGTCTTATTCCAGGTCAGGCTCTCAGCCACCCCCCTCGTACTCAGCAAGTGTATATCCTGGCACTGGGGAAGCCTGAGAGGTGGAATCTGAAAGAGGCGACCTGAATCAGTCAAGCCTGGACAGTGAAGGCTGTCAGACCTTCTCTGGCTTAGAGCGTAGACCTCCAGAGCTGGGAGGTGACTCTTCATTATCTCCCACTGATGAGGCTGTTGTGGGAGCCAAACCAGCTGCTATCCCAGAGGACAATAAAGCTCACCAGAAACTTCTTAGGAGGGTGGCTTGTGGACTGGGCTTTCAGGCTGAGGAAATATCAGAAGATGCGGACCCTGTGGTCGATTATCCTCCTCCCAGAAGGTCCAGGACAGGTTGCCCTTCTATTTATGAAGACAACTGAAAATACTACTTAGTTTTTATGGCATACTTCAGCATCAGTACCACCTATGGCGAAGCAGGCTCAGAGGAAGTATTTTGTACCCACAAAGGGTTAAGAACATTTTTACTCTCACCCCAACCTGGGCTCCTTGGTAGTGGAGGCTGCTAACAGAAAGGAGAGGCAAGGCCACCAAAGTCCCATGCCTAAGTCCAAGGATGCAAAGAAACTTGAGGTTTTTGGACAGAAGGCATATTTGACAGGAGGTCTTTAGCTGGGGATCGCCAATCAACAGGTGGTCCTTAGCGGGTACACCTTTAATTCCTGGGCTGCCCAGGAAAAGCTTTCAGATGCTATCAGTCAGGATTCCAGATCTGAGTTCGCGGCTTCGATCAAGGAAGGTAATGTGTCCAGGGCACTCTTGCAGTCTGCCCTTGATACTGCAGATTCAGCCTCTCACGCCATGGTTGCAGGCCTCAGGGCTACCTCAGGAGGTCCAGACTATGATTCAGGACCTCCCCTTCAAAGGATTGGAGCTTTCCTCCCAGCGGATCAGTGCTAAGCTCCAGACCTTTAAGGACTCCAGGGCACTGTTGAAGTCCTTAGGCCTGCATACACTTGTGGTGCTGAAGAAACCTTTCAGGCCCTAGCCAACACCTCGCCTCACCTCATTCGTGTCACCATGAATACGGTAGAAGAAGCTGCAATGGTTGCAGGAATAACCACTGTTCCTTTGGTCACCAACAAAAAGATTCCTGCCAGCCTTCTGCATCCAAAAAGAACTTTTGAGGTCAGAATTCCAGTCACTCTTTCGAATCCAGAGCACTTTCCTTTCGACAACAGACTATCCCTTCTTTCCCATGCCTGGTTGGGCATAACTTTGGATGGCTGGGTGCTCCACACAATACAGCAGGAGGGTACTCACTCCAGTTCTCTTTGTTGCCTCCTTCCTGCCTACGCCCCTCCCCGTCACTCTTCAGGGACCCCTCTTGCAAACAGCTGCTGCTTCAGAAGGTGGAGTGTCTTCTAAGAAAAGGAAGCACTTCTGGGGCAAAGGGTTCTATTCCCACTGTTTTCTTATTCCAAAGGCTAAGAGTGACCTCCGACCTACCCTCGACTTTTGAGGACTCAACCAATTCCTCCGCAAGATTCGTTTCTGCATGGTTTTCCTAGTGTCAGTAATTCCGTCTCTGGATCCAGGTGACTAGTGTGCTGCTCTTGACCTTCAGGACGCATACTTTCATATGCAATACTGGCCAGACACAGAATATTTTTAAGATTCATGGGGGGGGGGGGCAGACATCTTCAGTTTACTGTTATGTCCTTTGGCCTGGCAGCTGTGCCCCGGGTGTTTATGAAATGCTTAGCAGTGGTGGCAGCCTTTCTCAGAAGCTGGCGAATGCATGTATTCCCATACCTCGACAACTGGCTGGTGTGCGGTTGCTCCAGGGACGAGGTGGCCGTTCATCTGCAGGTGATCTGGGACACATTAGCCTAACTGGGTCTGCTGATCAACTTGCAGAAATCCCTCCTGGTACCGGTGCAGAGAATTGAGTTCATTGACTCTATGGTAGTGAGAGCCTCTCTTCCTATATCTTGTTTTCATGTAATCAAGGGCATGGTGGATACCCTGAGAAGATTCCTGCTCACTACAGTGAGGACTTGTCTCGAATTACTTAGCCTGATGGTGGTCTGCACTTGCGTGGTGAAGCATGCCCACTTCTTCTAAGTCCATCACAAGCTTGGCTAACCTTAGTGTATTGACCAGCCGAGGATGATATCAACAGTATGGTGACCCTGCCAGTGGAGATGTTATGATCCCTGGACTGGTGGTGCAACGAGAGCAATGTCTGCAGCAGTCTGCCATACCAAGCTCCTCAACTGTTGTTGCAACTTGTCATGGACGCATCGGATCTCGGATGGGGTACTCATCTGGATCAGTTCAGAATGCAAGGCCTTTGAAAGGGTACAGACCTGTACCTTCACATCAATATCAAGGAGCTCAGGGCAGTTTACCTGGCATGTGTGGCTTTTCAAGACCACCTGGCTAGCAAGGTGGTGTCAATCAAAACAGACAGCACCTCTGCCGTGTTCTAGGGAGGTGCCCATTCAGCTCCACTTTGCCGTGAAGCCCTCAACCTGTCGGAATTCTGTATTTGCCATGCAATTCACTCCATCACCTCTTACCTCCCTGTGCATCGGAACTCACTGGCAGACCCTCTCAGCAGCGGGTTTATGACTCACAAGTGGTCCCTCAAGTGAGAGATATTGGCGGAGATCTTCCAGAAGTGGGGTCCTCCCAGAGTTGACCTGTTCACCTCCGAGCAGGACAAAAGGTGCCTGGTTTTCTGCTCATTGAGGGGAAACAGCCCAGGTTCACTAGCAGACACGTTTGAGGTTTCAAGGATAGGTCAGCACCTGATAAGCATTTCCTCTGACTCCATTGATCTGGAGGGTGGTCCAAAAGATCAAACAGGACAGGGCAAAAGTCATACTCATAGCACCCACGTGGCCGAGGCAGCATTGGTGCACGGTCCTGTTGTACCTGTCTGTCTCAGCTCTGATAGAGCTGGCTCTGCTGCTGGACTTGCTCACACAAGACCATGGCTCTTTGGTGTGTCTGTACATCGGTGCCTTGTGCCTCCGTGTTTGGCACTTCCATGGCTAACTCACCAAGAGCTTCAGTGTTCGTCACCAGTTTGGGAGGTGCTGCGTCATAGCAGGAAACTGTCCACAAGAGCCACCTATGAGGCCAAGTGGTCGAGGTTCGTAAAGTGGTCAGGAGACAATGATTTGGACCCTTTCACACTCACCATTGCAAGGGTCTTGGATTACTTGTAGTTGCCTTTCAACCTCCTCGGTCAAGATCCGTCTTGCAGCGATTTCCGCATTCTTAAAAGTTCCAGGTTAAGCTTTGGTCTTTCAGACCTTATGGTCAAGCGCTTCCTGAAGGGATTGGACAGGCTGTTTCCTTCGGTGTGTCCCTCAGTGACTCAGTGGGACTTGAATCTGGTTCTCGCTCAGTTGAGTGGTCCCCTGTTTGAGCCTCTTGCTTCATGCTTGTTGCTGTACCTTTTGTGGAAGGTTGCTTTTCTAGTGGCAATTACTTTGGCTAGAAGGGTGTCTGAAATTCGGGCCCTCACATCGGAACCACCCTACGTGATATTTTTCAAAAACAGAGTATGGTTGCGCCCGCACCCAGCCTTTTGACCAAAAGTAGTGTCTCAGTTCCACACCATGTAGGATGTACATTTGCCAGTATTTCATCCCAAGCCGTGTGCTTCAGACAGGTGACTTCATATGGTCAATGTGCAGAGAGCGCTGTCCTTTTACACTGAAAGAACAAAACAGTTCCGCAAGATTTCACAGCTGTTTGTGGCTGTGGCGGACAGAATGAAGGGCGAGCCTGCCTTGTCTCAATACATTGCTGCATTGATAGTGGCTTGCATCTAGGAGTGCTGTGTGCTAGCAAAGGTCTGTCTGCCACAGGGAAAGGCTCACTTGATGAGGCCCTAGGCTTTGTCTTCCACCTTCCTGGTAGGAGTGCCTATTGCGGACATAGGGAAGGCAGCCACTTTATCCTCAGCTCGTACCTTCGTTCAGCACTGTGCTATTACCCAGCAAGCGCGTGATGACGCAGCAGTGGGGGGAACGGTTCTTCAGTCTGTGAAGCTGTAATTTCCTCCCACCTCCTAGGGTAAGGCTAGTGATTCACCTAACAGGGAATGGACAGGAGTGATCACTTGAAGAAGAAGAAGAGGTTACTTACCTGTAACTGATGTTCTTCAAGATGTGTTGCTCCTGGCCATTCCATTTCCCTCCCACCTCCCCACTTTGGATTAGTGGGTAGAAGGAACTGAGGGGAGGGGAGGGTTGGCTGGCTCTTATATAAAGCGCCACAAAGGTGCCACTCTAGGGGGCTCTATAGCTGACCTTGCAGGTACTTTAGGGTAAAATTTTCCGCGCTCTGTGCACGTGGCATGTGCACAGCTAACAGGGAATGGCTAGGAGCAACACATCTCAAAGAACACCAGTTAGAGGTAAGTAACCTCTTATACTCACCCCTAACTTTGGTTTGGTTTTCAGCAAGATTGTTGGTGATTGGACACTTAACTTACTGAATGGCAGTAGAAATGGGATAAGACCAGAAGCTCAAATAGAGAAAGAACAAGTTAAAAATTAGATGTTATGTATCTTCAAGTCACCAGGGCCTGATGATGTTTATCCTAGAATGTGGTTTTCAAACTTTTTCCCTGAGTTAAGTCCACAATGCGACAGGCATGTCTCTGAGTAATGCATTCCAGTCTTTTGGTGTTTGCAGCAGGGGGTGCTGCAACCCAGTGCCGCATGGTCTGTCACCTAGTACTGGATCCTGACCTATGGTTTGGAAACCACTGCCCTGGAATACTCAAGGAGCTGACTGAGGAGATATCTGAGCCATTAGCTATTATCTTTGAAAGGTCATGGAAGATGGGAGAGATCCCAGAGAACTGAAAAAGGGCAAACATAGTGCCCATCTGTAGAAAGCGAAATAAGGATAAGCAAGGGAATTAGAGTTGTTAGCTTATCTTCTGTACTAGGAAAGATAATGCAGCAAATAATTAAGGAGTCAATTTGCAAACACGTAGAAGTCATAGTCATCATGGATTTGACAAGAACAAATCATGTCAAACCAGTGTGATAGCTTTCTATGACAGGGTAACAAACCTTGTGGGTGGAGGGGAAGTAGTTGATGTGATATATCTAGACTTTAGTTACAGTTCTGTATCATCCCATTAACAAACTGAAGAATGCAGCCTAGCTGGACTACTGTAAGATGGGTATAACTGGTTGTATAACTGTTCCCAGAGAGTGTTTATCAATAGTTCACAGTCATGCTGGAAGGGCGTAACAAGCAGGGTACTACATGGATCAGTTCTGGGTCCAGTTCTGCTAAATATTTTTGTCAATGATTATCGCAGAGAATATAGTTTGTGGATGATACAAAGGTGGGAGGGGTTGCAAGTGCTTTGAAGGATAGAATCACAATTCAAAATTATCTGGACATACTAGTGAAGTGGCCTAACATGAATAGGATGAAATTCAAGAAGGACAAATGTGAAGTACTTTACTTAGGAAAGAACAATCAGTTGTACACATGCATAATGGGAAAAGGCCGTCTGGGAAAGAATACTGTAAGAAGGGATCTGGGTGTCACGATGGACCATAAGACAAATATGAGTCAACAATGTTACAATGCTGGGTGGGGCGGAGCAAACACTTTCCTTGAGTGTGTTAATAGAAATATTGTAAGACGCAAGAAGTAATTCTGCTCAACTCTGTGCTGATTAGGCCTCAGCTGGAATATTGTGTTCAGTTCTGAGCACCTTATTTCAAGAAAGATGTGGACAAATGGGAGAAACTCCAGAGAAGAGCAACACAAATGATTAAAGGTCTGCAATACTTGACTTCCAAGGGAAGACTGAAGGAATTTAAGAGAAGACTGAGAGGGGTATAACAGTCTTCAAGTATCTAAAATGTTGTTACAAGGGGGAGGGAGAAAATTATTCTTCTTAACCTCTGATGATAGGACAATAGACAATGGGCTTAAATTACAGCAGAGCAGTGCGACAGGCTGCTTTCCAAATCCAGTCTGATGTGATGTGATCTCCAAGATTCCCACTTCTGAATGCTGATTCACTCCACTTTGCCATGTGACGGGTCCCCCCTGAGTCAGTCCACATCAGTCTCCCGTGTGTAATTGGTCCCAGGTGGTGGTTGTACATCCTCTGGCTACCTGAGGGATGGTCCCCAACCGAGTACACACAGCCCCAGATGCCTCAGTGGGAACTTCTGCCTTACAGGGATTAGGACGCACTTCCAATCACCATACTCTCAGTATGTCGATTTAACATTGCAATGAATTGTGCCCAGCGCCCTTTCTTCACACCCTCTGAAGTCCATGCAACATTAGATAAAAGAAATACAAGTTTATTAATTAGGATATGATTTTAAGTGACTGTATAGCAGATCAATGCAGAATTAATTTTAAAAGGATTCAGAAGAGACCACAAAGAAATAGAAGGTATAAAAACGCATATTATTCTATTAACACTATTCCCAGGTTACTGTTTAGTCTATTCTTACTTTCTTATCCACAAGACTGATTGTTTGGTTGGCGTTCAGTCAGTCTTGGGCCACCTGGTCACATGGGGAGATTGAATCTCTTGGAGTTGCTTCTGTGATGGTGTTTTTCTGGCCCAGGCCAACAGTTTTTCTCCTGTTTGAAATATCTTTGGTTTTTTTCAGTCTCCTTTCTCTGTCCCTCTCTCTGTGCAGAGGGGATTCTTTTGTTATGCGTCTCTCTAGCCTCTGTGCAGTGTGGGCTATTTGTGTGCTGCTGGAAAATAATTCCGCTGGTTCCCTTCCCCCCCGAGGCACGTTAACATAAATGATGCTGCAGGAAACATGATACCATAATAATCGTGTAGAACATGTTATGAGCCCTTTGCCATTTATGTTCTTATTAGTTTTTACAATAGTGAGTGAGGTTCCTTTGAAGCTGTCCCTGAGATTAATTTTCATTTTTGTCTAGGAGTCAGGCCATCTACATTCTCTCATTCTATCAAAATCAGGGTGTGTAGAGTCCTGTATTTTTTAGGCGAGATTGGGTTCAAATACCTTTATTCAGGAGCTCAGTTTAGGAAATCTTACTTTATTGTTTATCTTGTTTCACTGTTCAATAGAGGGCTTGACAAAATTGTTCACCAGATAGACACTTTGCTTCAAAATAAGTGCCTTGCTGGGATGCCCCCACTGCTGAAAAACCACCAGTAGTGGAAAGCCTCCTGCAGTTGAAATGCTACCGAATGTGTGGGTGTTGCTAAAGGAGCCAGTGGGTTTATTTTTAGGCACCAGAGGCTGCTCCTTCACTGCATTTTTGCAGCGGGGTTAGGCTGCAAACCCCCAGGTGCTGTGGTGACCTGGCTCCTGGGATTTGTGGAGACCAAGTCCAGTAAAAGTTACAGGCTGTTTATAATGCCTTAGGACTCCTTGTTTGTTTGTTACAATGCTAAGGGAGGTATATATAGTGCATAACTAGGCCTGTCCTTAGAGCGTTGGCATGCACTAAGCCAGGAGGATGGCACATCATCTTAGAAGACACACACAGAAGACAAGCTCTCACACTGCCACCAGAAGTTTCACGTTAGTCTAGCATTAACATGTGAATGTTTAAACTTCAGAAACTGTACTGAGGCAAAACAAACAAGAAGTGTTGTGGCGCTTTTAAAGACTAACAAATTTATCATATGAGCTTTTGTGGGAGAAAATCCCACTTTGTCAGATGCTTTGAAGAACAAACTCGTGATAAATAAGTATGTTAGTATTTAAAAGTGCCAGAGGACCCCTTGTTGGTTTTGCTGAACCACGCTAATATGGCTACCCCTTTGATACTTGTACTCGGGCAATAGTCATGTAGACTGAAGTGACCTTAAATTTTTTCAGCTTACTTTTACTTACTGGAAAAAAAAAACCCAACCAACCAACCAAAAACCTGACCCACCTTTCTGGATTTGAGCATTCTAAGACAATGTGTGATCACTCCAGAACAGGGGAGATCTGAATAGAAGTTAAGTATTTTTGTCTTCACTTAAAATCTGTTGTTCTCCAGAGGGTTCCTGGTTTGGAGGGCCACGCTGGAGTTACTTGTTAGTTCTTCTAATCTGTGCTCACTTTTTCATACTAAGGCTATATCTTTTTGGAGATGGGGTTGCTGCTGGAGCTTGGAGACAAAATTTTGTTTATCCTGATAAGTGGAGCTATCTGTTGCTGGCAAGACAAAGGTTGTGACAGTTGACTACAGATTGGAAATATCTTCTGCAGAGTAATAAACTTTCTAAAATGTTTCATATTGAAATGTCCTTTTTCATGCCCAGAATTTTCTGTAAAAGTTATTTTTCTAAAATTCAGTAAAGGTTTTTAAATACTGGAAGGAAGAGTTTGCCAAGGGAAAATGCTACAGAAGCTGCAGATTTCTAAAAGAATTAATTTTGTTAAAAGTGTGATCTAATAATTCAACAGAATTAAGATATGTATAAACAGCTTCTCTAGAAAAGGCAATTCTTGTTCAGTGTTTGCCTCTAGATGGTCTTCTTTCCATGGTACAAGATTCTGTGTATCATTGTGAATTAAATCCTCAGAAAACTAGGACTCATGTTGATGAAAACAGTGCTTACATTTGCTTAATATCCCACATAAGCTGCAAATATAAGCCAAATCTCCCTAAAAGTTATGTGATTTGCTTTTGGAGGATGTGTCAGTTCCTTTGTTTCAGCTACTTATTTCAGTTTTCCAATAGTGAAATAAACAGCAATTTTTTTGGAAACCTGATAATTTAAAGATAAATAGAACTTGTCCATAGACAGTATAGTTGTAAAGCAGATTTTATTGAAAAGAATATTGTTTACCTCTAATGATGTGAGAAATTAGATGCCAATAAAAATCATTTAATGCCTATAATTTTTCTTTGTGTTGGAAAAAAAACTACTTTCATGCTGGGACCTAATTTCTATCTCTCTAGCTTTATGTTACTCCATTTGTTGATGTCCTCACAGAAAGTTAAAGCAGAGTAGGAGTTTGCTTAAGCTACTTTAGGCATACTGGCTTTAGCAGGACAAAGAAATGTAGCCCAAGGTTCTAAACTCAAATCTTGACAATGAATTAAGATGAATTAATTCTTGACATGAAGTCTATGGAGGTGGAAAGACTGTGATAGTAAAACTGTATTTTGTGCTTTTTAAAATAAGATAAACTAAAAAGCCATTCCTATATGAGGGAAAACAGACTCCTTAATGTGTAAGACAGTGCCTCTGTTATGTTACAAACTGTGGGACTGAACATGATAGGATTTATTCAGCTTCTGGGTATTGCAGTCTCAGTTGTCTGTATCTACAGAAGCAGTTCTCAGCCACTGTGTTGGAGCACATCAATGCATTGTGGTAGGCGGCTAAATGTGTCTCCAGAAGCTTTCCTGCTGCTGAAAGATTCCCCCCCGCCACCAAAAGAAACCCACACAAACACAGCCGGGTTTCTTACTTAAGGGGTTTCTTCCGGTGTCAGGCACTTTCTTCAGGTGATAGGGTTTCTTTTGGCACCAGGAGTTGTGGCAGTGGAGAGTGTGGGAGGAGCCCACATTTGTAGCAGTAGTGGTTTTTTTGGAGGGGAACTTCTTGTGTTACGCATAATCGGACACACTATCAACTATGTCGTGACACAAACGAGGTTGAGAACTGCTGGTCTCCAGCATGACTAGATCTGAGATCTGTAGAGTTGCTAGATAAAAATTTAGTTGGCACTTTCAGGATTCACTGTTAACACAGCTTGAAATTCCTTTCTTTCTCCCTCCCTATTTCCTAGAATGCCTCTATTAACATAATGCATAGCTAATAATATGTTTCTATGAACATTTTGGGTTGGCTAATAAAATTGTTAAAGTTCGTATGTTATCTTTTTCTAAAACATTTATATTAGTGGAAAAAATAGGCAATAAAAGTAAATATTTTTTCACTTTATCAAACTTTGACCTTGCTTAAATATTAAGGATAGAGTTAACCTTAACAGCTGAACAAATTTTGCTTTAAGCTGCTTACATATAATAAGGATCCTCCATCTTTCAAGAAACAGTATTCTTGTATTGTGAAACAATTGGAATGACTGTAATTTTTTCAAAAAGATGGCTTACTATTTGGTTGCATTTTTAACTGTCTTCCTAGAATTTTGAAAAAGATAAACATTTGTGTCAACAGAGCTTCCCTGAACTATTGATAAATACGTGACATTAATTTCTGTTTGTGAGTAAAAACCATTGCATTCTGTGTTTAAAGTATTTTCTATTTTAGTTCAAATTTAATGAATGTAGGTACTACTTGATCTGAATTCTGGGGGTCAGGGTTAATTGGATGATATCATTAACAGAACTATTAGTACATTCGTATCTTGGAAATAATATAGAAGAACCCAGAATGTAGATTAAAAGTGAAAAATAAGTCAAATTTAAAAACAAAAAAAAAGTAAACTTAATATCAGCAGTGACTTAACTAAAGAAAGCTCATGGAGATCCATGTGGGAAAATGTAGGGTTTATTTCCAGACTAAAAGGACAATATACTTATATACCAATTAGTGAATTCAGTTAGACTGCCCATAACTATTTGAGAGGATGTGAGGAAACAGGAGCTTCTTAAATTCAGACAAAAGGCCAAATTGTTGAAGCTGAGATGTAAAAGAAGAGACTGACAGGTCAGCTGAAATTCATACTGTTATTGTCATATCCTAGCAGCTAACCAAAATAGTTTTGCGACCATTTATCAAAAGCTCAAACATGATAAAAAATATGCCATTTGCACAACCCTTTCATTTTAGTGAGATAGGTGTCATATCCAAAGAAGTCAACTTAAATAGCAGCAGAACTTCTTTGCTGATTAGTTTAGCAGAAATATATTTAGTGAACCTGTTAAATCCCTATCCCAAATTGCTTTCCATACTTCCCTAATTGGCAGTGTGGCTATTGAAGAATTGTATTTTTATTTTTATCAGAGGCAGCCCGATCATATAGGTGAACTACGCAGTTGCCTAGGGTGCTGGGTTTTAAGGGGCACCAGATTAGATGGAAGGGGGTTTCTTTTTATTTAAAAAAGTGTATTTGTACGTTCTCTCTCATAAAGGAAAGAATTGCCCCTTGATATGGGCACCAAAATCACAGTTCGCCTAGGGCACCAAAAACCTTGGGGCTGCCCTGTTTTTGATCCGTTTGATTAGCACTTTACTTCAGAAATTAGTACCATTCTGTAAAAGGGGTGGGACTATAAAGTATTACTCACTAAAAACCAGTTCTGTGGTTAACTGTATGACTCATCCATGCCCAACACACACGAAAGTGCCAAAGTCAGGGCAAGCTGCAAAAGGAGAGCAGATTCTCTGAAATTGGTGGCTAATTGTAGTTAGCTTCACCAACCCATCACAAACAGTGCCTTTAAATCCCCACACTGGCTACCAAGTAGTAAAAATAAGAAGTTACACAGCCTCTTTTATTTATTGCATTTTGGTTTCTGGCATCCAGTTAGCAAATAGGTCTTGTAAAGAGAGAAATTATATTTGACTATTCCCTATACCAAAAAGTTCTCTGAATTTTGGAGTATTGATATCAGTATTATAAATGGTCACCCCAATCTAGACAGCATTACAAACTGCCCTATGTTAAAATGGCTGCCATCCCCTTTTGTTTTCGTTGAGAAAGAGACCAGAGATGTCCTCAGTGAAGATGACCTTTAAATAATGATTACTACCTCCAACTGTTGCCAGTGGCCTGACATCAAATTGCCCTTAGCAGGGTAATATTTTGCTGAGCAGATCTGCTTAATTTCCACTCAGTGCAATAAAGTACAAGTGTTTAGAAAAAAGAAGTCTTTTAATTACAAGAAACCAAAACTAAAACAAAATTAAAAAAACCAAAGCCTTAGAACTATCACAGCATTTTTTACATTTTATTTTAGTGTTCATATTTAATTTGGGGGGGGAAAGGTAGTTCTTAGCTAAAAGGTGCATTAAACTGGCTGGGTACAGACAAGTAATTTAATGGTAAAAATATTCTGAGAATGTTGTTGTAATCTTCATTATGTGTGTTTGTGACATTCCCCTCTACAAGCTGGACTGATGTTTTGTTGTGACCTCGGTCAGTCACTCCTGGAGCCCGTTTTGCCATGCCCTGTTGTGTGATGATCCCCCTCTCCTGGGTCAGCCTCCACACTGCCTATGACAAGCAAGCTGCCCTCAGTGAAGTGAGTGCTTTGAGCCAGTCCTGAGATCACACACTAGTGAGAGTGAGGTCAACACCACCAGTCCCAGATACAGTCCTAGGTAGTGCCATCTTATTATGTTCCTTGTTGCATGCTGTTGGTCTGTTTATAAATGAAATCCATACCTCATACCTTCAAATGGAGTTTTAGCATACCTAAACCATATTCACTGCTTTAGATAAACCAATTGATTAAGTACAGAAAAATTTTAAGTGACTATAACACAGAGGAAAGTAGGTCAGATTTGATCAAAAGTAAATAAAAGGAAAATCACATTCTAAATTAAGCTCAGCACTTTCAGCAGCCTTAGAGTTTTAGATGATTCTCCAGCCAGGCTCTCCCCTGGATCAGTGTTTGGTGGTAGTTGTAGGCAGAGGTGGAAAAGAGAGAGATACCATTGACAAATGATATCTGTGCTTGCTTCCCTGCATGTCCTGATTCACTGTGTGTCTTTGTAGTTTCGTTTGTGGATTTGTGGGGAGGTGGGCCTGCCCTTTGTTCCTGGAATGCTGAGCTGGTTTGTGCTATACAAGCACTAATAAGATGTGAACTGCCCTTCACCTCTGTAGAATCTTGCCGAAATCTGTAAAATCTAAAGCCATAGAATACACAGATTGAAATATTACATAGCAAAGCCTCATCCAGGGGTTGACACAGTTTTTCAGATCAGGTTCAGAACTGAGTTACCAGCAGAAATGGTTTGGTACTCAGGTATCAGATGTCCTCTTCATGTAACTCGCTTGCTAGGATGAAGCAGCGTGGCCGTATTTTGCACTTGGTACTTGTTTTTTCACTTTTCCTCCACCTTTTTGCTCTGTTATACTTTTGTATTGTTTTGATGGCCTGGAGATTTTGCATCAGTGCCTACAGGGGAAGAGCACGAGCAAGCAGTGACTGTGGTTATTTTTGCACCAGTGGTGACATGTGCGCCTCCCCCTCCCATCCCTGAGTTCCTTTCTGACTTCCTCCAACCAAGAACGGAGAATGTGGCAGCTTCGCTTAGCTTAGCTTTCACCTCAAACAAACCTGTTATCCCTAACCTCAGATTTTATTTAGAACTTCTCTTACTTCACTTGAAACTGCAACAAAAACAACAAGAATAACACTAAAGAGTTTTACAGCGTGCTGAGCCCTTCGGGGTTCAAGCAGTGCATCTTATGTAAAGAGGCTACACTTTCCCCAGAAAGGCATGAAGAGTGTATAAGGTGGCTAAGTAAGAGATACCTTCCCCGTAAGTGCCAGCACTGCGGCAATTTAACCACCAGGACCAGAAAGGACAGGGAGAAAAAACTGAAGCCCCTACTTATGGAGGGCTCCCTGCAACCGGCATCAGAACCAGGTTTGTCTCCTCAAACCTCGGACGGAGCGCAGAAAAGATGTTCCTCTGCGCTGTCCCCATTACCTAATAAGTCAAAAGGCACCGGAAAAAGACACAGTACCCTCAAGGCTTTGGGCTCCTTGAGTACTCATATCCCTGAAAAGGGAGAATGCCCTGCATGCTTTTAGAAAAGAGCACTGGCAAAAGGAAAAAGCTGCAGAGCTAAAAGCAGTGCTAGCTAACTTACTGATAGCCAGCTTGGCGCTGGCAGTGGTTGCAGAGGCCACATCAACAGTAACATTGGCAGTGTTCTTATCTTCCGTGCTGGGCTCTGTCCCAGTATCAGTGTCTGCAGCAGTACCGACTTTCTTCTCCTCGGCCCAAATGCTGCTAGCACAGGGCGTGCCGCCCCAACAAGCACTGGCTGAGGTCCTGGCACCAATTCAGTCCTAGCTACAAGCACATCAGTTCTCACTGCACTGAGCATGTCTCTCTGACTTGGCTCTTAAAAAGGACAGACGAAAGATCCATCATTGCTAACTGAGAGATGATCCAGTACAGCGCTCTTTTCCAATCTGACCACTCCATGGGATTGAATCTTTACTTGAGCAGCTCTCACCCTTCTCCTTCTCTTCAGGGGGAAGCATATATTCGGAAGATACCAAAAGTCCTTTTCCAGGTCCCACTTTGGTTCAGCAATGCCATCAAGTTCAGCCCTAGAACCCCAACATGGGGTATGCATGAGCTTACCCCTTGCATGGCTTATGAACATTCCATTTAACACACCATGGATGGACTGCGGTAACTGGGCTCAGTATGGGACTTTACCTGGCATGCTGTCTTCATCACAGATGCCTGTTTCCATGTAAGAACCTCTGACAACCTTACCACAGCAACAGCAATGTTCTGCAGCAATGACAATATCCCAAACGAAGCCAATGACTCATGTAGTTACTCCAGTTGAAGTACAGGAGAGTCCAGCTCAACAAATGAGGACTGATGACTCCAAACAATTCCAAGAGTTGTTCAGGAGAGTAGTGGACAGCATGGATATCTCCATACAAGACCATTCCACTACCCAGCATAAACTATATAGAATATTACAGTCATCTGTTTCTACCAAAATTGCCTTGCTTAGGGATGAGGGCATAATGGAGCCAACAAACATCATATGGCAAACGCATTCAACCAACAAGAAAACGGATAAAAAGTACTTTATTGCCCCAGAGGGCAATGAATTCCTTTTTTACACATCTGCAACTGAATTCCTTGGTTATTGAAGTGGCTAATCAAAGATCAAAGCAAATCCACAACACCTGTGTGGATAGAGGGTAAAAAATTTGACCTTCTGGGCAAGCAGGTATATACTTTGGCCACTTTCCAGTTAAGGGTGGCTAATTATACAGCTGTCCTGTCAAACTACAATCATGACAATTATACAAAGATATCAGATTTTATTAACTTTATTCCAGAAGATAGGAAAGAAAATTTTAACATTCTAATAATAGAGGCAGCTTACGGCCAGAACAAAATTACATGCCTCATTAGATGCTGCCGATACAGCAGCTAGAACCATCACTATGGATGTTGTCATGCAGAGGTCTTCATGGCTTCATATAGCAGGGTTGCCAAAGCAGATGCAGAACATCACTGAGGACCTACCTTTTGACAAGGACAGACTGTTTGGAGAGAAAACAAATGAGGTTATGCATATCCTTAAAGATTCTAGAGTGACTCTACACACTCTAGGAGTATATACTTCTACAATTTGCAAAAAATACCACAGATATCAAGGCTACACCAACAGATACTCTCAAAATCAACCAGATTGATCTTGACTTGTCAAACCTCCTGAGTCCAGGCAGCAACATAGGCACAGACAAAACAGTCAGTCTACTTCAGGTTCTTGAACGACCAACTCTAAACAACAGTTTTGAGATTTTGGTCAAGAGTTTGTCCAACCACTCCATTCCCAAAAAAAGATGTTACCACTTTAACACCTCTTTTCTTTTGCAAAAAGTTACTTCTGTTCCTCCACCAATGGAAGAATATAACATCAGACAAATGGGTTATAGAGGTCATCAGTGAAAGTTATACCATCCCCTTCATATCAAAGCCCACTACTGTTCCCCCATCCCCATTCCTATTCAGGGACCCCCTCACATACATTTCTTACAGCAAGAGAGAGACAGTTTTCTTCATGTCAGAGCAATTGAAGTAGTCCCAAATCAGTACGCTGACAGAGATTTTATTCCCAATACTTTCTCATTGAAAAGAGGATGGGAGGTTGGAGACCTATTCTGTATCTCCAGAAACTCAACAAGTTTGTACATGCCCAGAGGTTCAAAATGGTAATTTTAGCTGCACTACTCCCTGCACTGGAGCAAGGGGACTGGTTGGCTTCCCTTGACTTGAAAGATGCTTACTTTCATGTACCTATCTGCCCTGCTCACAGAAAGTTCCTGAGATTCTTGTTTCTAGGCGAACTCTACCAGTATATAGTGCTCCCTTTTGGCCTGTGCACAGCACTGAGGATCTTCTCAAAACTCATGGCTGTGGTTGGTGCCTATTTATACAAAGAAGAAATTTCAATATTTCTGTGCCTAGATGATTTTCTAATAGAGGCATGGTCTTACCAAGTAACATAAAGTATAGTGATCATGGGGAGAAAGGGAAAGACTCTCCGTCTCACAGTAAATTACAGAAAATTGTCCGTATGCCCCTCGCAGGAGATCTACTTTACAGAGGCACAAATCCACACCCTAACAGCCAGGGCCTATCTTCCACAGGACAGAGGTGAGAATATAAGGTGGATTGTTCATACCGTTCAGATTTCTCTGACCATATCTGCCTGTGTGTATGCAAATGCTTGGGCACCTGGCAGCCATGACATACCTTGTCCATCATGCGAGACTCCATAAGTGACCCTTGCAAATGTGGTTTCTGAAACATTCCAGAGCCATGGGGTCACTTCCTTCAGTATGCTCTATCCATCCTGAAATCTGTGAAGGATACATTAACCTGGTGGACTAAGCAGTTTACTTCAAGGCATGCTGTTCATGGTTCAGCACCCGTTCATACTGATGACCACGGACGCCTCTCTGACAGGATGAGGGGTTCACCTCATAGAAGAAATGGCCCAAGGCAAGTGGTCCCCACAGGAAAAGTCCCTACATATAAATCTGTTGGAACTCAGGGCAGTTCGGAACATGTCATCACTTTCCCCCATTCCTATCAGGGAAAAACAAAGATCCATATATACAACCTAACGTGTATGTACTACATCAATCCCCAAGGGGGAACATGTTCTCAGGTGCTTTGCCTGGAAGTGATGAAGCTTTGGGATTGGTGCATTGCACACAAAATTCACATATGAGCAATATATCTTCCAGACAAGGACAACATAATGGCAGATACCCTGAGTAGGACATTCAAAGACATTCGTGAATGGGAAATCCAGGACGACATCTTCCACCAGCTATTCCAATGATGGGGGTTCCCAAGCACAGACCTCTTCACTGTGTCCACAAACAGAAAATGCCAGATATTTTGCTCACGGGGGGGGGGGGGGACACGACCAAACGTGGTTTCAGGAGAGACACGTTTCTCCTCGACTGGAGTCAACTGCTTCTATATGCCTTTCTCCCAATACCCATGGTGGCCAAGGCACTCTGGAAAATCGATCGTAACAACACCAGAGTAATAATGATAGCACCAGCATGGCCCCGGCAAACCTGGTATGGTTACCTTCTAAGACTGTCCAACAGGCCTCCAGTCACTCTTCTGCTAACTCCAACCCTCCTATCACAAAACAGGGGGAAGATGTTTCATACTCACCTAAACAGGGACCATCTCGCAGTATGGTACCTAGATGGTTCGATCATGTAGAGTCACAATGTTCAGAGAGGGTCAAGCATATTCTGCCAAATAGTAGAAAGCCTGCAACGAGATATACTTACCTACAGAAGTGGTGTCATTTTTCCATCTGGTGCAGTAGACCATCCCTTGACCCATCAAAAGCTTCTATTCCTGATATTCTGGAATATCTGCTATATTTGAAAGAAACAAATATTTTGCTCAGTACTCTGCAGGTACATCTCACAGCTATCTACACCTTTCAGGTACACATTCACAGCTTCTCTCTGTTTGCCCATCCAGTACTGAAGCGTTTCATGACTGGTTTCTAGAATGTATATCCACATGTCTGCCAGCCTGCACCACAGTGGGACCTCTCATTGGTTCTCAAAGCACTTACGAAACTACCATGTGAACCCCTGGCAACAAATTCTCTCTTTCACATGTCCATGAAGATTGCGTTCCTTGTAGCAGTTACTTTGGCCAGACATGTGGGAGAACTTGTGGCTCTCATGGCATATTCTCTCTACACAGTCTTCTATAAAGAAGAAGTCTTCCTTCAACCGCATCCTCAATTTTTTTCCAGAATTGCATCATCTTTCCATCTCAATCAAACCATATGCCTCCATCTGTTTTTTTTCCCCAAAGCCACATGCCAATCCACAGCAAACAGTGCTTCATACGCTGGATGTGAAGCATGCTCTAGCCTTTTATTTAGAGAGAACCTAGCCGTTCTGAAAGACTCCGACTTTTCTACTTTTTCTACTTTTGAGCATTCCCAGGGAGAACCTATCTCCAAACAGAGACTATGGCAATGGTTTGTCACATGCCTACATACTGTGTACACCCTATCCAGGAGACAACCACCTGAACCCATCTGTACGCACTCCACCAGTTCTCTAGTAACATCGGCCGCCTTCCTCAATAACATCCCCTTCTCAGACATTTGTCTGGCTGCTACTTGGGCCTCGGTGGATGCCTTTGTGAAACGCTGTGGCATAGAACAGCTATCCAGTTCAGATGCCTCTGTTGGTCTAGCAGTCGTAAAATCTATGCATAGGACACACTCTGAAGTTCCCTGCTCCCCTCAGGGGAACTGCTAAGTAGCCTCCTAAAGTGGTGCAGTCGGGGACACTACTCGAAGAAGAAGTGAAGGTTGCTCACCTTTGTGCGGTAGCCAGGGTTTTTCAAGATGCGTGTCCCTGACGTGCTCCATTACCCATCCTCCTCCCCACTACTTAGGAGTGTAACTATATTTTATCATCTCAGCAGTAGAGAAGGAACTGAGGTATGGGGGCGGGGGAGGTGCGTGCATCACCAGTGGTGTGAAAATGTCCATGGTAGCTGCTGGCTTGTGCACCTTCCCCATGGGCACTGCTACAAAATCTTCGATCCTAGTTGTGGGGTGTGCTCACACACAAAGTGCAGCATGTCAGGGACGCTCATCTCGAAGAACCTTGGCTATGCACAAAGGTGAGTAACCTTCATTTCCTTAACTTGCTGACAAGAAAGCTGTGGGAAACTGTATCAAAAGCTTTGCTAAAGTCAAGGTATATCACATTGACGGCTGTTCCTGCATCCACATATCCCATCACATCACACAAGGTGATCAGGTTGGTCAGCGTGACTGGCCCTTGGTGAATCCATGCTGCCTGTTCCTGATCAGTCTATTTTCCTCCATGTGTTTCAGAATGGATTCTTTGAGGACCAGCTCCATGATTTTTCCAGGGATTGAGGTGAGGCTGATTTGTCTGTAGTTTCTCGGGTCATCCTTTTCCCCTTTCTGAAGATAGGCATTATATTAGCATTTTTTCAATCATCTGGGACCTCCCACATTCGTCATGAGTTTTCAAAGATACTGGCTGGCAGCTCTACAGTCACATCGGCCAACTTCTTCAGCACCCTTGGATGCAGTTCATCTGGCTCTGTAGGCGTGTGCACATTGAACTTCTCTAAGAAGTGCCTAACCTGATGTTTCTTTACTGAGGGCCACTCTCCTTCTCTCCATTCTGTGTTCCCCAGTGTAGTAGTAGCGTGGGAGCTGACGCTGCCTGTGAAGACTGAGGTTTAAAAAAAAAGGCATTGAGTACTTCAGCATCATCTGCCATGAGGATACCTCCCTCAGTCAATAAGGGACCCACATCATCCCGGATCCTCTTCTTGTTACTGATATACTTGTAGAACCCCTTCCTGTTATCCTTCACATCCTTTGCTTGCTGCAACTCCAACTGTTGTTTGCCCTTTCTGATTTTATCCTTGCAAGCCTGAGCAATATCTTTATATGTGTTCCTAGTCATCAGTCCAAGCTTCCATTTCTTATAAGCTTCCTTTTTGTGTTTCAGCTCACTGTAGAGTTGTTTGCTAAGCCACACTGGGCACCTTCCATATTTGCTGTTCTTTTTGCTCATTGGAATGGTATCTTCTTATGCCCTTCATAGGGTTTCTTTAAAATACAGTCAGCTCTCTTGAATACCTCTCCCCTTCAAATTAGCCATCCCATGGGGTCCTGCCCATCAGTTCCCTGAGAGAGCCAAAGTCTGCTTTTCTGAAGTCCAGGGTCTGCATTTTGCTTCTTTCCTTTCTTCCTTTGATCAGGATCCCGAACTCTTACCATCTCATGGTCACTGCTGCCCAGGTTGCCATTCACTTCTGCTTTCCTGATCAAGTCTTCTCTGGTTATGAGCAGCAGATTGAGAGGTACAAGACCCCTGGGTCCAACATTTGTATTAGGAAGTTGTCCTCAACACTCTCCAAAAATTTCTTGGATTGCCTGTGCACTGCTGTATTGCCCTTTGAGCAGATGTCAGGGTAGTTGAAGTCTCCCATGAGAACCAGGGCCCATAATGTACCTGGCAATCCTTTAAGAAGTTGAATAAAATCTTGTGTAGTAGATTATATCTGAGGTTATTTAAATAAATAGTCTTGCCAAGAAAGGTCATATGGTAATTGTATGGAAAAAAAGACATCTGTTTTATGAGATTAGGCTTGTAGCAACTTTGTGGCATTTCTTTTGCTTTCTCTGTATAGCGTTTTGTATGGTAGCTGTGTAATGAATGGGAACTTTGCTGACCTTGATTCTGTTCTTAATGAGTTACACCAGATAATGCACTTTAATTTCATTAGATTTTGTTCAAGGTTCACTGAATTATCCAGTTGCTGATTGAAATGAATCTTCTAATAAATCTTTCTGATTTACAGGCTTGTTAATATGCCTCATTTGATTTTTCACTAATTTAATTTTTGATTCTCACCTCTTCCCCTCCCATGTTTTGTTTTTGATTTAAGTTGATTTTTCTAAATTGTGTGTGTTGAATTCTTTAGTCCTTCACTGCATAATAAATAATTGCCTTGTTAGACAAATGTATTATTACGAAGTGGAAGAAAATGGAAGTGTCAAAATTCTTTTTATTTTTATCATTTGTTATTTTGCAATTAAGCAGGATACCAAATTTTTGGTTTGTCCAAAATGTCACCTGACTTTCCCCTACCCATTGATTAATTTGATATTGTCACTTTTAAGTTGTAGTTCTGACTGTTTCACCACCAGTTAGATCTTTAACATTTGGATTTTTCCCCAAATTTACTTACAAAAATTTAACAGTGTTGAGGGCAAATGTACAGGCAACATAAAATAGCAGTTAGTTTCTCTGATGACTGTCATGTTTTTTGTTTTGTTTTTCTGCTGCCTGCAGATAACTGCCTACATAAAATTCCTGTTTATTCATTATTTGTTTGTGTCATCTCAGCACCACTGATAGTTTTCCAGCATCAGGGGGAAAAAGAAAGGAATCTGTTTTGAATTATTAGAATTCCTAGTAATTCTACTTAAAATGGAAAAACTCATACCAATTGAAATTGTTTTTATAATTTAAACTAAATAGTAATCAATCTTTGGCGCTTCTTTGAAGCTGATAGAAGAGAATAAAAACTGTTTTGTAATACAGGCAGCATATTCACAGTCATAAGCAATTAAGCTGAAGTGTTGGCTCTTTTTACTGGGATGCAGAAGTTTTGTGAAATGTAGTCTAAAAAGTGGGATTTTGTAATTGGACCTATGGCTTGGTGAGTAATGGAGAGAGGGAGAGTTGTCTAAAGCAGGAGAATAGCTTGGTTTTAGCTGAGGTAAGAGGATTCGTTTTTGTGAAGTACATGGTTATGATATAGTTGTGGTATTTTTGGCCATATGATCCAGAAAATGCAAGTAAAATTCTTTTATAAAATTAATGGGAGCTGCTTCAAGATGTTGGGAAAATTACCAAGAGTTATCTCATAAACATCACTAATTTTGCTCAAAACCTCTGGTTTCTCCCCTCCCCCCAACAGGGGGCTTTTTTAAGTCTGTGACAGGAACTAAAATATTAGGTAAATGGGACCTGACGTCTAAGATTAATTGCTATTGCAGGAGGATAGCAAGTAAACCAGAGCATCTCCTTTCAGCACTAATTGTTTTGGAGTACAGTAGCAATATCTATACTGAACGTGTGTCAGAAATAGGGAAAGGAGACCTGAGTTCACCTGGTAGACTTGACAAATTCATAAAGAAATGGTTGGTTACTCACCAGTAACCGTCCTTGTTCGAGATGGGCTGCTCACATACATTCAGTTACAGGTGTCTACGCGCCACAGCTCACGGTAACTCGGAAAGTCTTTAGCGTTAGCCTGTCAGGTCAGGGCGCAGGGCCAACGCCCCCTCCATGCTGTGGCCACGGCTATATAGATGACCGTGACCCTGAGCCTCCCAGTCCCATATACCTTTGCCAACCCTGTTAGCGGGGATGGTGGTGGTGGTGGTGGGGGGACCTGAATGTATGTGAGCAACCTATCTCGAAGAAGGACGGTTACTGGTGAGTAACCAACTGTTCTCCGTTGAATGCTGCTCACATCATTCAGTTACAAGTGACTGCTAGCTGTACCCAAGATGGTGGGAGGAGTTACAGTCTACTCACACTGAGTACAGCTCTGCCCACAGCTGCATCATCTCTTGCCTGTTGGGCAATGGCATAGTGTGTCGTGAAGGTATGTATCAACGACCACATAGCGGCCCTGCGGATCTCTTGGATCGGGACCTTAGCGAGGAAGGCTGTGGAAGATGCCTGAGCTCTGGTAGAGTGGGCTCTCACAGTCTCTGGGAGAGGCATGTTTGATCTTCCATAGCAGTCTTTAATGCCGTTCACAATCCATTTGGAGATGCGTTGGGAGGAAACCGGAGAACCTCTTATGCGTTCCGCAATTGCCACAAACAGTTGAGAGGTCTTGCGGAAAGATCGTGTGCATTTAATAGGATTAGGAGCGCTCTTCTCACATCCAGGGTGTGCCACTGTCTCTGGTTTTCTGTCATCTGAGGGTCTGGATAGAAGACCAGCAGGCAGATTTCTTGATTCATGTGGAAGGGAGTGGCAACCTTGGGCAAGAATGAGGGGTGGTGATGCAGGATCACCTTGTCTGGGAAGCAAACTGTATATGGGGGTTCAGAGGATAGGGCTCATAGCTCTGAGACCCTTCTGGCCGAGGTAACAGCTACCAGGAAACCCACCTTCCAGGACAGCATGAGCAGGGTGGCTGAGTCCAAGGGCTTGTACGGCGGTTCTGTCAGAGCCTGTAGCACCATGTTGATGGTTCCACCATGGGAGGGGTTATGGATGTGAGGAAAAAGTTTTTCCACTCCTTTCAGGAATCTATGGCAGATGGAAAAAGTGGAGCCCCATCTGCTCTTTGGTGAAAGGCCGAGGTTGCTGCCAAATAGACTTTAAATGAGGACAGGGATAGGCCTTTCTCTCTTAAGTCAAGAAGGTAATCTAAAGTTGCCTGAATTGGTGCAGAGGTAGGGTCTATGTCTTTATCATGGCATCAAGTGGAGAAGTGGTTCCATTTTGCTGTGTAGGTGGACCTGGTGGAGGGTTTTCTGCTACCAACCAGGACCTTTTTAACCCTATTCGAGCAGTGTCTCTCTTGCTCGCTGAACCAGAGAGCATCCAGGCTGTCAGGTGCAGAAGGCCTGGGTTTGGGTGCCGAAGGCGTCCCGAGTCCTGTGTCAGGAGGTCCGACCACCGTGGGAGGCGGAGCAGAGTCCTCACTGACTTATTTTGAAGGAGAGGGAACCAGTGTTGCCTGGGCCGGTCCGGGGCTATCAGGATGATGAGTGCCTCGTCCGCTAGGGCCTCAGGAACACCTGGTGAATCAGAGGAATTGGTGGGAATGCATATATTAGGGCTCCTGACCAATTGAGGAGGAAGGCATCGCTGAGAGACCCTTTTTCCCTACCTTGGAGGGAGCAGAACCAAGGGCATTTGTGGTTCTGCGCTGTGGCAAAGAGGTCAATCTGAGGGGTTCCCCATCTGGTTGTCAGCAGGGAGAAGACCTTGTGGAGGGAACGCTCATGATTTGCCAGTGGCTTTCTGCTGAGTGAATCTGCTATGCTGTTGTCTACCCTGGGAAGATGGGCGGCAGTTGGCATGAAGTGATGGTCTATCGCTAGTTGCCAAAGCTTGGTCACTTCGTCACATAGTGCAGAGGAGCGGACTCCCCCTTGGCGGTTCATGTAGAACACAGCTGTTGTGTTGTCTGAGAGGATTTGGACTACCCTACCCTGGATCTGGTCTAGGAAGGTCGTACAGGCCAGTCTGATGTCCCTGAGCTCCTTCACGTTTATGTGGAGGAGACTGTCCTCGGGGTTCCAGACACCTTGCGTGGAGAGGCCCCCAGACACGTTGGCACCCCACCCCGAGTCAGAGGCGTCCGTTATCAGGGTCACTGAAGGCTTGGACTCTCTGAATGGAATTCCCCCCATCGCAAATGTCGGGGTCCTTCCGTATTTGGAGGGACTCCAGGGCATAGGGGGGTACCAAGATTACCTTGTCCTGGTGGTCCCTTTCTGGGCGGAAGCTTGTGGCGAACCAGAGCTGGAACAGTTGCATCCGTAGGCGGGCCGTTCTGATTACCGATGTGGCCGCTGCCAGGTTCCCCAGGAGCTGCATGCATCTGTGCGCTGTGGTCAGCCTTGGCGCCTGGAGCTCCGTGATGATGGTGCAGATGGACCGAAATCTTGTCGGGGCAAGGACGTGGTGCCTTGCTGGGTGTTTAAGCGTGCCCCAATGAACTCTGTCCTCAGTGGGGCAAAGCTTGGACTTCTCCAAGTTTATGCAGAAGCCCAGGAACTTGCTCAGGTTCATTACCATGTCGATGTGGTCTTGTACTTGTCGATTTGACTTGCCCACTATGAGCCGGTCATCTAGGTAGGGGTAGATTCTTCCACCCCTCCTGCGTAGGAGTGCTGCGACTGGTGCAACACACTTAGTGAATACCTTGGAAGCTAGCAATAACCCGAAGGGGAGGGCAGTGAACTGGTAATGGCATCATGCCACTACAAATCTGAGGAACCGCCTGTGGTGGGGTCGAGTGGCTATGTGGAAGTAAGTGTCCTTTAGGTTGAGGGCCGCGAACCACACTCCTGGGGTCAGGGAGGGGATGATCTGCGGTAGGGAGATGATGCGGAATTTTATTTTATGTTTTTGTTGAGAGCTCTGATATCTAGAATGGGCCGTAGTTCAATGGCTCCGAGGGAGAGTAACTTCTGGCATTCGGCCTCAAGCTTGCCTAGCAGATTGGGATTCTCTGGGATTATGGGAGGGGGCGGTTTTGTGTCGCAGGGGTTTGAGAGGAACTGAATGCAGTATCCTCTGGCCACTGTGTTGAGGACCCACTGGTCCGACGTGGCCTGGGTCCATCGTGGGGCGAAGCAGCGAAGGCAGTGGGGGGAGAACAGGGGTTGTGGAGTGCTGCCCAGTGCTTGAGCCGGGGATCGTCAAAAACGCTGTTTGCGGTCCGATGAACGGTCCAACCCCTGTCCACCCCGTCCCAACTGGGAGGCACCCAGCTCATCCCCTTTACCTAATCAGCCTTTATCCTTGTCCAGGTGACACTGGGGAAACGCGAGATCTGGGAAACTGGGTCTGCAGCTGCAGCTGTTGTTTCAGTTGCCGTAACTGCTGTTGGAGCTAATGAGACGTTGAGGAGTGACTCACAGATTAAGGGGTGTAGATCCCGAGGGACCTCAATGTAGCCCTCAAGTCCTTCATGCCATGCAGCTTCATGTCTGTGGAAGGTGCAGAAGGGTCTGGACTCTTGAAGGGAAGGTCCTGGATAATCTGTTGCATCTGCGTGGAGAGACCGGAGTTCTGGAGCCAGGCCAAATGGTGCATCACCACTGCCGATGCCATTATATGTGCTGCTGTGTCCACTGCATCCCAGGTAGCCGCGAGTGCATCCCTGGACGCTTTCTCTCCTTCGTCCAGCACTGCCTCAAAGTCTCTCAGGCGATTCTCGGAGATGACTGGCCGGAGATTTCCTAGAGCTTCCCACAGGTTGAAGATGTAGTGCGTCATCAAGGCTGAATGATTTGAGATGCGCAGCTGGAGGCCGGCAGAGGAGTGAACTTTCCTGCCCAACAGGTCAAGCCTTCTCACCTCTCTGTTCTTGGGCGTGGTGCTAGGTTGACCTTTGGTTAACTTCGTCGACAATCAGGGATCCTGGGGCCGGGTGATGAAACAGGAAGGGGAATCCTTCCGGGGAGATGGAATATTTCTTGTCTGCTACTTTGGACACTGGTGGGATCAAGGAAGACGTTTGCTAATATTCCTGGATGATATAGAACACCCCGGCATGCAAGGGGATTCCGACCTTAACTGGCAGTTCTCTACTGCACACATTGAAGAGAGAGTCATCCTCCACCTGGATGACCCCCAGCTTGAGCTTCACGTTCGCCGCCATGCGGCGGAGAAGGTCCTGCTCGACGTGAGGATCCTCTTCGTGGTTGGTGGAGATGTCGATTAAGGCTTGTCGGGCAACGAAGATGATGGGGCCCTTGATCTGCTTCGTTGGGTAGAATCAGGGTATGGCTCGTCATCAGAGAAATCCAAAGACTCCGGTGCTGGCGAGCAGGCGTAGTGGGAAGAGGAATCATCTGCCGTTGTGTTCATCCAGTCGAGGGTCCATTTGTTGTGGAGGGACCTCGATGGTGGCATAGGCGTCATGAGGGGAGCAGGTGCCTCCCCTTATGGGTGCCTTCCCCTTGAGCCCGGCGACATGGAACTTTTCTGGAACCGCTTTCTCGGGTGCTTCTCCTGGGGTGGAAGAAAGGGATCTTCCAAGGACAATTGGGATGACCTCCCCCTGACAGTCAGCAGTCCGGTACCGAGAGTTCCTTGGGGGAGCGATGAGGCAGAGCTGTAGAACTTAAGCCTGGTACCAGGTTTGACGGTGCCAGGACGGAGGGGGGTGAAAAGGCCTGTGACGGTACCGGTATCGGTGCCAGTGTTGCCAGTGCCGAATCTGATGGTACCAGAAGTGACGGCACCGGAAGCTGTGTTATCGGGCTCGTGGGCAGTGCCGTATCCAGCAGTGCCGAGGGAAGCGGTGCCGCTGTGGCTGGTTGCCTCTTGTTCTGTTCTGAAGCAGGATTTAAATGCCCTTGGCGAGCCAGTGCCTGAGCCGGGGCCTTACCCAGGGCGGCTGGAAGGCTACTGGGAGACCGGCAAGGTCGGTGCTGAGGAGGTACCATGGAGGGCCGAGATTTTGAGCCCGGTACCAGAGATTGGTGGGGATCTTGTGCCCACGGCCAATTGAGGATCCAGTGGAGCACTGGTGGCTCGGCCACTTTCGAGCGGAGTGGCTCCAGTCCCCGAAATTAGGTGGAGGCGACGCTCCCTTTCCAGCCGAGTCCTCTGCTTGAAGGATTGGCAAATGGGGCAGTCTGCTGTAAGGTGGGACTCACCCAAACAAGTGAGGCATTTCTTGTGTGGCTTGTCCGTCAGGAAAGCTTTGCAGCATAGAATCACACAATCATAGAATCATAGGGTTGGAAGGGACCTCATAGGTCATCTAGTCCAACCCCCTGCCAGAGGCAGGACCACTCCCACTAAACCATCCCAGTCATGGTTTTGTCCAGCCGGGCCTTAAACACCTTCAAAGATGGAGATTTCACCATTTCAGCATCCTAAGCACATCTTGAAACCTGGCATTTCGATTTTCTCACAAAAAGACAGGCCCTTGCATTTCACAAGATAACGCTAATCCAAACCGACGCTGACGGCGGAAAAAGGAACTGGGAGGGTCAGGGTCACGGTCACAGTCACCTATATAGCTGCGTTGTGGAGGAAGCATTGGCTGTGCACCCTGACTTGACAGGCTAATGCTAAAGACTTTCCGAGCTACTGTGTGCTGCGGCGTGTAGACACCTGTAACAGAATGATGTGAGCAGTGCTCGAAGGAGAAAGAAAGATTTGCTAAATGCAGAACAAAGGTCAGTTTTTCATGATTTCAGCAATGGATGATTTAAGAGTCTAGTGTCTGCCTCTGCTCAAAAGAGATAGTTGCCTTTATAAAAAAGTGCTATCCAATATTCAGAACAGCTTCAGGTTGCTCATTGTACACAAATATATTGTTTATTGACAAGAGTATTAAACCTCACTGTGAGGCAAAAAATGTTTATACATGGGTTTGGAGGTGGACCTTTTTGACCCTTTTGCAATGGAAGAGGTCCTTGTAGATGTAATGGGAGGAAGAGGGGAGAAATGCAAACAATAGAAGCTTTGCCTTTCTAAGGAAACCACGTGCTTTTGGCACATCCTTTTAGTAATTTTATGATGTTCAGGCATTTAAAAATTAATCAAGATTCAAAAAAATCTTGAGATGGACTTAAGTATCATTTTTAAAATACCTTTTTAGGTTATTTATTATTTGTGTTCATTATTTGATCTTTTACAACAGTGGTTCTCAACCTTTTGCAGGTTGTGACATACTTGGTGACATATTGTGACACTACCAGACACACCGTTCCAGCCTTCCAGGCCGAATCCAGCTACCTGCCGGCTCTCTGTGGCACACAATTATGTGGTAACACAGTATAATGTCACTACACAGTGGTTGAGAACTGCTGTTCTGAGGACCTAGTTGAGCCTGGCCACCCCTCCCTTCCGGGTGCTATTTTTAGAGTGCCGCTCCAAGCGTCCGGCAAAAAGCTAGACACAACGAACTATTTAACAAATGCCTGCCAGACAGAGGATGTCAGGGTGAAAGGGAGGACATGTTCTCCTTTTGCTGGACGTCTGGTAACCCTATTCAAGAGGTGCCAGTAAACTTCTTGCAGCTTGTAGGAGTGTGGCATGGGTGGCCCTTCTTCAGCATCCTGCTGGGAGGACGCCTACTCCACTTTGCAGTCTTACTTGGCGAGCCCTGCGGTTGTAGAGGGGCCCAGCCCAGCCCAACCCAGGCAGGGCTGGCAAATGAACAGTCTTAGCCTCCCTAGCCCAGGAGTGGGGCAGGGCTGGCGAACAAGGAGTGCCCAGGCCTTTATTCATCCCAAGGCCCACTAAGGGAAAGGAGTTGCTTTATTCTTTGTGGCTACAGGAGAAGGCGAGTAGCAACATTCTGGGTTGTTGGGGAAGTTGGGGCCCGCAGGCTCACCCAGCCCCATTGTATACCAGCCACAGGCCCTACCAGTGACTGAGGGATCGGCCAGTGGGACTCCAGCTGCAGCATGCTGACCCTGAAATCCTGAGCCCAACTGGATGATTGTCCACTGTCCCTGGGCCACTTCCTTCCACTCTAGGCCTGCATACCTGCACCCCAGGGTAATCCTCTGGTTTGTTGGGGTAAACAGACAGTGGCTGGCCGACCAGGCCTTCGCTGTCAACCAGTGGTAAGTCTAGTAATTCCCTGGGATCATCAGTGTTCTGCAGCTCCTCCAGGTCACAGGGCTCCTCGGCAAATGGCCGTTCCCCTCGGTCATTGGGCTCTTAGGCAGAGGGCAATTCCTGCAGGACCTCTCCCTCAGGTAGCTCTAGGAGCTACTCCTTAGTTTCTTCTTTAGGGAACTGTAGTCAGTTCCCTGGCTTAGCGTTTTCCTTGGGAACTGGGAGTCCTTGGGAGGTGCAGGCTCTGGTGGTGAGTCAGGGACACTGAGCCTTCAGACCCGCCCTTTTATCTTTGTCCCTGCCCTTTCACAGCCAGGCCTGGGGGCCCAGTAGTTCTCTGTTCTGCCCAGTAGGGGGAGTGTGTCCTTTCTTCTGTGGCTGGCTTGGAGGGTGGCCACTCCACTTTACTACAGCTCTTATACACTTTGTCAGCAACTTTGCCTGCTTTTCTGTCTGAGAAACATTCAGGTTGGTGTTCATCTCCAGTAAACCAGTTGTTGTTTCTCAGTCTGACCTTCTGAGGAAATATACACTAAATGTAGTGTTTAATTGCACATTGAAAGCTCAGAGAAAACATAATTGTGCCTTAGTTATTTAGCAATTCATTATTTTTTTTTAAACGCGTTTTTTGGGTTTTTTTCCCCTTGCCTGAGGGAGACGTTCCCTAGAAGGGAGACTAAAATATTGAGTCACCTAAAGAATTATTTTTCTTTGTAAGGATTTAATTTGAATAGCATAAAACAAATTCCATAGGCAGCTCTAGAGGTTTTCTCTTTAAAAAATAAATAAATAAATAAATAAAATAAAAGCAGCAACCAGTAGTAGACGGCATTTGAGCTCCAAAATTGTAGCTATACATGTAGTAAGCAGTTCACATGATGTCTTACTGAGCATTGCAGTAATTTCTTTTATCGGCACTAATAAAGTATTGCTCCAGACTCAAAGCCCAAATCCTCTTCCTGTCTTACAGATTAATAGAAATATGCATTGCTATAATATCATATTGGAATTAATGAAGTGGAAATACAGATGAAAATCATCTCAAGAAAATTTGAAATAAAATATAACTGTATCCAGCTACCCCACTGAGGTAAGGTAAAACTAAAAAATCCTTAATCTATTCCAGAGTTTTCTGAGTTATATGTGCATTGCTAAGGAACCTTGACTTTTTTTTTTAAAGGAACATAAACATTTTCACACAATCCCTATTCCCTGTATCTGTGCCATGTTTTTTTTTTTTAATGTAATACTGGATCTTGAGTAACTAAACCACTTTTCTTCTCTGCTGCACTTCCAACTTTAAAACATTAACCACATTAAATGCATCAACCCACTTAAACAGTTTTAATTCAGTGGAGAATGAGAATTGCCTTATAACATCAGACCAAAAGTCCATCTAGTCTAGTATCTCTCTGAGGGTGATCAGCACCCGATGCCTCAGTAGAAGATGTATAGCATGTGTAACACTGTAGAGTAACATGACTGTTAGGCAAGTTTATCCCTTGGCATATAATGTTTGATTTACATGAAATGCTATAAAATTTTCAAAAGTTTCTTCTGGCTGGTATTACTGTAGTTATTCTTAGTAGCCACATATCTAATCTTGTTTTAAACCTGCTAAACTTTTTGCCTCAGTAACACCTTGAGTTTTTGAGTTCCATAGGTTAATTATGACAGAAATAGTTTCCTTCTTTTCTCAGTTTCAAATATGCTGCTTTTTCACAGTTGCTTTTTTCTTTTTTTTTAGTTTTCTGTTCTATTACTCTTTAACTCTATTGTTTTGCTTCTAATGGTTCCAATAAAGTGCATAATTCTAATTTTCTTACATTTTTCACTGTGTGGAACTTTTTGCAACCCTATAGTCATCTGTATTGCTCTTTTCATCTAGCTCTTTTCATGTTGCTTCTATATAATGTCTAAGATGGAATGACTGGTATTGACACAGTTTTGATTCAAGGTAAGGGCCAAGTAAGAATTTTAATGATAATATAACATTTTAAGTTTTTCTTAATATGATACAGTTTTCTAATTAGTTTTTCTGATGAGGGCGGGACATCATTGAACTGACCACAGTGATGAATAGGCCTTCTTTCTGAATGAGTAGAATGAATTGAACACTATTTGCATTTATTTTCATGGAACTTCATCTTAAATTGTTACCTAATTGATTAGCTGTGATATATCCATGTATACTAAAATCACAATATTATAAATCAGTATTATGTGCATGGTCTTTTAATTGCAAAAGTTTACTAGTTTTGGTGTAAAATGTTCTTGCTCATGTTTAACACTGTTTTTGATAAGCAAAAATACCATTAGTTTATACCCCCCCCCCAAAAGTTGACCTGAGCAGTTTTGTTGCTGAAAAGATAAATTTGCCCATGTTAGAGCTGAGGAAAGAAAAACTACATACAAAAAGCATAGTTTTAGATTTGGTATTTCCTGCACCACGGTTTTTCTCAAGTCAGAGGACTTAGGATACTTTCATGGTGGTATTTTTGTGAAGGCTGACAGCTACTCCAGCCAAGCAGCAGGTTCCAGCCACTTTAGTGGATCAGAATAGCTTCACATGGTCAAAAATCTTCAACCTGGATTCTCAAGCTCTCTTTGGCTAGAACACTGAGACCCAAAAGTGTAATACAATACTTTTCTGTATCATTGAAATATGGCCAAGAATAGGAATCTAATGAAATGGTACCTTCAGAGAAGAAATATTTTATATGTAAGTGATGAATCCCTTTTTTTATTTTGAACAGTAGTTCAGGGAAAAATAGTCTAAAACATCTTGAAATGTTTCAGAATTTTATCCTTAAGTAATTAGGTCTTTTTTTATAGTCTTGACCCTACTTCATGCTTCAGTAGGTTTATGATAGCTTCACTATATCTTAATAAATCAGTGTTGGCAAGAGCTGAGGCAGTGCCCAAGCGGCTGTGCTTTTAGAAGGTGTTCTCAGGACACCTTGGGACTTTGTTTCTTCCCATCTCAACAGGAACAGCAGTGATCAGGATTTTCTTCAGATATTTATGACATCAGACTTTCTTACCTCTCAGCGCTTCTGATACCTCATTTCTGTCACAAACTTTAGTGCCCTGGCATAGTGATTGCATGTCTTCTTCCTAGTAACACACCCTCCACTATAGGGTTCAACAAAACCTGAGCACCAGGTTGCCATGGAGCCTGGGAATTGTACCCTGTGCCAGGATGTTCCAGAGGGTTTCTTCTCCGTTGACTGCTGCAGGTGTTTGTGCTGGCAGGGCTTCTGGCAGTGGTGGTTTTGTGGCAGTGGGGGAGGATGGGACTTTAAAGTGCCACCCACTTAGGCACCCTAGTTTTGGGGCTAGTGCTTAGCTGTATGATGCATTTGTTGAGGCTTGCTCTACTACTTCAGGACTACAGTGCAGCCTCTGTTTCTCTTGTCAGCCCTGACACCTGTACTAGATGGGATCAAATGGACTTAACGCACCCTGGCAACTGGTGCGACCTACTGGATGTCCAGTGCAATTTGAGTGGCCTGACCACTGTGCTATATATTTAGCATAGCTTCAATTGCTTGCTTGGCTAGTCTGACCCCAGTAGAATGATGTCTTCTGGTTGGCAGAGATGAATAGGATCACTGGGTAACCTTGTAGATGTCTGTTTCTGCATACTGTGACATGTAACGAGGCAAAATACATAACAAGTATGCTTGCAGCTGCACATAGATAACTGTGATAGGAACAAAATATTATCATTGAACCAAGGTATGCTTTCCGCCTCTCCCCCCTCCCCCTGCTCCGCCCCCAGCATATTTTTACACTGCTCTGCCTGTTGCCCTCATAACAATGGCCTGGCCAGGGCAGTACTGCCACACAGGCATACATCAGTGCTCACTTCAGCCACCCATAGATAGCTCTACCTCTGGTCAAGCAGCTTCTGTCTCCCCAGTCTTTTGTCTCTTCTCCTCATGGTGTGAAGAATTTGTGTTTGATCAACAAATAGTTTAGACACAATTTCTAGTTGGCTTCTCCAGAACACCATGTTCATTTCCTTTGTTTATAAACATCCTATGCCAAGGGTTGAGATGAAGGAAAACTTGAATGCTTAGAGCAGAATACTGGGGCTGGAATAGTGTGTTTTGCAAGCCTAAGCAGAGGCTATTTCACGATCAAGATAACTTTCCTGCACCTCCATAGATACTTTCAGATTGCAGCCTAATAATTTATTTATGGTTGTACAGAGCTTCATTAGCTTGGATTGCACAAATTTTCTAAAAGAACGGATCACTAAGGACTGCAAAGACATATTATCCAGTTTTCTTGAAAAGGTGGTCCATTTTAAGGAAGCTTTCCTGCCATGTAGATCTGATAGCTAAATGTTGGTCAGTATATAGTGCACCTTTGTGCTTTGATTTCAGTTCATTAATTTCTCAAGAACCGTGGTAGCCTGTAAATGAGACACAGCAGAAGATCTATGGATCTGACTCCTCCTTTTCCTAGTAAGTTGAAGCTATGTGAGATGCTAGTTCCTCATCTGACTAAATTAGTTAATGTCTTATTCAATGAAGGAATCTTCTGTCCCTCGCTCTAACACACAATAATCAACCAAACACTTTAGAAAGTCAGTGTGGATACATCTGATCAGACTAACATGCTTCCCATATTAAACATCCCATTCCTGAGCAAGTTGATAGAAAATTTACACAAAAGTTGCTTTTCAAAGTCATCTAGCTTCACCAGCAATTATAGACCTATGCCTGTTGGGGTTCAGGTGAGCACATGAAACAAAAACAGCATTATTGGTGCAATAAATAATGTTTTGATGCACGGAGGCCAGATTTCATAAGTCTGGACCTATCAGTCCCATTCAACACAATTTATCAGGTACAAAACTCATACATGAGAAGGGTGACAAGGGTCCATGGGTAGTGTGTTGCAGTTAAATCCTTCTTTAGAGTGGTGCACCTGAAGGATAGTGATAGGAAAGTTCGTCATCAGAGTCCTTACTTTTTCAGTCTCTTATGGGATCAAGTCTCTCTCCAGTGTTGTTTGACATCTGTGTGGTGGTATTAGCTAGCAAATAAATAATTGTTACCTTACAGCAGCTCCTGCTGGTAGTATTTAAATCAGTATGTGCCTTCTCATTTAGTTAGTAAGACCTTTAGTCATCAGTTTTGTTGTGTATTGTTCCAAATAACTCTCTTCTGGTCGTTGGTCCTATGTTATACAATATTAATGCTTCTCTGTGTGAGATCAAACATAATTTACATCTATCAGTGAGTCAACTTTCTTAATTTGAAACATAAGAGCTTCTTTTGAAGAAATATTTTCTTGTAATATTTCAGAAATTATTAAACTAAATCTTAGTTTTCTGTCACTGGAATCACACAGTTCCCACCTTTTTCAATCCCGCAACCCACATTTCACAGATACTAGTAGTGTATGAAAGCCTATATTGGAACTTGTGTGGTATTATGAACATATACAAGAGTCAGGGTGTAGACTGTTGTGTGAGTTTTGTTCACTGTAATGAAAACGTTAAGCTTAGCTCTTCAGTTATATTGTGTTAAACTCTTCTTCCTTTTATCATGTTACTTGAAAGTTGAACCCACTTCACTTAATTTTCAGCAAAATCCTCAAGTATTTCCTTATACGTCATCAGCAGCACCAGCTCTTCTCCAATAAATAATTTTTTTAGTTATTTATGTTGTTCACATAATGAAAGCTCCTCTCCGTATATTTCCAGAAACAGAAATGGATTAAGAACTTTGTCTTTTGACTACATGGATCCATAGTTTTTCTATTTTCAAGAAAGGGAAAAAGGAGGATCCAGGGAATTATAGACCAGTCAGCCTCACCTCAGTCCCTGGAAAAATTCTGGAGCAGATTCTCAAAGAATCCATCCTCAAACACTTAAAGGATAATAAAGTGATCAGGAACAGTCAGCATGGATTTACCAAGGGTAAATCATGCCTGACCAATCTCATCTCCTTCTATGATCAGATGACTGGTTTTCTGGATGCAGGAAGAACCATTGATGTGATATACCTTGATTTTAGCAAGGCTTTTGATACAGTTTCCCACAGCATTCTCATTGGCAAATTAAGGAATTATGGGGTGGATAGGTGGACTATAAGGTGGATAGAAAACTGGCTAGATTAACGGTTTCAACGTGTAGGAATCAATGGTTCCATGTCTAGCTGGCAGCCAGTCACGAGTGGTGTGCCCCAGGGGTTGGTCCTGGGGCCGGTTCTGTTCAACATTTTCATCAATAATCTGGATGATGGAATAGATTGCATTCTCAGTAAGTTTGCGGATGACACCAAGCTAGGGGGACCAGTAGACACGTTGGAGGGCAAGGACAGGATTCAGGGAGACCTAGATAAATTGGAACAGTGGGCCAATAGAAATCTTATGAGGTTCAATAAGGACAAGTGTAAAATCCTGCACGTGGGATGAAAAAACCCCATGCACCACTACAGGCTGGGAAACATTTAGCTAAGTAGCAGTAGTGTAGAAAAGGACCTGGGGGTCATGGTGGATGGGAAGCTAGCTATGAGTCAGCAGTGTGCTCTTGCTGCCAAAAAGGCCAATGGCATACTGGGCTGCATCAAAAGAAGTATTACCAGCAGATCAAGGGATGTGATCATTCCCCTCTCTTCTGCACTGGTGAGGCCACATCTAGAATACTGTGTTCAGTTTTGGGCTCCCCACTACAAAAAGGACAGGGACATGCTAGAGAGAGTTCAGAGGAGGGCGACCAAAATGATTAAAGGGCTAGAGCACAAGCCCTATGAGGAAAGACTGAAAGCATTAGGCTTATTTAGTCTGCAGAAGAGAAGATTGAGGGGGGATTTGATAGCAACCTTCAACTACTTGAAGTGATGCTCTAAGGAAGATGGAGCTCGACTGTTCTCGGTAGTAACAGAGGACAGAACGAGGAGCAATGGTCTCAAGTTGTGGTTAGGGAGGTCGAGGCTGGATATTAGAAAAAACTTTTTTACTAGGAGAGTGGTGAAGCCTTGGAATGAGCTGCCAAGGAAGGTGGTGGAGTCTCCATCTTTGGAGGTGTTTAAGGCCCGGCTGGACAAAACCATGACTGGGATGGTTTAGTGGGAGTGGTCCTGCCTCTGGCAGGGGGTTGGACTAGATGACCTATGAGGTCCCTTCCAACCCTATGATTCTATGAATATTTTAATTGTTCAAAGGACCTCTTATATCATTCCCATATAGGTATGTATGCACCATTGTGAATGGTGACCTGAAGCTTTTTGCCCTAAGCTTGACCCTGTGAGGCCAGTACCAATGCCCCCTGAAGTTCTGCACATATGCTGTGGTATATCACGCGTCGCCTGCCCCTCTACCTCCAGTTCCTTTTTTCTGCCCATGATGGTAGTTCAAACTGCTTGACATCTTGCTAATAGAAAGCGTCCTTCTAAATTGCCTCTTCTAACTGTTTTTTGTTGATTTTGTTTGGATAGTTAGTTGTTGAATAGTGTATTTAGCTTGGAATTGTTAAGTCCCACGAGGACTCTAGCCAGAGGCTATGCTTCAGTCTCCCGGGTTCAAGCCATATACAGCTTATGGGAAAGCATTCTGTCTGAGTGACCCCCTTGACAAGTGCCTTAAATGCCTGGGGGAAGCTTATTATATGGGCAAATGCCGCTTCTGTAAGTCCTTCAAGCCTAGGATACAGAAGAATAGAGAGAGCCCGCTTAGAGCATTTCTTACAGTAGCAACTTTTAGACCTGTGTTGGAGCTGGTACAGGCCATCTTGGTGCCAATCTTAGCAGTGCAGAGCGTTCAGTTGATGCTGCCGCCACACTAGCCCCAGTCCCTGTTGGCCTTGGTGAGGAAGAAGAAGCCGCACACCAAGCGAGGCTGCTCTCTGATGCTGGCCAGCAACTGCCCTTCCAGAGTCTCCAGTGAATGATCTGACACAAGGTGGCAGTGGGCAGCTGTGATGCCAATTCTGTCAATGCCTAAGGTGTTTCAGTCAGCAAGAGCCTTGATGGCCTTGCACATGCCTCCCTGCTCACCAGTCCAACTATCAAGGTATGGAACTGTCCCCCTCTGAGACCGGAGACACCAGCACCACCAAGACCGTTTTTTCTGCTGGGAAGAGAGTCCTCTGTCTCACTAAGGATCAAGAGCACCTCAGGACTCCCTGACACTGCCAGGTTTGTGAACTGGGCACTGGGAGTTGCCCACATCTTGAGGCTCCCCGGCACCGTTTTTGGACTCAAGAGCTTGGCACCAGAGATGTATTTTGTCCTCATCGTTATTGGCACGCGGGTCTCCCCAGTGCATAAATGGTGGCAAAGATCTTGATACTCCTCTGGTGATAAGTCATGATTTCCAGAAGGCTACTTGAGAAACTTAAGCCTCTCAGACCACTCCCCCATGAACCATCACAGACGGTACTATAATGCCTTGTCCTCTGACACCTCCACAAACTCCTTGGGGAATAAATGCAGAAAGACTCAACGCTTTTCTTGCCAGCAGAAGGTCCATGACAATTTGTCCTCCAGTGACACGGAGCGATAGGGCCAAAGGGAGACCCAGCCGGTTTCTGATGCACCCCCACCCATCCCATGATTCAAGATTGGTTGTCACAATAGCCTTACTGGGCCCCATGATCATTCCACATGAGTGTAGGCTCAGCCGACTCTCGTGGTGTCAGTCCCCCAACAGCTCCTTGTCTTGGGAGGAAGTCCTGGGTAGGGTCCCTGAGGGCTCATTCAGTGAGGCCCTCAACTATATGCCTCATGTTTCCCAGATAAGGTACTAAGATGGGATAGCCACCCCTTTAGATGATTTTAAAGTTCGGCAGGAGCTTGTAAAGAGACGAATCTCCACTTTGGGACTAGAGAAAGAGGAACTGAGGGAGGAGTTGGAACTTCTTTTTAATGTACTGGCAGCTGCTGCCCTTGCAAGAATCGCATTCCCAGTGCATGAAGGGGTGTTGAGAATAGTTTGGATTCTTTGGCAAACCCCTTCTTCTATCCCTCCCATTTTCGAAGGAGCAGAAAAGAAATATTAAGCAAATATGAAAAAGTTTGATTATCTGTATACTCACCCCATCCCAGGGACCTTGGTAGTGAATGCTGTAAACCAGAAAGAAAGACAAAGACAACCTGTTCCCACTCCCAAGAACGAAGCGGCCAAAATACTTAATCTTTTTAGCAGGAAATTATTCTACCTCCACAGTGCAGTTCAGGATAGCTAAACAGCAAGCTTTCCTGGGGAGGCACAACTTTAACCTGTGGGACTCTACAAGGCATTTTAGAGATTCCATTTCCCAAGAGCAGGTTTTAGATTTCAACACTCCACTAGAAGAGGGACTGGCAGTAGCAAGAGTGGCACTCCAGTCCTCATGGGATGCCGCAGCTTCGACAGGGAGGGCGACTGCATTAGCAGTTACAATGAGAAGAGCTGCTTGGCTTCAGGCCTTTCTTCTCAGGTCCAGCAGTCAATTGATCCCCTTCTCAAAGACAACTGACCAATCTGCATGCGCTGAAGGACTCAAGGGTGATGCTTTTCTCTCTGAGTTTACATACACTTCAGTGTTCTTGGCTCCCATTCCACCCCGAGATGTCTCAACCGCCTCAGTAGCAGCACTTTGGTTTCAGCCTCCGACACATGATAGGCAGAGAGACAGAGACAGATAGCGTTAGATTCCCCAGACGGAGATGCAACCAAGGGCCATCCTTAGCTCTCCCATCAGGGATTGAGCTGTTGCTCCAGTAAGCAGAAGCAGCAGTTTTGATGGCGCACCAGGCCCAACACACCCTTTCTGGGATTGATTAGTGGTCCAGAATCACTGTTGGATCCTAGATACAAGTTACTTTGGCTATGCCCTTCAGTTTTCTGCATGACCGCCAAACAACCCCACCCCACTTCAGGGACCCATCTCACGAGCAACTCCTTGTGCAGGCAATGCTGTCTCTCTTGAGACTGGGAGCAGTAGAGGAAGTTCCTCCAGACAGAAGAGGTCAGGGTTTCTATTCCAGATTCCTCCTTATCCCCAATGCCAAGGGTGGCCTGAGACCCATTTTAGACCTTGGTTTAGTGAACAGATTTCTGAGAAAACTGAAATTCTGCATGGTTTCCCTAGCTCACATAATCCTTTCTCTAGATCCTGCGGACTGGTTTGTTGCCCTCATCTTAAAGCAGGGGCATCACTGGCGCTGGGCACCCGGGGCACGTGCCCTGAATCCCAGCGCCAGTGCCCCGGGTCTGCTACCCCTCCACCCTGGTCTCTGGCCCGATTTGGCTGGAGATCCAGGGCCCTGCCGCAGCAGCCCCGTCACCAGCTGGGGATCCGGGGCTTGACCACGGAGGCCACTCCTGGCCCTGTCCCCAGCCAGGGATTCGGGGCCCAGCCGCCTGCGGCCACAGCAGCCCTGTCCCCAGCCAGGGATCCGGGGCTCGACCACCCGCAGCAGCGGTGGCTGCTCCAGCCCCAGCCCCGGCTGGGGATGTGGGGCCCAGCCACCCGCAGCTGCTTCTGGCCCCATTCCCGACTGGGGATGCGGGGCCCAGCTGCCCACGGAGGCATGTGGTGCCTTCTGGCCCTGTACCTGGCCAGGGGGTGTGGCCTGCAGGCTGGAGGTGGGGCCTGCGGATGTGCCCCAGATCCCTCCCTGGGGCAGTGATGCCTCTGTCTTAAAGGATGCATATTTCCTTATTTCAAACCATGAAGGCCACAGAAAACACCTCTGTCTTATGGTTGGAGAGGCTCACTACCAATTTACAGCTCTCTCTTTTGCCTTTCCCTAGTACCCAGGGTATTCACAGAATGTACAGCAGCCATGGTAGCATACCTAAAGTGGAATGGGATGCAGATATTCCCTTATCTGGATAACTGGCTCCACAGGGGCAGGTTGCGCCAACAGGTTCAAGACAGCATCTGTCTCAGCTGACTTATGGGCAGTTGCCTGGGCTTCATATTAAATATGGAAAACTCCAGGTTAGGACTAGTCCCAAGAATAGAATTTATTGGGGCACTCCTAGACTTGACAGGAGCCCAGGCCTTCCTCCCAGAAGCCAGGTTCAGAGCAATCTCCAACATTATTATCAATCTGCAACAGTGCACCACAGCAGCAGCCAAGCACTGCCTTCAGCTCCTGGGTCATGTGGTAGCTTTCACATACGCAGTAAAACTAGCTCACCTAAACCTCAAACCTCTTCAGTCTTCTCTAACTTAAATTTGTCACTCTGGAAAGGGTGGTCACACCCTATTCTGCCCCTGGTCCTGGTGTCCTCAGACTGGTGACAGAAACCCCAGTCAACCCTGAAAGGGGTCACATTTGAACCATTGATTACCATAATTTCAGATGTGTCAGGCTTGGACTAGGAGGCCTGCATCAGCTCTCAAGCAGGGTAAGCAAGTGGTCCATAGCTCATGGTCAACACACAGGGCAAGGCAAACAAACAGTCCAGAGTCCCTGGTTCTCAGGCAGGGCAGGACAGGTCAATAGTCTCTAGCCTTGAATACAGGGGATGAGTGGGGATACAGGCCTCCAGGCCCTGTGGGGGTGTCTGCTACACAAGGAGTGGTGTGGCAGGGGGATTCAGGTCCACCCAACTCCATTGCATTCCAGCCAAGAACCCTAACAGTGGTAGAGTGCTTTGCCACTGGGTTGGGTGGGCCCCACTCCAAATGCACCAGCTGGGGCTCAAGGATGAGCACAGCTGGACCGTAACTGTCTATTCATGGGCTACTTCCAACCGTATTTCAATGTGTACCTGAGTCTTAGTCTTGTCCTCCACTTTGTCAGAGTACACCGCCCGTGATGACCCCAGCAGTTCCTCAGTGCTGGGTGTCTTCAGCTATTCTGGTAGTTGGGTGTGGTGGTTGGAATGGCAGGTGTCCCAGGAGGACTTTGGGTGGGCAGCAGGTGACGTGGCTTCTGTCCCCACTGGCTTTTGCTTCCCAAATGAGGTACTGATATGCTTCAGATACTTCTGGTTCCTGTCCTGCCTCTCTGCTTCAGGTCTGGTGGACTTGGATTTCCAGGTTCCACTCTCCAGGGGTGGATGACCCTCCATCAGTGTGACTCTGAGGAAGGCTGCACTCCTGACTACAGATTATCTTTATTACATTTACTTGCTTCATGCCTTTCCACTTTTGAAGGTTTCATTCTCATGTCACATCGCTGCAAATTACACACTGAATCCTAGATTCAGCTGCTTCTTCCGTTATTGTAAGCCATGTTGGAAAGTGTTCACTTTTTTCAAGAAATATTTTGGTTCTTACTAATTCATCTTCCTTGTCATGTTTTTTGAGTCAGTGGCATTAGCACTTGTTGTTTGTCTGGCATTTAATATTTTAACTGTATGTAAATCCATCTTTTTTTTTTTTTTAACTTCATAAAAGTCCTTTGACAAGATTTCACTATCAAGGGGACCAAATGCAGCTTATCTTATTCTCAGCAGTGGGTTATGGACTCAGGTATCAGTGAGTAATTGGGAGTAGAGAAGAGAGGAATATTAAGACCCATCTTAGAGAGATTCTACTGCTAAAAATTAAAATATGACTTTGATAACATTTTCCTTTTTTACTTTTGCAAGCTGTCTCTCAGTCTCAGGCACTTTTTCATTCTCTCGTTAAGGACAGATTGTGTTGAGCAGGTTTCAGGGGAGAAAAACAGCAGTAAGGTGATCCAGGCCATAACAAAGCTAATAACAACCTAAAATAATAGGCTGAATTTTCTTCAGTAGATTCACACTGGTGTAACAAATAAGTTGCCGTGATTTAACTGACAGGAGAATATGGTCTACTATGCAGTATAATTAAGCAGTATTATTTTCTCTCTAGACTTAATCATCCTTCTTTTTTCTTTATGTGCAACTCAACAGATCCATGTAATCTCTTCCTTTAAAGGAAGATTTTTGGTCAGTATAATTTTTTTCATGTTATTGAAATCTAAACCTGATGGTTGAAAATAAATTATCTTACACAACATGTTTATATTAAAATATAAAGTAGATCCAATGGTTTGTCTCCGTTAGAAACAAAGTGGTGAGCAAAATCAGATTACAATCCATTGGTTTGGAACTCCTGCCCCAAGTAGTCTTGAGCTCTGCTTAAAAAGATTTCTGAAAACCAGGAAAAAAAATCTCATCTTCAAAAATGCAAATAGTTTACCAGTTAATAAAATTGTGGAATCATTACTTTTTGTGATAGACTGCACGTCAGTTTAATATAGTTAGATCAAAGTACATGTCAGTTCATTGTTAAAGTTACTTATGTGGTAAGAAAATACCATTGCAAGAAATACTGTCTGATTTACTTATTCACCCCAAATGACATTTGGATACTTATTTTGGGCAGTTTTCCTACAACCTATGGGATTTTGAAATATGTGAACCACTTATGAGACTTAGCATGGACATACTGCTACCATTTCTTGGGTTGTAGACTTGTGAGGGGTTAAGGCCACAAATTGTCTGTGGACAGACTGGGGTTGCATTGTGTTAATCGTTTAAATATCAGATGGTATTTTGATATTTTCAGTATTTGTAGTCATATTACTTGAAACGACACATACAATTTGCACAGAGTGAGTTTAAGAATACTTTGTCATTTAATTAAATTAAAAAACTCCATAAGAGCCTTCCTTAATTATCAGCTTTCTTCCATTTTACGTAAGCTAGAAGAAATGCATGATGGTGAAAATCAGCCAGGAGAGCAACTGATTTTAGATTGTTGATTTAATTTAATGGTATTCATAGTATGTCTTTTATTTGTAATCTTAACTTGTAATATTCTAGGTTTCGTGATGTGTGTCAGAACAAAAACAAAATGCAAATGACAGCAGTGGCATATTCATATAGATCTTTGTTAGTGAAAATAGAATTTTGAACAGGAGTTGGAAAACTAGTGAAGGATCTTAAGGAGGATATTCCTGCGCAGGGGCACATTCAGAATGAGGATGTGACTGTTACCTTAGTGACAGCGTGCTTTGGATTCTGAAGGAAAGCAGTGTGAGGAGATAGTCACAGTTAAAGTGAAATAGCTAGGATGTGGATGTTGAAATACATGGAATTTCTTGTTAGCTTAAGAGTGCTGGAATTTTGGTTATGTATTTAAACACTGAACAGTTTTAATGTAAGAAACATTTTTCTCTTTATTCAAACACAGGCTTTTGTGACCAAAAAGAAAAGTAGCAGTAGTGGTTCCCAACATTTTCTCTGCAGTAGCACACCTTGCTACCTTTAATTAATTTGAAGCACACCACCATATAGTTTCCAAATGAACTCATGAATGTTCATGAACCAATCAGCTCTTTGAGTAGTTTTTCAAAAAATTTTGTGGCATGCCTGCTCAGACCTGATGGTACACCTGTGTGCCATGGCACACTGGTTGGGAAACACTGAGGTAGAAAGTTACTTCTACTATTGATACTTGTGGTGTAGTAGCAAGGTGCCCAGTCATTGACCAGATAGGAACATTATAAATAGAAGGTTAATCCTGCCCCTAAGAGATTATAAGCAAATAATCAGTTATTTAAAAGTGAACTGGCTTTTTTTTAAAATACAGGTTTGTCTCACTAAGCAGACTACATAGGTTTTTATATAGTGTTTTAGAAGTTAAAATCAAATGCAATGTAATATATGACATTTGACGGTCATATTTTTAACTTAGTTATTGTGGCTCAAAACCATAGTTTTCTGTTTCTTCGGAAGGAGATAATTGCCATCATAATTAAATTTAAAGCATTGTAAAGATCCCCCCCCCCCCGCCCCATTTCAGCAGCACAGATATGTTATGTCTTTGACAAGTAGCAGGAAAATGAAAAATCTAGCCATAAGATTTTGGCTTTTTGCAGGTACAAAATATATTTTGGGTGGATGTATGTATTTGTGATTCCAAGTCTGTGTGTGTTCAAGGACTTAGAATCTTGAGTGTTAATTTGCTTTTTAAGAAGAATGGTTACCTTAAATAAATAGACTGTTTTGTCCTCGTCTCTTTTTATGCCCAAAGAATTGTACATTGAAAGTAAGTGAAGTAAAAATAAAATGCTGTTGGACAAGCTAAAGTAGTTAAAAATGGACACTAATTACCAAATAAAATAGTTAGGATTAGTTATTTGGCAATACAACATCCAAGTACAGAAAAGTCTCAGTATTCTAGGGGATATAGAACTGCAAAATAACTACTACCTCATTCATTATTACATTCATAGAAAAGCTTGTCATACCTTTACTTCTGCCTTTCCAGGTTTAGGCAGGTTTTTATGTATTTCCTTAAACTTACAGAACATTTGCAGTTGGATCTTTTTTGTCTTTTGGACTTGCCAGTGTATTAGTCCAATCAGAGAAAAATGTAGATTGTGTTACTGAACATGTTTCATTCACATGTTTTGTTATGAACTGGTTTGATGGAATGGGATGAGGGTGCTGGGCATGTTTTCAAATGATAAACTTTTATATAATATAGCTATAAACTAATTCAGTGTGGGGAAGAGAAAGAAGTGAAGTGGTCTTAAATTATATGCAAATATTGGTAAAGTCATAATGAAATTCCTCAAATTATTTAGGAATTTAAACTCCACAGAATCCTTAATAAGAAGTTCTGAAGAATGATACGCCTGATGAGAAATAAAGTACTGTTATGAGTTAGAAACTGGTGGTTGTAAATAGTAGGTTTTCAACATGACAGTAGGTAAATGGTGACTTTCTTGAGGTTCTTGCTAAACCTGTTTTTTTAATGATCAGAAATTCTTGTTTTTTGATTTAGAAAAAAAACAGAGTTTTGATTTTTTTCTAAAAATACTGTGTGTTTTTTCCATTATTAAAATGAAATGCTAAACTTTAGTTTTTCTAGAGACAATATATATATAGGTATCAAAATAACTTTTTTTATATATATGTACATTTTTGGGCACGTTTGAAGCCTACTAGTGCCATTGATTATAATAAAATAAAATCAATAGAATGATCTAGTCACCGTGAATTGTTTCTTTATAGTTGTCAGTGGCCCGCTGTTTCAGTCTCTTGTTTCCATTTCTTTTAATTCAGTATATGTTTAATGCTTTCCATGTGTTCTACAGTTGTCTGCCTTTGAAAGTAATCTACAGTTTTGCTGCATATATTACAGAACAATAGCACAGTACCATCAATGTGAAATATGTCCTTGCCAGACTCAGTGACTTGACCTTTAGGGGTGATTTTTAAAGTTTTTAGCATCTTTTCATAACTTTAAATTACATTGGGAAGTTGTGATGAAATCTGAGATGCATTCAGACAATGTCTGTATGCTGTTGAGTAATCAGTGTGCCAGAAGAAGTTTGTTGGAGTATGTTTAGTTTAATTTAAAGCACATTGAAAATTCTGTCACAAGAGCTGGGAAATTACATGCATTGAATAAGTGACACTGGTACTTGCAGTAAAATTTAGTTCATTTTTAATGTTATTTTTTTCACATAATTAAAAACTGGAGATTAGTTGTAAAAATACAAATTCCACTTTCTCCGCATTTTTCTGTAGCAAGTGGATTTCTAGGATCCCTGCTAATGTTCGTTTCATAATTGATCTGCAATAAAGGTTTAGTAATAAAATGAACATCTGGTACTGCTACAGTACTACTAACATCTTGTACTGTGACATCTGTGTTCACCTCAAGAACAACTTATAACCACACAGGAACCTGAATCTCCACTTCATAGATGTTTCCTTTGTCAGTGGCTTCAAACTCTGATTTGGTGTCTGATCCCAGTTTACTGATCATGAAGATTTCCCAGCATGCTTCTATGTCCCAACGGTAGTTTGAGTTCTCTTCAGCTTCCAGTCACCTCAAAGGAAACACAACCTTCTACTGAGGGATTTATTTTTTGGAATCTTTTCATCAAGTAAAAATCTTTCTGAAACTACCATCATTTTCTCCTAATCTGTCAAAAGAGTGGAAATATCACAAGAGAATGTGTCACATTCTTCTCATGTTAGAAATAATTTTTTGGATGCAGCTTAGATGTTGTGGATATTACCTCCAAGACTTGCGTGCCAGATTCTTGTGGCTTTTAGTCATAGCCTTAAATCATGGAAACTACAGTCTCAATCTTGTGTTTACTTCAATATTCATTATCCCAGATACAAGGACAGGTCTTCCAATCAGTGGAACCGTAGGGGATAACATCTGAAAGAAGTCACAGCAGAAGAGCCAAAATTACTGAGTGATGAAGTTGACAACTTTGAGCACTGGGAGAATTCTTTAGCACTCAACTTAATTTGGTAAAGATGAAGAAAAGGGTAAGTCATCTCATCAGTCATAATAAGAATAGATGGATTTCAATATTACTTCAGGCAGATGGCTTAAGCCTTTGTACACCAAAAAAACCCAAATCTTATACACTGTTTGCCACTCCAGATCCTGTTATGCAAGGTCATGTAGCAATTGGTATGAATATTCAGGGCTGGCCTTACCATGAGGCAAACTGAGGCGTTTGCCTTGGGTGCCAAACTGTGGAAGGGGTGCCACTAGGACCCAGAATGTAGAAAATTGTGTCTGCTGCTAGTGTGTATATATATATTGTCTCTGCTCTGCATGCACAGAGATGGTGGAGTGCTGTGTTGGAGGAAGGAGGGCACAAAAGATGTAACAGGCAGGCAGGAGAGAAGGTAAGAGGGAATAACAGGAAACAGCAGGAGCTGCAGGGAGAGAGAGGAAGACGAGCCTCTTGTGTACCTCTCTAGCACCCCCAGGAGCCTGGACTGATTAACACCAGCTTCTCAGGGAGCTTCCTGTTTCTTGCGGCTTCCCTGAGCCCACACGAGGAGAACCGTCAGTCAACTGAAGTAGTGGGACCCAGTTAAGCATTCAAAGGCTTGATATCTTCCTTCATTCAGGACCTGCTACCAGCCTGCTTATTTGTCCTCTTCAATTGGGTGTTGAGAGTCACTATACCTGGTATAGAATAGCAGTCATGAATGAAAGGAGAAAATTCCCCTCTGGGACAGCATTCAGAAAAAAGAAAGAAAGCAATGGAAGCTTTTCTATCTAAGAAGGAAGGAGCTCTCCTGAGATGCATAGACACAAATGTTCACAGTGAGCCTTCCGGCCCCATTGAGGTGGTGAGGAGATGCCTGATCTTCCAGTTAGAGTGCAGGTGACTTGGCAGCTACTGCATCATCCATATCTTCATCTCAAATGGATGTAACCATGCACATTCCTGAAGAAAAGTAGGTCAGAGAAGAGCGCAAGAAACAGCTGCTGCTGTTTAGTTCCTTAAGTCTAGGTGATCCAGGACTGTGGACCCACTTGAGCAGTAGCCTAAGGGACTTCCTTGTACTGCCTGGGCCACAGCAAGTGAAAAACTTCATGTTCCCCAAAGACAATGAGAACAGAATTTTTCATCCAGCACACTGCTGGTATGAAATCCCCAATGGTGATAAAATGGAGAGGCCATGGTTTATGTACTGAAAAACCCAGAGTGTAGCATACTGGGTTTTTTTGCAAATTTTCCATTCTGATGTTCCAGCCACACTGAGTTCTGCAGGAGCAAAGGACTGGAAAAATCTGGCATGCCATGAAAAGGCAACTAATCATCCAAGAGCATTCCATAGGTGCAAAGAGTTTGAGATGAGCCTAAGATTAAAGGCCAGATGTTCTGAAAAGGCTCATTGCTATTGTGAAAATGCTTGCTACGCAAAACCTAGCACTGCATGCTACTTCAGATCAGATGCGCCAAACAATGGAAACGTCCTTAAAATTGTGGAGCTGATGGCTGAGTTTGAGGCTGTACTCCAGGAGCATCTAAGAAGAGTCACCACCCTAGAAATCTACGCACATCACTACCTTGGAAAAATAATTTAAAATGAGATCATATAGTTACTTGCAACAAAAGTCAAACAGAAGATTGTGACAGATCTGAAGTCCGCAAAATATTACCTGGTTATTCTGGACTGTATACCTGACATCAGCCAGACGGAACAAATAACTTTAATGGTACATTTTGTAACAGCAACAGAACTGAGCAAAAATGTCCATGTGATGGTGACTGTCAGAGAGCATTTTCTACAGTTTTTTTGACATTGATGATACTACAGGAGCTGGTATGGCAAATGTGCTGCTTAAAAAGCTGAAAGATATGGGAATTGCGATAGCTGACATGAGAGGTTAGGGTTACGGCAGTGGCATCGCCGGCGCTGGGCACCCAGGGGACATGCCCTGAATCCCAGCACCAGTACCCTGGATCTGGTTCCTCTCTCCCGGTCTCCAGCCTAATCGGCCCAAGATCCAGGGCCCAGCCGCCTGTGGCTGCAACGGCCCCATCCCCAGCCAGGGATGCGGGGCCTGGCTGCGCGGGGCCACTTCCGGCCCCCTCCCCAACCGGGGATGCGGGGCCTAGCCGCCCGCGGTGGTGTGGTGGCTTCCAGCCCTGTCCCCGGCCAGGGGTTGGGGCCTGCAGGCCAGGGGCGGGGCCTGGGCCCGTGCCCCCGGTCCTCCCTGGGGTGGAGACTCCGCTGGGTTATAGTAATGGTGCCAGCATGAGAGGAAAGAACAGAAGAGTGCAGACAAGAATCTGGAGAATTAAACCCTCGAGTTTTTTTTTTGTTCCATGCAGTTCTCATTCATTGAAATTGGTGGTCAGAAATGCAGCATCAGCTTCTAGCGAGGCTGCTGAATTTTTTAATGTAATTCAAAGCATCTATGTATTTTTCTCTATCAGTTCATTTGGGGGCATCTTCTGTGACACTGAAATGATTGAGTGATGGGAAAGTCAAGTGGAGGCGATGAAGCCTATCAAACACCAGACTGGGAAGGTAGACGATGCCATAATTGCCATTGTGGAGGACAATGCTGTGACAGGAACTGTTTGTGGGAGAACAGTGGCAGAGGAAAATGGAATCACCAGAAATGTATATAACTTCAGATTTGTGTGTGGCTTAGTGTTGTGGCATGACATACTGTTTGAAATAAATGTCACAAGCAAGAGACTTTAAGGTGTTGACCTTGTTATATCTGTAGCAACGAAACAACTGGACAAGGCAAAGTCATATCTACAGTCTTACTGGTCAGATGGGGGATTTCAAAACATTCTGAAGAGTGCACAGAAGTTGGCAGAGGAACTTTACACTGAAGCTATTTTCCCACCCATTCAAGAGTATGTGAATCACCAAAGAAGCAGACATTTTGATTGAGGCGGAGGATAATCCCATAAGTGACCCCAAACAACAATTCAAAGTTAAATTCTTTAACCAGGTGCTAGATTGTGCAATACAGTCAGTTGAAGAGTGTTTCGTGCAGCTCAAGGAACACAGCAGTGTATTTGGAATGTTGTAAGATACTCCAAAACTCTTCAGTATACCTGAAGAAGACCTACACCACTAGAGACAGTGTTGACACATTGATGACGTGAGCAGTATTGATGCGAGTGATTTGGGTGATGACCTGAAAGCTCTTTCCAGATTCATTTCAGCAGGATCAACTCCAAAGGTAGTTCTGGAATATATGTGTGCAGCTAAGATGACTACCCTCTTTCCAAATGCTTTTGTTGCTCTGCACATATGTCTAACATTTCTTGTTAAAAGTTGTCCAGTGGAGAATGCATTTTCTTGAAGCTGAAGTTAATAAGAAGACATCTGCTCTCCATAATGATACAGGAGAGGCTGGTTGGCCTTGCAACCATCTCAGTAGAGCATGAGCTGGCCCAGCCTGTGGACCTTCAGGAAGCAGTTCAAATCTTTGCAACAAAGAAGTCATAGAAAGCGCCACTTTGGTGATTCAAACAGATAAAAATGCCAGTGTTCACTGTGCAGACAAAGTAAGTTATTTTTGCTCTTTAGGCTTGTGAAAGTTACTTAAAATTTTTGAACAAGGCATTTTAAGTTGGTAGTTCTCCTTTAGGGGGGTGGGTAGCAGAGCAGTCCCATGAGTGGAGTAGAACAGAAAGAGGACAGAATTGAGACCTTCCAAAGTTTTGGTCAAAGCAAGGAGGCATAGGGGTGTCATTTCAGCCCCCTGTCTCAGGTGCCAAAATGTTGTGAGCTGGCCCTGTAAATATGGGTCTTTTAGACCCCGTCAAAGATCTTTGCAGTATTCCTGCATTGATCCCTGCAGTTGTCCAAACAAGTGGGTTATAAATAGCAAGTTGTAGTGAAGGAATCTGAGTACTTTCTTTTTATTCTCCTCTTGCTCAGAATCACTGGTTGCGATGACTAAATGAAAACAATCAAGATAATCTGGTCCGTCAAGTTCTATGCAAAGGACAAGGAGCTCTTTGAATTCTGCAGAAAAAAATTAGTGTCTGACTGGTTTTCAGGTTGGTTAGATTTAGAACATAGGAAAGCCATACGGCTTAGAGCACTGGTCTATCTAGCTGTATTCTGGCAGCAGCCAGTGCTGGCTGCTTCAGGGGGAGTGGACAGAACAAGGCAGTTTTAAATGATGCATCCCTTTTGTCCAGTCATAGCTTCAAACAGTTGGTAGTTTAGGAACATCAGGAGCACAAGGTTGTGTTCCTGGTCATCTTGACTAGTTGTCATTGATGGACCTAGCTTCTGTGAATTTATTGAATTCTTTTTTGAACCCAGATATACTTTTGGTCTTCAGAACATCTCATGCCAATTACTTCCACAAATAGACCATGCATTGTATGAAGAACTGCTTTCTTTTGTTTATTTTAAACTTGTTGCCTATTGATTTCATTGATTCCATGGCTCCCTGGTATTTGTTATGTGAAAGGGCAAAATAATTCTCCCATGTTCACTTTCTCTGTACTGTTTGTGATTTTTTTAAATCTTTATCATCTCCTCCTCTAATGACCTCTTTTGCAAGATGAACAGTCCCAGTCTTTTTAATCCGTCTTCATGTGGAAGCTATTCCATACCCATGATCATTTTCATTCCCTTTCTCTGCATGTTTTCCAATTCTCATGTATCTTTTCTGAGATGGGATACCAGAATTGGATGCAGTGGTCAAAATGTAGATATACTGTGGAGTTATATAGTGACTTTGACATTTTCTATTTATCTCTTACTTTCATAATGGTTTCTAACATGCTCTTAGTTTTTAAGATTGCTGCTACACATTGAGTGGGTATTTGGGGGACTGTCCACAATAACTTCATGATCTCTTTTATGTGGGCCCCAGGGGACGGGGCCAGGAGTGGCCTCCGCGGTTGAGCCCCGGATCCCCAGCTGGGGACAGGGCTGCTGCGGCTGCAGGCGGCTGGGATCCGGATCTCCGGCCCGCTCGGGCTGGAGATCAGGGGGGCGCCAGACCCGGGTCACCGGCTCTGGGATTCGGGGCATGTGCCCAGCACCAGTGACGCCCCTGTTGTTGACACACAAATCTGATAGTTCCTCAAATAGGTCACTTAAGAAGAATGGCTGAGGTGTAGGAATCTCTCATGTCCTTTGCAGTGAATGCTGTTGTAGAAAAGATATTTGTTTCTCTCCATAATGGCTTGTTCTTCTTTGAGTACTCCTTTAGTTCCTTGATGATGCAGTGGCCCCACAGACTGTATGTCGGGCTTTTTTCTCCAGATGTATTTACAAAAACTAAGATTTTCATTTTTGAACTTCAGCCAGCTGCTTTTCCAATTCCTTCTTGGCCTGCCTAATTATACCTCATGTTTCACTTGCCGGAATTTATGCTCCTTTCTGGTCTCCTCAGTAGGATTTGATTTCCAGTTTTTAAAGGCTGCCTCTATGCTTGTAAGCACCTCTTTTACTTTGCCATTTAGCCATGGTGTTTTTTATTTTATTTTTGTCCTGACCTTTTTATTTGTGCTATTCATTTAGTTTGAGTCTCTGTTATGATGTTTTTAAATAGTTCCCATGCATTTTGCAGATCTTTCAGCTTTAACAGTTTTTTAAATTTCCATTTAGCTTGCTTCCTCATCTGTGTGTAGTTCCCTTTTAAAAGTTAAATTCGGTGTGGTAGGTTTCTTTTTTCTATGTTTAATTTAATTACATTATTGTCACTTTCCGAAAGGGTTAGTCTAGTGTTAGAACTGTTCAGCAAAACTAATAAGGAATCCTGTGACTTTAAAAGGGCAACAGGACTCCTTGTTTGTATTATAGTCACTGAACCAGTGGTTTGGTGATATTTACCTCTTGGACTGGATTGGGTGCTCCACTTAAAACTAATCAAGAATTGCCTCTTCTAGGACAAGCTGAATGAAGAAGCATTCATTAGTGTGTCCAGAAATTTTATCTTTGCTCCTGAGGTAGCATAACCCAGGTAGTGTGAGGATAGTTGAAATCTCCCATTATTGCTGGGTTTTCTGCCTTTGCAGCATCTTTAATCTCTCTGGGTGTTTACAGTCACTTTAAGCATCCTGGTCAAGTGATTGGCAGTATATTCCTGCTGCTTTATTCTTAGGATTGAAATATGTAATTTCTAATCAGAGAGATTCTGTGGTACAGTCAAGACTTTCACTTCGAGTTTAGTTTGTTTCACATACAATGCCTTCTTCCACCACTGGGCGCTAGTCTCTCATTCTTGTATGTTTTGTACTCTGGTATTATTGTCTCCCATTGATTATGCTTATTCCAGCAAGTTTCTGCATATCTTTAGTTAGCAGAGCTCTGTAGATGGCCAGCCAATTTACTGTGGGATAAAGTGCCCCAGTTCTCCCGTACCCTTAGAGTGGATTCTAGGGAAGAGTTCAAATTTGTCTGATACAGGGAAATTAGTTGTGAAGACTACATTGTTAGCAGCTTTTACTGGTATGTATACACTAGCAAAGGCAAAAGCTGCTGGGGGGTGAGCCTCTTGGTCAGTGGTATCTGTTAATACTGAAGAAAGCCCTGAAGACAGTAGTGATTTTACCTCTATGATAGTGGGCATGATTTGTTCATTCAAGAGCTAAATGTTACACTCATTGAAAGATTCAGAGCAATCCTTTGGTCTCTAAGATTATATACATTGTTTTATAAGAAGATGCAATTGAAACCTCAAGTGACTACAAGGTTGAAATCATTTCTACCATTTCTCCTATTTCTACCATCAGAAACCTATAGAATAATTTAAGATGTAGTTGGCAACCTGCAGCTCTCGAGCCCCAAGTAGCTCTTTAGCTGCTATCTTGCACCTCTGTGGGATGCTGGAGTGTAGCAGGGCACCCAGCCAGCCCTGCACTGTGGCCGAATTGGAAGGGTCCTGGGCTGGCGTAGGCTGCCCAGTTTCGGGGACCTGTTGTCAGTCCCGCTCTCTGACTGCGTGGCTCAGAAGCAGCTAGGTGGCTGTGACATAGTCCTTGGCGTTGTGGGGGAGAGGGGTGGCCTGGCTATAGAGGACGCATTGCCCTCTCTCCACCCCACTCTCCTGCTGACACGGAGCAGCATTTATGGCTGGCCTGCCCCCAGCTTGCCTCACCTCCCCAGGAGGCAGAGAGCTGCTGGCATGGGCTGCTTCTTGTGGGGGACTGGGCCCTGGAGCAGGCCTGTTCCCCAGTTTAGGCAGGTTTGCCCCTGCCCTCTTTCCCAGTGCTGAATGGGCATGATTCAGGGCATGGGAGCAGGTGGCCTCCATTCAGCACTGGGGGGAAGAGGGTGAGGGTAAAGCGATCCGAACTCTGTTGAAGGGACCTATTCCAGGGACCTGTCCCCAAAAGCATCAGCCTGTGCTGGCCAAGCTCTGCCTCCAAAGAAGGGGCAGCCAGCTGGGAACAGGCCAGCCATGAACACTGCTCCATATTCACAGCAGAGTGTGGGGGGGTGGCATGGCCTCTGGCCAGACCACCCCTACTCCCCCCACAGTGCCAGTGGTTGCAGTGTGGCTGCCCATCTGCTTCTGGCCCATGCAGTCAGAGGGCGGGAAGGCAATGCTGTCATGAAACTGGGCAGTCTGGGTCGGCCTGGGACCCCTCTTTGCTTAGGGGGTGTGGGCACATCAGGAGCCAGGAAGACTAGCCACATGGGTCTGGGCAGGGAGGGGGAACAGCTGCAGGGGAAGGGGGTGTCAACTTCACAGGTGGGGACACTGTCCAGGGCTGGGCTAGAGGGCTAGCTGAATGGGGTAAATTGCTGGAAGCTGGAAGGGCCGGCTGGGCATGGTTGGATGCTGGGAGCCAGCCCAGGAGGCGGGACAAGCCATGCCTGGGGAGGGCCAGGGGGCCTGGATCAGGGCTGTAGTCAGACCTGGTGAGGGGTAGTGGGGAGTGGTGAGGAGCCTCAGCTCTCCAGCCGGGTCAGAGTGGGGAATGCAGCCAGGTTGTGCCTGGAGGGGGGAGAGGTGCAGGGAGCTGCAGCAGGCCAGGTGAGAGCAGGTGATGGGTGGGGGCTACACACATGCCATAGAAGAACAGGGGGGAGGGCTGCAGCCAGCTGAGGAAGAGAGTGGGGAGTACAGGAGAGGGGCTGGGATACAGTTGGACTGATGGGGGGGGTCAAAGTTTTCCCGATGAGTGGGAGCGCTGGTCTGGGCCCCACCCCCTGGGGCTGATTTGGTGCCCCAGGCTCAATTGTTCTTGAGGCCCCACCACCAGTCCAGCTCTGGATCCCTGGCTGGGGATAAGGCCAGGCTAGGCAGGAGCCACCATGGGCGGCCTGGCCCAGATCCTTGGCAGGGGCTGCGCCAGGCACTCGGGGTATGTGCCCTATGTGCCAGGCACCAGCAACTCCTCTGCTGATGAGGGCGATGGGGGATGGGCTCTTGCAGCTGGGCTAGAGGCGGGAGGGCTGCAGCCGTGCAGTGCAAAAGTGGGAGGGCTGGAGATGGGGGGGGGGGGGCACAACCGGGGGGGGGGGGGGGGGGGGGGAGTGTTGCAGAAGGTAGTGCCAGAGCAGGGGGGAGAGGCTACAGTTGGGCAAGGCGGGGAATTCAGCCATGCCATGCAAAGGTGTGGAGCAACAGCCAGGCTGGATGGGAAAAGGGTCTGCAGCCAGGCTAGGGGAGGGGCTGTGCTGGGAGAGAGTTACACCTGTTGCGGGTCTCAAAATACTTGTTTGTTGGGGGGGAAAAATGGCTTTTCTGATCTTTTGGGTTGCTGACCTCTGATTTAAGAGAAGGCCATGCCATTAAAAAAAGAAAGAATATCTTCCCTTCCACTGTGTCATCACAGCCTTGACTTAGCCAGAAGCAATGAATTTGATGCTGTGATCAAGTGTTATAGGCTAGTTTTGAGGATTTCTGCTCCCTTTGCTTTTCCTTTTGGTACCAGTCTTGTTTTTCAGACATGTTTGGACTGGGGTTATGACAGACTGATGGGTTCTCTCAGTCATTCAAGAAGGCTCTTTCATCCAGTTTCAGTCCCTGCCTTTTCCCAGTCTCTATTTGCATACAGGGATCATTCTCAGGAAGTTGCTGCATCAAAACATGGATTCTCTGCTCCAGCTGGATGCAATTAGAGCAGGTCCCCCCCAGAATTCTAAGGATGTTCTTTCTGTTCTATTTACTCTGTAATTCCAAGGAATGGAGGTTGGTGCATGGTTCTGGATCTCAAACACTTCAGTAGATTCATACATATCAGATTCTGCATGGTGACTTTGATTTCCATTGTATCTTCTCTAAATTCTATGGATTGGTTTATTGTCTTTGATTTACAGGAGGCATATTACCATTAAGATCACAAATATAACTATTGTTTTGCAGTATCAGAAATACACTCTGAGCACTTGCTTTCTTTGTCTGGCAGTGCCTCAGAGGTATTTATGAAATGTCTGTGGTTGTAGCACTCTTAAGGAGACATAGTCTGTGTTCCCCAGATTCAAGTAGTATTAAGGTTTAAACATTAAGTGATAAATTTGCTCATCAGGTATTAGAGTCGTGCAGTTAATTCTTTGAGACTTCTACCTTGGTGAACCTGTCACCTAAAGCAAATCAATTCTCATTCCAACCCAGGGAGGAGAATTTGTAGGTGCAACTCTCTGTTTGAAGGATGACAAGCCCTTCCTTCCGGAGTAAAGATTTTATATCATACAGTATAGCACAAAAGATCTTTTAGCTCATCTGTTAACTTTGAAGGTTTGTGAAGTTGCTCAGATACATGGTATTGTGTGCTCTCCATATTTTATTCTTTCCTGATTCTATGGAGTGGTTGTCTGATATATACCATTTGGTCATTTGATGTATACCATATCTCCTCAGTCCCTGGATCCTTCAGAAGGTGAGGCAAGACACAGGGCATAGATGATTTTCATCTCTTCAGTGTGGATGTGCTGCATCTGTTGAGTCAACCATTTATCATATTTCCAAGTTTTATGGATATAATTTCAGAGAAGTGTGTACTAGTTATTCATCCAGACTCCTCATCTCCATATGCAGCAGCATGGATGCTAGTTAATTGATTATGGATAGAAGTTACTCAGTAGAAGCTCGGGATATTTTCATTCAAAGACAAAAAATTATACACTAGATGGATATAGATATCTATATCTATATCTATATATTAAAAAAAAAATTCCCCTCTCACCCCTATGGGTGGTATGTGTCATCCTCAGCCGCGGGTCCTCTACCAGAGGCCTGGGAGTTTGAGGGTTCTGCGCAGTATCTTAGCTGTTCCTAGCACTGCACTCTCCTGGACAGAGAGATCTGATGTTCTTCCTGGGATCTGCTGGAGCCACTCTCCCAGCTTAGGAGTCACAGCCCAGAGTGCTCCTACCACCACTGGGACCACTTTGGCCTTCACTTTCCACATCCGCTCTAGTTCCTCTTTCAGGCCCTGGTACTTCTCCAGCTTCTCATACTCCTTCTTCCTGATGTTGCTGTCACTTGGCACTGCTACATCTACCACCACCGCTGTCTTCTGATCCTTGTCTATTACCACGATGTCTGGTTGATTGGCCAGTACCTGCCTGTCTGTCTGGATGTGGAAGTCCCACAGAATCTTAGCCCTGTTATTCTCCACGACTTTCTGTGGGATCTCCCATCTGGTCTTGGGAGGGTCTAGCCCATACACTGTGCAGATGTTCCTGTACACAATGCCAGCTACTTGGTTGTGCTGTTCGGTGTATGCTGTTCCTGCCTGCATCTTACATCCTGCCACTATGTGTTGGACTGTCTCTGAGGCCTCTCTGCACAGTCTGCGCCTTGGGTCCTGTCTAGTGTGGTAGACCCCTGCTTCAATGGATCTGGTGCTCAGTGCCAGTTCTTGTGCTGCTATGATCAGTGCCTCAGTGCTGTCTTTTAGTCCAGCCTTTTCCAGCCACTGGTAGGATTTCCCAATGTCAGCCACCTCCGCTATCTGTCGATGGTACATTCCATGCAGGGTCTTGTCTTGCCATGGCACTTCTTCTGCTTGATCTTCCTCCCATGTCTGCTGCTGCCTCAGGCATTCTCTCAGCAGCTCATCTTTGGGTGCCATCTTACTGATGTACCCCTGGATGCTCTGGGTTTCATCCAGGATAGTGGTTTTGACACTCACCAAACCCCGCCCGCCTTCTTTCCGGCTGGCGTACAGTCTCTGAGTGTTGGACATGGGGTGGAAACCTCCGTACATTGTGAGGAGCTTCCGGGTCTTCACATCAGCAGCCTCCATGTCCTCCTTTGGCCAGCTCACTATACCGGCAGGATGTCTGATGACTGGCAGGGCGTACCTATTGATGGCGTGGATCTTGTTCTTCCCATTAAGCTGGCTCTTCAGGACCTGTCTTATCCTCTGGTGGTACTTGGATGTTGCTGTCTTCCTTGCCTCCTCATTGTGGTTCTTAGTGCTGATATGAGTCATAAGATCATGGATAAACTAGCTACAATCAACCCTCGAGACCGATTACCAAGGCTCGGGGGAGAAGTACCATCAGCTAGTATACTAGAAGATGCCAATAGAGCCCTAATGACAATTCCTACTACCACCGTAACTCAAACCAATGAACTGGTATACGCTACAGCCTCTGTAATCTTAGTCCTAAGAGGAGATGTTCCACTTGGGGTATTCAACATCACAGTGTCTGCTGACTGTCTATTTGTTTATCTTTAAGTCTGGCCTGCCCTTTAGTTTAGTAAAAGTTCATTTTGCAGGATATGTGCCTGTTGACCACCAATGCAAATTTGGGTGGTCTTCTCACATACCCTACTATTCACAAATTCCTTAAACAGTTGTTTAGTTTGTTTCTGCAAGTTAGAAAAATCTCCCTTTCTTTGAACTTGAATTTATTCCTTATATTATTCATGCATTTGCCATTTGAACCTAAGTTATGATCTTTTATCACCAATTGATCAGGATTGTGTTTTTAGGAGCAAGCAAGAATAGCTTCAGGAGAGGAAGCAAAAATCAAGCTTTGATCAGTGGACTGACACAAACCATCTTTCATTTAAGACAGAATGATATTTAGAGAGTCCCCCGGAAATTTGTACCTCAAGTGCTTCTTGAACTTGATGATACAAATAATAGTATTTTTCCCTGAGCCTTGTTCATCTTCAGGGGAGAAAAACCTCTGTGCTCTGGATGTTAGAATAGTCTTATTTGCATAGAACAGAAGAACTTAAACATCTCCTAAACATTTGGATTTGCTTCTGAAGGATTCTGAAGATCATCAAACAGCTTCCACATAAAGGTTTTTTTTTTTAAGTGAATCTCAAAATGCATCTGTGTTCCTTAAAATATTAATAAGTTGACTTTGCCAACTGTATTATTTAGAGACCAGTACCAGAGTTCAGGTCACCTCAGTGGTATGCCTGTATCGGAGATTTGCAGAACGTCTATGTGGAGCTTGTTCCAGAAGGGTAGCAGTGTTAGTGTAGTTCAGCAAAACAAGCAAGAAATCCTTTTGCACTTTTAAAGACTAACAGATTTATTTGATGAGCTTTTGTGGGTAAAATCCTACTTCATCAGACTAATGAAATGATACTGTAGTTTCCATTTCATGTTTCTGATGAAGTGGGTTTTTACCCAATGAAGCTCATGTAATAAATTTGTTAGTTTTTAAAAGTGCCATAGGAATACCTTGTTTGTTTTGTAGTGCTTGGTTTGTACTTTGACCAGTTATTATTTCCTGCTGTTACAGTCTGGACTGAATGCTCAGTTTGGTTGAGTGGGCTGTTGGTAGTTATTTAGAGAAATCTTAGTTTTCACCTTGTTAGGGTAAGAAGCAAGAGAGGGAGCCACATGTGCAGCTATTAAAAAAAAAAAATCTATGATTTTTCAAGATGGTCTGTGCATGTGGATCCTGTAACTCAGCATCATTTTCCATAGCTTTGGAATGTTTTGATCAGGCTTCAGGAGAGTATCATGAAGGCATGCAGGTTGCATATATGACCCCAGTGTACTCTGCAGATTAGAGTCTGATCTCTCTCAAGAATATGCTGTGTGCACACTCAGTGTGTTATTCCCAAGCACAGAAAGTCTTGAATAATCATAGCTACTTGTAAGGTAAGAACCAGTCTATGCTAACTCTCTTCCAGCCTAGGACTCTGTCCATAGTTCAGTCTTTTCTTCAAATGTGTTTTCCAATGTTGAGTTGTAGGGGAAGTGAAGCCAAGTAGTGATGTCACTTCCCCTGTATTTTAGCTTGTGGCGTTTTGCTGGAAAGATCAGTGCTATGACATATGGAGGCCACCCTGTTGGTCAGGCAGCGTCCATTGACTGTGTGCTCAATCACACTGAAGGTTCCTTTGTATATGGTTCCTGGATAGTGGATACTTTCCTTGCTAGATATTAGTGAACCGTTAACCCACTGTCTGGCTACTTCACGGTTGTTCCTGAAAGGCTGGTTGTGGGTGTTCCCAACCTGATAAGGTATTTCAATAGCCCACACGTAGCAAAATTTCATAACTTTATATACAGTGATAGCACATAAAATCTAAAAGAATGTTAATGTTCGCATGAGCTTTTGTGAGCAGAGTCCCACTTCATCAGATGCCAGAGTGGAGAAAACTTGCATTGAAAATAACTAACTTACAGTATGGGAGTGAGAGAGAAATCCTATGGTGGTATCAGGTCATAGTACTTCAACAAATCAAACAGTTGCATAGATTCTAACACAATGTATCAAAAAGGGATGATTTTGAATGAGGTAAGAATCACTGTTAGTAATGAAAAACAAAGGAAGAGTCCTGTTGTCCATTTAAAGTTCAATGTTTGTAATGGGAGAGCCAGTTCATAGTTTCATTGATACCCAGGTTTGTGGCATTGAGTTAGCATATGAATTCTAATGCAAATTCGATGCCATCATCTTGGGTCTCAATAAGAGTGTAAACTGGCTCTCCCATTACAAACGTTAAACTTAAAATGGCCCTCAACCTCACCACTTTCTGATATGTGCTGTTTGAATCTGTACAACTTGTTCGATTTTTCTAAAGTATTCGGACCTGGAGCATTGAAATGTAATCACGGGATTTATCTTTCACTCCCATACTGTTAAGATTTTTTCAGTGTAAGTTTTCTCCACTCTGACATCTGACGAAGAGATGCTTTGCCCAGTAAAGCTCATGGGAAAAATAAATTTGATAGTCTTTCAAGTGCCACAAGACTCCTCTTTTGTTTTGCTGAACTAGACTGACACAGTTACCTCTTTGGCACTGGCTGAAATGGGATTGTGTGATTTGATTCAGCCGGTTGATAGCCTTTTCCTTTACATCTAGTGTTGTTCATGTGCCAGGTTTCATTATTTTGCTTTGTTAATTTGGAATATTTGAATTAAAATGTAACTTCAGTATCTGTTTATCTCACCAGTCTTCTATACTAATGTAAGCTCTTCAAATGAATTACCCATTTACACCCCTGCCCATGCTCCCAAAGATTTTACACTCAGTCTAAAAGACTAGGAAAAAAGAGAGACAGACAGTTGGTATAATTGGCATGTTTTGTTGGATCAGTGATTTCTATAGTTGTTTTTGGTTTTCTCTCCTCCCTTTTTATTTCCACCATTGCCGCTGCCTCCTCTTTCTCCTTCTACCCCTGCCCCCTGTTTCCTCCTGCCCTGCTATTCTGATGTTTAAAGGTAATTTTAGTGAGAGTGTGGAATTTCTGCAAGGTTTCATGTCTTCCTTGAGTCTTTAGCTTTGTGACTTTTTCTCTCCCTGTCTCTTCTCCAGACTCAATCCAGTGTCTTTCCTGTAATCCTTGATCTTTCGGTTCATAGATTGGTTCTAATTATCTGCTCCAGTTCTGGCTTTTAGTTAGAGTCACTTGCAGTAACTACTTCTCAAGTATACTTGACTCTTAACCTGGTTTGTTTCCTTTCCTTTGTCCTGACACTCTGAAATCCTTATAAAACAAATATTACAAGTCGGTAATCTGGTAGTGTGAAGAAATCCTTAGGCAATGTCCATGTGTTCTAATCTAGTCCATGCTACAAAACTGTGAATGAGACACATGACCAACAACATTGTTGTTGTTGTTGTTTCTTGTGCAATACTCAGCAGATTCCTGAGCTGTCTGAAATTTTTCTACAGACGTTTTTTCATAACATCAGGTCTACTTTGATTCCTAGATGAGTCGTATTGGAAGTAGAAATAAGATTCTTTTTCACATAGCGTCACTGAGTGCTCCATTTCACATGTGTGTGCACACCCACCTCTCAATCTCTTAATCAGCTTCCTTTGGCCTGTGAACATGCTTTATACGGCCTTGTGCCATATGTGAAGGGTATGCAGAGCTGTGAGGTTATGATTTGCGCATTTGTCATAGTCATGTAAAAGGAGTGAACACAGGCATTCACACTATCAATGATTCTGTATTGAAAGATTGCCTTAATCTGTCTGTGTGCTGACAAAGGCAGGAAGGTGCATTATCAAGTCAGTGAACCTGAGTAATGTGTCAGTATGTGGAGGCTTTTGTGTTGGAATTTTTGTGGTCATATGCTGGTGACAGTCAAACCATTGTCGTCATGAATCATTTCAGTTCTTCTTTGGTGCTCTACTGAGGACCCTTTCAGTTTTCCAGGTCTAATAATGGCAGATTGTTTCAGCAATCGGCTCAAAGCCCATGTGGAGTACCTTCTACAGCAAGGCACTGTGATCAGTGTTTTTTCCACAGCCTACGTCCCAGAGGTGTTTGAAGTGTACCATATACCAGGGGTGACCAAACTTTTGGAACTCAAGACCCACACAAGTTGATTATTAAACCTTCAGGAGCCGCACTTAGGTGTATAGCCATATACTTTTACTTACTAAATTGATTTGCTGACACTCTTCCACGAGCCACACTTTTTCATTCAAGAACCACGTACGGCTCCCAAGCCGCAGTTTGGCCACGCCTGCCATATACTCTGGATAGTTGCTTATGTGTAGAATCCTTTTTAACTTACTGATTTAATCCTCTGCTATGTAATATTAAATTCCTCCTAGCTTTGTCAATACAAAAAGTTATTGAGAGCTAAGCTCCCTGGTTGATTCCCTGTAAAAAGTGTTTCATGAAAACAAATGATCTTGTGTCCTCTTCCAAAATTCCTGACTAAGGGATTGTCTTGTGTGGTAAAGCTGTGTTATTTCTTTCATGTTTCTCACTCTCAGGGAAGTCAGGCTGACATTTCTTACACAGGAAAGATTAAAATGCCTGAATATGACCAAACAAATTAGTTAATTGTTTTCTTATTGGGGTAAATCTTTGGTTTAGTCTTTCATCAAAGAGGTATGTAAATAGAGTTGTGAATATTTATATATGATTGGGTGTGATTGTTTGATTATGGGTGTTTAGCCAGCACTTTACTTACTCCACTGCAACTTGAACAGTATCCTTTAAATTTTTTCTTCCATCATGGAGGTATATGAGACTGTTTCTTGAAAAAAGAAGACTAGCTACTGAAAGTTGGTATGAGGGAGCAACAAAGGTTTTAATGCTGAAAAGGGAGATAAATAGCATGGTTTTAGAACTGTTGAGAACCTTAGTACAAAGAGAGGAAAGGAAGGGAGTTGGATTGTCACAGGATGCAGTCATTAGTGAGTGAGGAAATAATGGAATTGCTAATAGCGAAGAGGCTTACAAGGCAGAAGAAATTTAATTTTTGCTATGTTCAGTTAAAGTAACTTAAGGGATATTGGTGAGAGGAGAATCAAGACAGGAAGTCTTAAATGCCCTGATGAATGATGGTGAGGTGGTGTTGGTAGCAGGAACATCACTGCACTGGGGAAAGACTTGGGACATGGGCTCTGGCCCTGCCCCTGGGCTTGGGCCAAGCCCCCTAGGCCACGATCTGGCACTCTGGGTCTGATTGTGCATTGGGCTCCTGCCGCCTCCACACTGACCAGGTTCAAGGCTGGGGGAGGTGGGCATGGCCGCGGGTGTCCAACCTTGATCACCTGCCGGCAGAAGCAGACACTGCTGCAGGTGTCCTGGCCTCAATCCCTGGCGGGGGCCCGGGCCAAAAAGGTGGCGCTGTGGCAGGTGCCCTGGCCCCAGGTCCGTGGTCTGAGACAGGGTAGTCCCCAGTACTCGGAGCACTGGCCCCAAGACTTGGGGCATGTGCCCCGTGTACCAGGTGCCAGCAATGTCCCTGGTTGGTAGAAAGTTGCATTTGAGTTGTTAACTTAGAAATCACACCATGAGACTGGTGAGGTCACTGAAGGGCAAGTTTAAAGGCAGATCAGCAGGGAAGGGACTGCTGTGTACTCTTGAGGAGAACCTCTAGAGAAATGGGATGTCAACTGTCTTGTGCTACAGAGAACTTTAAGGAAGTAGGTAGATATCTCATCTTCTTGAGTGATGAAGTCTTGGTGAGGAGCAGCAGGGGCCCATAGCCAGGGCAGGGGAAGGTCCAGAGGAACAAGAGTGAGCATGCTGCTGCTTCTGGGCAAGATCTGTAAGACTCGGTTAACTGAACAGACATCTATATAAATAGTGGTGGGCAATCCAGCTATGAATAAAGTGCACAGGTGAAACAGAACTGATTAGGATGTGGTTTATGGGCTGAGTACCTGGACTGCAAAAGGTGCCGGGCGCAAACAGCTACACGAATACAACTAATGCATGAGGCTATACAATGGAATTTTCTTTTTTTTTCAATTTGTTTTAGTCTTTGGACAGCAGTTTCATGTACGCTGTGTGCTCAGTTCTTTTCTTCAGTCTAACCAGCTATTTCTGTTTTTTCACATCAGTAAGTGAGGAAAACAAAAAAACAAAAAAAACAAAGATGAGTTAAATCACAAAAAGTGGCAGGGGAATTTAGGGGCATATGTAGTAAATGAAAAATTCATTTTTTAAATTTTCTAGATTTCTTGTTGCTCTGTGCCCCCAGTTTATTTTAGTTCAGTTTTTGTTTAAAAAAAAAATACTTGTGCCATTTTCAGAGAGGAGCTGTGTTAGTCTGTGTACAGGAAAAAAGAATGAGTGTCCTGTGGCACCTTAAAGACTAACAGATTTCTTTGGGCATAGGCTTTTGTGGGCTCCAGCCCACTTTTTCAGAAGGGGTTGGAGCCCACAAAAGCATATGCCCAAAGAAATCTGTTAGTCTTTAGGTGCCACAGGACTTGTTTTTGGTGTGTTTTTTGTGTGTGTGTCATTTCATTTCTCATTTTATTTTATAGCTCAAGTGGAAGTAACAAACTTCATGCTTACTTGAATCCTTACCAGAAAACATAACATTGTTTAATTTTGAAGAATAGCTAAATACTTATTTAGTATATGATACATAAATTTCAGTTTGTTTTTCAAGGCATTGCTCTTCATTTGTGCCTGCTAGTTAGTTGTGTGTGTGTGTGTGTGTGTGTGTGTGTGTGTGTGTGAGCGGTTTAACAATCTTACTTGAACACTTTTATACAAGGGCACAGAGACTGTTACTGTTGAAATGTAAACATAACCTTTGAACCCTGCCTTTTGTCTGCTTACTGAAAGATTATTGTTATGTTTAGAAACTGTTTTGAGGCTGTATTTGTTAAAACTACAATATATTGTTTGAACATTGGGAAGTGTATTATTTTCTGTGTAATGTTGTTTTTACTGTTGTTTAACCAAGCAGATTTACAATAGTCTTAAAATGTAGGCGTTCCATGTTTAACTTTGTGTGCATTAAACTTCATTTTGAAGTGAACATTGCTGCTGTAAGTTTTGGAGCACTAACAGACTGAGTGGAGGCTGGAACCTGGACCGGGAGCCTTGTTCCCATTCTGTTGTTGTGTATGGCTCTCTTGTGTGCTTTATGATTACGAGAAATTTCCGCTATTTTTAGCCTTGATACTTTTATTTAGTGTGGAATGAATGTTCAATTCTCCATGTTAATTATTAATTACAGAAGCAATGTTCATATGCTTTTCTGGTTTAGTAACTACTTGTGAATATAAGTATATGGATTACTTTTTCATCTACTCCAGTGCTGATGGCTACTATTGTTTGATATTGAATATTATAGTAGTTTACAAGCTATGTACCAAACAATGAACCCAGCTAATTGTGAAGTATTTTTGTCAGCTGAAATGTTGTTTTGAGACCTTGCTTGCTTCTTTATTCTGCCTATGCTTATTAAAGCCTAAACAATCTACTAGTATCCGTTAGAGAGTATAAAAGAAAAATAGTGAGAATGTACAGAAAGTGCTAATGGTAGCCAAAGACACAAGATGAAAATCTGACTGTTTTCAGTGGAGGTGAGTGAGGAGTAATGTTAGGAAAATCAGATTAATTGTAGTTAAAAATTCATTAATGAAGTTTCTGCAGGTATAAAGTTAAGCTGTTTATTGAAACACCTATTGGGTAGAAGAATGTAAGAAATGTATTTTATCGGCAATCATTCTGTTAATATTTGTTTTCAGATGTAACTATTTTTTGTAGGTTTGCTTGAGTAAGAGGGGGACTCCTAGTTTTTTCCTTTACTCCTCTGTTTGCTCTCCAAGGCTAATGTGAGCTACTAGTGCTTCTAGCCAAGAAATATTAGAGGCATCTCAGTCCAGACACCATCCAATTCTATTTTGTCAGCTAGTAATAAAAACTCAAAAGTGAAATACCATATAGACTCATGGGTAATCCGAGCAGCACATAAGCCGCCCCCTCCCCATTCTGAGCCCTGAAAACAGGCAAAATTGCATGACCCGCAGATAAGCAGAGATCCCCGCTTGGCCTTGGCCCCCTAGCCCCCCCACTCTGTGCCGCCGCTTTCCTGGGACTCCCTGACCCCCGCCTGCCGCAACCGCTGCTTCTCCAGGTGCGCCTGACCCCTACCTGCCACCGCCACTGCTTCCTTGGGGGTCCCTGACCCCCATCTGCCACTGCTGCTGCTTCTCTGGGGGTCCCTGACCCCAACCTGCTGGCACTATGACTTAGGGGTCCCCAACCCCTTCCCTGAATCCTCCCAGCCCTGGTGCTGACTCCCCCAGTCTGACCTCCCGCACCCAGGGACCCTCTTAGCTTACTCTGGTGGCCACGCCACATCCTGCAGCTCCCTCCCTGAGCATACTCAGAAAAGGAGATTTCAAAACTTTCAGCCTGGGCTGGGGCTGCTCCGTGCTATTCCTCTGGATTTCTTCTGTTTCTGGTATACTCCAGCACCTGACCTGCGTATAAGCTGAATACGCTTTTCAGAGGAGAGTTTTTGGAATAAAAATCTCATCTTATGTCCGAGTATATAAGGTAAGTTAGGTCCTTACTCAGAGGTAGAGTATAGTGTTTTCACAATACTCTTTGTTTATGCTTGCCTGGGGAGCAAAGGATCAACCCCTAATTCTGAAAGTCCCTGCTTTTCTTTAAGTTTGACATCATTTTTCACTCTCATGAAATCAGTCAACCTTAGATTTTGCTTTTATTTCACTTAATAGCATTCGGTCAATACCTATGCAGAAAAGTAACTAGATTTCCAAGTGCTGAATAACATTGAGTTAAATTTTTGTTGATTTTACTAGGTGTAGCTCACAGGGATGAGATCTTCTTGTTCTACAGTTAACAAATCACACTGATACACTCCTGGAGGTTGGCCCCAGAAGTCTTGGAGGCCAGAGGACATACAGGAAAGCCAACAACAAGGGATTTGCAGTCAGCTTTCCCAAATGAGTACTGGTGGCTTAGAAAGTTGCCTGTGTTTACGCAAGGCATTTTACGTGCTTTGCATAAATGTAGGTTGACTAGTGCCAAGAAGAGCCCCAAGTATAGATTTGGACTAGGTTCAGTAATGGCGAACATCTACATTGATTCTGATGGTTAGAAACTATCAAGAGCAAGCTAGTTAATTGCCTCATTTTTTATTAAGTGCCTTGCTATGACCTTCTAATGGTAGGCCCTCCGTTAAGGAACTTGGACAAGGAAATATGTCCTGTGACACCTTAAAGACTAACAAATTTCTTTGGGCATAGGCTTTCATGGGCATCTGACAAAGTGTGTTGCAGCCCACAAAAGTTTGTCCAAAGTAATTTGTGACTCTTTAAGGTGCCACAGGACTTCTGTTGTGTGTGTTTTGTTTTTTTTTGTTTTTTTTTTTAACTATACACAGACTAACCAGGCTACCTCTCTAGAATGTGTGTGTGTGTAAACTGTTGGCATGGGCATTTGCCAACTATTCATTTTGGCAAAATAATAGCTATTAGGGCATTTTCTGTGTTGAAAATTACTGTTGCTCAAAGTATTTGAGGGTACTCACTTTTTTCCCAGGGGACAAAAGGATTAGAAGGGGATAGAGCAGGGCATGAGGATTAGTACGGTAGCCTGAGGGCTGCACCACTGAAACCTTTCCATACAATGATATTGCAAATATTGGTAATGATCGTGTCGGTGCGTGCCGAAGGAAATAGCTTTGGGGCAGCATGCGGCCTGCGTGTTTGAGACCCCTGGTAGAGTATCTCCCCCTTCCCACCTTCCTCCAGAAACCTTTTCGTTCTTCGAATGCTGCTCACATCCATTCTCATTCAGGTATGTACATGCCGTGGTGCATGGTCATATGGAAGGTTTTTGCCCTAGCCTGTCCCCAGAGGGTCAATTGCCAACATTCCCTCAGCGCTGCATCCTGGCTACTGTATATAGGTGATGCTGACCCTGCCCCTGTTCAGTTCCTTTTTTCTGCCTGAATGATGGTCTTGGAACTCTTGCACTTGCTTATTGCAAGTGCCTGTTCCTCATGTTACTACTTTACCTTCTTTTCGGATTGGATTGTGACTAACAGCAGTTTTTCAGCCTCTAGCAGCCTTGTTGAGTCTTTGACAGAGAGCACAGATTAACTTTTTCGTCACTCTAGACCCAAGTGTGGAGCCCAGTGCCATGCCTGGCTTCAAACTATGTGCTTCCTGCGAGAAGGTCTTCTCCATCAGTGACCCACACCAGAAGTGTTTGAAGTGCCTAACAGAGGACCACAGGACTGATAAATGCCACATTTTTTGGCCTTTTAAGCCGAGGACCCAGAAAAAATGAGAGCCGCATTCAGTCCATGGCCATGGTAGAGGTGCTCTGCCCAGCCTTGGTGCCAGCATGCACACTGACAGCACTGGCCCCTCTTTGGCACCGGTCCACATTGAGGAAGAGGAAGCCCCATGCTGGAAGGGAGGAGGCCACTCCAAAACCGCAGGTGTTGGAGGGGAAGCCTTGACCCCAGCACTGCTTGGGATTCCCCACATGGGTGAAATAATTTTCCCCACCCAAGGGCCAAGATCACAGGCCATCCTGACTCCATCTACACTAGAGGCCTTTGAGCCAGCAAGTGTGTTGCTACAGCTGCCTACGCTCCCTCTGCCACTGAGGCCAGTTGCATCAAAGGAGAAGCCTTCATTCTCTTCAAAGGCCTGGCTCAGACCTCAAGATGGGCCTACTCATGTGGCACTGCAAGAATTGGTGCAGGACCCTGAGCAAGGGTGCAGGATCCCATCCTGTGATTGGGTGTCCATGTCATCCTCGCTGATGTCTGACTTGGAGGAATCCTGGCACCAGCATTCTCCTTTTCCAGTGCAACCCCACTCTCCCTTCTTGTGTTCACAGTCAAGGGTAGGAAAGGAACTCAGTTCTCCACAGCATTCATCACCATGCAGTTCTTCTCAGGACCAGTCTCCAGCCTTCTCCCCACAGCACCATTCCCAGTCCAGGTCCTCAGGAGACTCCGGCATCTGACAGCAGCCCGAGAGGTCTTCCTCCTCTCTGATGCTGACCGCCACACACCCGGTGTCGGCGTCCTGGCACCAGGTGAGGGGACACAGATCCAATGACTTGGCATCTCCCCAGCCATCTCAGAATTCTCTGTCTTCCAGAGGCCCGGCGCTGGAACACTGAAGAGATTGATCCCGGCACCAGGTCTGGCACTGGAGGGAGACCTGCCCACTGTCCCAGGGCAGGAGGGGGTTGCTGGCACCACCCGGGAGGAAGGTTCAGACCTTCAATGACTGGACAGCCAGATGCACCAGCTGGGGGCCCTGGGACTCCTCCCAGAGGGAGCCCACAACACTTGGCTCGTCAAGACCAGCTATATGTCCCAAGGGGGATGGGACTTGGATGGTTCCAACCAATGTTCCCTCTAAGGGGAGAGGGCAGCTGAGCAACTCTGGTTGCTCGCTGCGCAGCCCCTCCCCCTGCTCCTGACAGCCCTGCCCGCTCCCACTCGCCCCCCCGCTCCTCCTGCTAGCTCTCCCCTCCTGACAGCCCCCCGCTCGCCCCCCCCGCTCCCGGCAGCAGCCCCCCCTGCTCCCGCTCGGCGCCCTCCCCCCCAGCTTACCTTGAGGCTGGACTGGAGCCAGAGGGCCCAGCCATAACTCCTGGGCCAGAGGAGCTCTACAGAGCATGCCCAGATTTTCTGGGCATGCTCCGTTGGAGCTTCTCTGGGCAGGAGTTTTCAAAACTCCCAGCCGCAGAAGAGTTCTGTGCAGGGACTCCAGCTGCCGGCAGCTTTCGCTGCGCTGGCGGCTGTGGCGGGCTGCGCTGCAGCGCGCCAGCGCAGCTTAGAGGGAATATTGGTTCCAACATATACTCAGACCCAGGAAAGAGTACTTCAGACACGGGAAAGGGGGGCTCAAGGGTTCTATCCTCATCTTCTCCTGATGAGGAAACCTACCAGAGGCCCCTCTTGCTCCTGGAGGACCCTAGAGTTCACCAGGAGCTACTGAAGTGCATGATGGCTAACCTAGGCCTCACAATTGAGGTTGTCAGGGAAGACTTCGACTTCCTATTTGAAGTGGCATAAATCACTTCCCCAGCAAGGGTGGCCTTGCCCGTGTATGAAGGGGTCCTAAAGATTGCCTGCGCCTGGTAGCAAACCCTGTCCTTGGTTCCGGCAGTCCCCAAGGTCATGGAAAGGCAATACCATGTCCCCCAGACAAATTTGGGTTCATATTCACTTACCCTATGCTGGGGTTCCTAGTGTTGGACACTGTGAACCAGAGGGAGAGGCAGGACAAACCTGTGTCTACGCCAAAGAGTAAAGATACAAGGAAACTGGAGCTCTTTGGACATAATGTTTATTCAGTGGCAGCCTCACAGTTAAGTATTGCAAATCAACAGGTCCTAATAGTCCACTATAGGTTCAACCTCTGGAAATTGATGCAGAGGTTCCGGGACCTCATTCCTTCCACGCCACAGACTTTGAGGCCTTATTGGATGAAGGTCTAATAGCAGCCTGTGCAATGCCTGGATGTCCTGGGATGTGATGGACATGGCCAGCAGAGGTGTATTTTCAGCTATTGCTGTGAGGCATGCAGGGTGGCTGCAGGGCTCAGGACTATAGCCCCAAATGCAGCAGGTGATCTAGCACCCCTCCTTTGAGGGTCCAGTGTTGTTCATGGAGTCCACGGATACCAACCTCTGTGGCTTGGAAGGGTCCAGAGCAATGCTGCGTTCTCTGGGGATGTACAGCCTGCATGTGGCGAGATGCCCCTTTTACTCGCAACAGTCCCAGCTCTAGCAGCAGCTGCAGCAACAACACATGCAGCAGGGCTTGCGCCATCAATCCTCTCAGCCATCTCAGTGACCCTGTGGAAGCTGGACAGACACAGGAATAGAAAGAGCTGGTGAGGTTGGGGCAGATGTCCAATCAGTCCTCCTGCTAGGACAACAACAACCAGCAGGCTAATCAGAGTCAGAGCTTCTGACCAGCTGCCCAAAGGCCACGACCACTCCCCAAGGTCCCCTTTGGGCCTGCCATTCCAGGGCTGTCTGTTTCCTTTTCTACTCCAGTGGTCCAAAATCACCTCAGATTGCTGTATCCTAGATACAATTTCCTATGGCTATGCCCTGCAGTTCAAATCCAGGCCCTCTTACTTTCCAACCAGGGACCCCTCCCATGAAATCCTGCTGGGACAGGAAGGCCAATAGCTCCTGGACCTCAGGACAATAGAATGAGTACCCTGAAAAGAAAGGGGATGGTGCTTTTAGTCCAGATACTACCTAGTCCCAAAGGCAAACAGGGACCTGGGGGCCATCCTTTATTTAAGGTGTTTAAACACATGACTCAGAACAATTGTTTTGTATGGTTTCTCTGTCCATATCATTTTCTCCCTAGACCGGGAGACTGGTTTGTGGTCCTCAATCTAAAGGATGCTTAGTTTCACATTGCTATCAGACCCAAACACATGAAGTTCTTCAGGTTCATGATAGGGAACGAACACTGCCATTTTATAGCACTCCCCTTTGGGCTCTCACTAGTCCAAAGGGTGTTCACAAAGCGTGTGATGGCAGTAGCAGCCCACTTACGAAAATCAGGTATCCAAATCTTTCATTACCTGGATAACCAGCTCATTAGGAGCAGGTCCAAGACTCTTAATCCACCACAGCGTCCACTGCACCCAAAAGCTGTGCAACAGGTTAGGCCTGCTCCTAAAGCTGGAAAAATCAAAACTGGCCCCCCGCACGAGAGAGAGAGTTCATTGGGGCCCACCTGGATTTGAGACGGGGCAGGGCTTCTCATGCTCTCTAGGTTTCAGTCAAAGTCTACCACCATTTCAGAACTACACTGCTCCCCCACTACAACAGTGAGGCAGTGCCTCCAGCTACTGCGCCAAATGGTGGCCTCCACTTACATGATAAGGGTGACCAGTCTCTGCATGAGGACCGTTGCAGTCTTGGCTGGTGGAGGGTATGCAGTCTGTGCAGCCACTCCTTAAACTGGTTGATTACCATCCCGAAAGACATTCTGATATCCCTCACAATCTGGCAAGACTCAGACTTTGCGAGGAAAGTGGTCCCCTTTGAGACCCAACTTTAATCACAGATGCCTCGAACCTGGGGTAGGGCGCCCTTTTGAGCAATGGCCTTTGCAATGCAGGGGAGGTGGTTGGGGGGAGGAGACCCTTCTCCACTTAAACATCGAAGAGCTGAGGGCAATTCACCTTTCCTGCAGAGCTTTCTTAGACATGATTGGGGGCCGACTGTGCAGGTCCTCATGGACAGAACGGCAGCAATGTTTTAGCTCAACTGCCAGGGGAGCACAGTTTTCTGTGCAAGGAGGCAGTCCGCCTATGGGAGCTAGCCCTAAAGAATAACTTCCTCCTGGTGGTGGTTCACCTACTGGAGGTGAACATCAGCAAGGCAGACAAACTCAACAGACATTTTCTCCGCCAACACGAGTGGTTGTTCCCTCCAGGGCTGATGGGTCACCTCTTCCAGGAATGGGGGTCCATCCATAGACCTGTTTGTGACTCATGCAAATTGCAAATGCAGCCTATACTGCTCATTCGGGGCAGAGAAAGCAGGTCAGTATCGGATGCCCTCCTGATCAGCTGGGAGGAGCCCCTTCTTTATGCTTTCCTGCTATTACCCTGATCCACAGTAGTGCTGAAAATCAAGAGGGGCAGGGTGAATGTAATCATGGTGGGCTCTGCTTGGCCTTGCCAGCCTTGGTTCAGCACCCTCTTGTCTTCATAGAATCATAGGGTTGGAAGGGACCTCATGAGGTTGTCTAGCCCAACCCCCTGCTAGAAGCAAGACCACTCCTACTAAATCATCCCATACAGGGGTTTGTCTAACCAGGCCTTAAATGTTTCCAAAGATGGAGATTCCACCACATCCCTAGGTAACCCATTCCAATACTACACCACTGTCCTAATGAGAAAGTTTTGCTTAATATCCAACTTAGACCACCCCAGCTGCATCTTGAAACCATTGCTCCTTGTTCTGTGCTCTGTTACTATGGAGGACAGCTAAGCTCCCTCATCTCTGGAGCACCCCTTGAAGTAGCTGAAGGTTGCTATCAAATCCTCCCTCAGTTTTCTCTTCTGCAGACTAAATAAGCTTAGTTCCTTCAGTGTCTCCTTTTGCCAGCTCCTTTTCTACAGCGCTGCTACTTAGCCTATTGGTCCCTAGCCTAGTGGTGCATGGGATTTTTCCATCCTAAGTGCAGCACTTCACATTTGTCCTTGTTGAACCTCATTAGATTTTGTTTGGCTCAGAGCTCCAATTTGTCTAGGTCTCCCTAAATCCTGTCCCTGCCTTCCAGCATGTTTACCATTCCCCCCAGTTTGGTGTTGTCCGTGAATTTTCTGAGCAAGCAATCTATCCCATCATCCAGATCATTAATGAAGATGTTGAACAGAACTGGTCCAAGAACTGACCTTTGGGGCACTCCACTAGTTACTGGTTGCCAACTAGACATTGAGCCACTGATCCGTACCCAGTAAGGCTGATGATCTAGCCAGCTTTCTGTCCACCTTGCAGACCATTCATCCAAACCATACTTCCTTAACTTGCTGACAAGAATGCTGCGGGAAACAGTATCAAAAGCTTTGCTAAAGTTGAGGTATGTTACATCGATGGCTATTCCCACATCCACATATCTAGTCATCTCATCATAGAAAGTGATCAGGTTGATCAGGCATAATTTGCCCTCGGTGAATCCATGATGACTGTTCCTGATCACTCTCTTCTCCTACAAGTGTTAGAATGGATTCTTTGATTGGTCTGTAGTTCCCCGTGTCCTCCGTTTTCTCTCTCTTGAAGACGGGCACTGTATTTGCCTTTTATATTTGCCTCCCAGTGTTGTTCTGAGTCACACCTGACGGAGAACCAGAGGAAGTGCAACGCCCTTGACATTAAAAGGACACTCTCTATCTACATCAAGTGGACCAGAACATTCTGTAGCTCAACCCAACTCTTCATAGCGATTGCCAAACGCATAAGGGATCAGGAGGTGATGTCACAATGAATTTCATCATGGATACCAATCTGCATTAAGGACATCTACCATCGGGCAAAGATTCCTCTTCCAGGGAAGGTCAGAGCACATTCGACCAGAGTGCAAATGTCATCGGCAGCCTTTTTGATGCAGGTGCCCATCAGAGAGATTCGTATGGCAGCTACCTGGTTTTCACTGTGTAGTTTTTGCCTCTCATTATTGCCATTGTGCAGCAATCAAGAGATGATGCAGCCTTTGGCAGTGTGGCACTACAAGCAGGAGAACCTCAACTCTGTCAGCCATCCTAATTGAGGCTTGTGAGTCACCTGAAGAAGAATGGAGGGTTACTTATCTGTAAGCATCCTTCTTTGAGATGGGCTGCTCATGAACATTACATACCCTTCCTCCATCCCAGCTTTTTGGAGTCAGCAGAAAGAAGGGATTGAGGAAGGGTCAGGGTCAGCACCATCTATATACTGTAGCCAGGACATGGTGGGGGGGGGTGCAGGCATTGGGAACTGACCCTATGGGGACAAGCTAGGGCAAAAAGCTTCTGGATGATTGTGCACCACAACACATACACACCTGAATTAGAATGTATGTGAGCAGCCTGTCTCAAAGAAGGACATTTACGGGTAAATAACCTTCTGATTCCTATGATGTGTGCACTTCAAAGTATATTTCTGTAACACAGCAGTATAAGATTGTGTTAAGTAGGTGAGCATGAAGAATGAAGTCTCTGTAAGAGCATGATCAAGTTATCACATGAGCTTTTGTGGGAGAAAATCCCACTTCGTCAGACACTTTGAAGATGGGGGAAGTTATAGAATGTTGCAGGTTCCCTCATCTTCAAAGTGTCTGACGAAGTGGGATTTTCTCCCACAAAAGCTCATGTAATAAATAAATGTGTTAGTCTTTATGTGCCACAGGACTCCTTACTTGTCTTGATGAACTAAACTAACCTGGCTACCTCCTTGGAACATAATAAAAGTTAACACTTCAAACCCATTGATAATTACTAGAACATGCAGACAAGTATTTTTGAGCCTGTTAGTCTTTAAAGTTTGGTTTTGGTCAGCATCAGTTATTTATTAAGATTTTAACTTTTTCAAGGAGTCCTGTGGCACTTACAGACTAACAGATTTGTTTATTGCATGAGCCTAGTCTTTAAGTGCCACAGGATTCCTCGTTTGTTTTACTGAACTAAACTAACATGCTGCTTCTTTGGAACTTCTTTAAGGACATTGGATAGAAAGTTTAAGTCTGTATGTTTGGGAGTTGTGGTGGCGGAGAGGGTTGTGAAAATAAAATCCTTCTTTTGTTTTCTTTGAGGGATGTAAGGTGTTCTGGAGGGGAAGATAACTTGCTGAAGGGGAAAACAGTATTCTTATGCTAATCCAAGCTCTGGATAAGGAGCAGAGCAGCCATGCAAACAATGGAAGTGGAGCCAGAAAGTCTGCTATGTAGTCTAGCACGACTTGAAAAGTATGCTAGACAGGGCGCCTGGGGCTGCTTAGGGGGAGGGGACCAAGGAAAGGGGAGAACTTCACTCCAAGTTATTTTATAGAATTGGCAGCTGGCCAGAAGAGCCGAAAAAGCTTACTACATAGAGAACAAAAATTAAGATGAGGGCTGAGATGAGACAGTGAAAGAGTGCCTTTAGTCTGTTTTCTAGCATTTATATTGAAACCATGATTTGGTTGTGTTGCTGCTGTTGAATATTTTTCTGTTCACTGATGCCAAATTTGAATTTTTTTAAATAGTAACTATCTTTAAAAGGCACATCTACTAGAAATGATGTAGATTCGAACACGCTTGCACTTTCTAGTCACAAGTTATACTTACATAGTATTGTTTAGTTTGAAGGAAAAAAATACTTGTCTGAATTTTTTGTGTTTTGTGGGTATTCTTTTGTTGTAAGGTCTCTGTTCTGAGTTGAGTAGGACTAGTTAGGTACATAAAGGTAAGAAAGTTTGTGCAGCATCATTGTCTTAGTTCTTTTCCTCATCATATGTGAGTGTCCCTGTTGTTTACTCAGATTAAAATAAATGTGAAAAATTTAGTAGACGGTATCATATAACCAAATTATGATGCACATTAATGAAAACAGTGATGACATCTGAATTAAATTTATTTGTAGTTAAATAGTTTCTCATTATCTGTCAATGCAAGCTAAATGAAAGTAGGTGAATAGCATTCTGTTACTTTAAAAATTGTCCTAGTTTAGTTTGCACCATTTAAATTGTATTTGCAGTTTAGATTTGTGTTAATCTGAGGAAATACCTGTATGTTGTTGTCACTTGCATCCACTGAGTTGTTTGATATTATAAAACCATCAAAGAAGTGTTTGTGTGTGGTAGAAATAATAGTTTACGTACTGGCTAGTCTTTAGCGTCCCTACTAGTTATGCTAGGACAGGGGTCAGGAAGTCCCGGCACCAGTTGCAAAAATGGCATGGGGGCTGAGCCAGAGTGGCATGTGCCACCACTCAGGCTCCCCCGCTGGCTGTGCTCCCTCAGTGCTGTGCGGCCAGGTGGCAGGAGCCTCCTGCCGTGGTTTCAGGCCATGGTTCCCCACTTGGGAGCGTGGTCGGTAAGGACAAACTGCAGTGCGTTGTTGCTGATTCCTGCTGGGCAGGGCTAGAGGGGAGTGGGGCTGGTTGGTCTTCCCAGAGCTGGCTCTGACCCCGGAGCCAGAAGCCGACTGCTGGCAGGGGTGGTGCTGCATGCCTGCCAGCAGGGGCAAGAGTTGACCCTGGCCAGAACCCAGCTACCATCTGTCCGCCAGCAGGGACAAGGGCTGGGATGCGGGCTAGCAAAGGTTGCTGACCCCTGTGCAAGGAGGAATTGCTGTCAGTGGTGCTAGGAAGGAGTATGGAGGTCAACTCACCTACTGTCCCAGCTAATGAGAAATGCTGCCATAAAAGGAAAATCTCAGGTCAAGATGAATAAGATATGTATACTAAATAAGGGTTAGTACTCAAATTAGAAAATGTGTGATGCCGTTAACATACTAGGATATGCATGAATAATACTCGTCATTGGGAAAACACATTTTGCTGAATTTCACTTCTGTGATTTTTGGTAGAAATTGTGTGGAGGTTACTTAATTGGAATTTCTCAAAAACAGTCAGGTGGGCATGTAAGAATAAAGTGTGACTGGAGTCCCCAGCTAACAGAATTGTGCAGGATACATTATAAAATAACAATGCCACAGGTCTCAAACAAGTGGCCCGTGGGCCGCGTGTGGCCCCTAAAGCTGTTTTCTGTGACCCGCAACGACACTATCGTTACCAATATTTGCAATATTGTTGCATGAAAAGGTTTCAGTGGTGCGGCCCTCTGGTTGATGTACTATTCTTCATGCGGCCCTTGTTGTCATTTGATTTTGAGACCCCTGAACTACACTCTAATGTTTTCATGATAGTAACATTGGGTATGGAACAGGCGGCTCTGCTGTAATTAAGCCTTTAAAAAAACTCAAGCAAACAAAAACTCTATAATTTAACCAAAAAAAAAAAAAAATCCAAAAAACCCAAAGAACCTAAATCTCTTCAGATGTAAAAAGTTTTCTTCGGTGTAACAAAATTCTGTCGTTTGTGGTTTCAATACCCAAGATAAGGTCGGTACCTTTGCCTCTAGCTATTTAAAAATAAGGAATCTTCAGTCTTTACCATTGATTGTAAACTGTACTGCTACAGAAATGAGAATTGCCAGTTACTCTTTTGCATGATCAGAAATACTGTTGCAATGCCTGGAAGATCTGTTCTCATTAATCTAAAACTCAGGTGTAAGTTTATATAAACATCCCAGAAAAGACTACTGTCTTTTTGTTTCCTGTCTTGTGGCTGACACTGCAACATGACCAGAAACAGGGTGGGTGAGGTAACTTCTTTTATTGGACCCACTTTTGTTGGTGAAAGAAACAAGCTTGCAAGCTGCATATACACCTAAAGAGGAGCTAAGTAGAGGCTGGAAGTTTGTCTCTTTTGCCAACGTAAGTTTGTTCAATCAAATACATTCTCAACCACCTTGTTTCTCTAATATACTGGAACCAATATAGCTGTAACACACTGCAAATGGAATATGTAAACATACATACAGACTCAATGTTTTTAAAAAATTTTTAAAAGTTGCATTGATGAAGCATTAATATTGTTATGGCTGTTAATGACTTTGCTCTTAAATCTAGTCCTGTACTTGTGTTAGTAATATTAAACTGAAGCAGCAAATCCAGCTCTAATAAATTGAAATAATTCAGGTCAGGTCATTTGTAAAAATGGAGTCTTATTCTGAGTAGATATAAATTGGTATATTCCCATTGACTTCGTTGGACCAAAACTTGTTTACATCAGATGAAAATCTGGCCCATAGATTTGTTTCATGAGATTTGTAAAGTATAGTGTCAATTTGAGGCTCATTTACTGATGATACCATGAAGTGAGAACCTACTGAAAAATCTCACTTGCTTGAATGTTTTTATCTTCTACTGTTATTTTGTACCTTTGACAGAACTTAAGTGGTTAGTTTCACTGTTTCAGTATGGTGTATCTTTTCCTGGTTGCATGGGATTTTTTTTTTTTTTTTTTGGCATGGAAGAGAAATGCTCCCCCTGCCCCAATAAAAAAAAAAAATAAAAGCAGGAATGGAATGAGGGCTGGATTGTAAAAATCATAGTTTTACAGTGGAAATCTGTAGTTTCGGATTTGAAATGACATTAAATATTGACTAGATTCAGTGTTGACAGTACCCCTATAAATACTAAAATGCAAGAATGAAATAGTTATTCTATGATAAATCAGTGTCCAACAACATTTCCCACCCAGAGTTCTGTAATTCCGACTAATGCCTTTGTCCTATATGATGTGATAATTTTAACATTATACCCTTGCATGCATTGATGCTGTTGTGGGAGCGGATTCCCATTTGAGACAATGAAACTTCTTAACTGAGTTTTAGCTTAGGGGGAAAAACTTTAAACCAGACTAGATCCATTAAATTCATCATAACATTATATATTGCACTATAGAGAAATTGGAATATAAAAGATAATATAAACAAAATGTGATTGTCTTGGAGTATTTTAGTTGAGAATACCACAATATAGAATCATAAAATCATAGGACTGGAAGGGATCGTGAGAGGTCTCCTAGTCCAATAACCTGCATCAGCACAGAACCAATTATATCTGGATTATCCCTGACAGTTGTTTAGAGATTTCTGAGGATAGGTTAGACCAGTGGTTCCCAACCAGTGTGCTGGGGCAACACCAGAAGTGTGCCGCAAGCATCCCCGAGAGCTGGAGTTAGTTTCCTCCTGGCTCACCCAGTCACGGGGGCTGTGTAGGGCTGGGAAAAGTAAGGGGGAAGGCACTGGAACACAGTTCCGGGGTCCCCTATTTTCAGGCAGGCAGTCTTCTGGCCTCCCAAAAAGAAAGGAAGGCACTGGAATGCGGAGTTCCAGGGGTCCCCCTAAAAGTAGCACAAGCAGCTGGAACGCAGAATTCCGGTGGCTACACTTTAAACCCCACTTCACCTTAGGCCCAGCCGGCAGAGATCTGTGGGAGGCTGGGAGTTTGTGTCAGCCAGCCTGTAAACAGCCCAGGTATGGGCTTTGGGGGGG
>ML681981.1:34037044-34048621 GCA_007922195.1 Podocnemis expansa
GTGTGTGTGTGTGTGTGTGTGTGTGTGTGTGTGTGTGTGTGTGTGTTTCAGAGGTGGGTGGGAATGGCTGTGTAGCAGAGGGTGTGTAGCTGGGGGTGAGGTGGCTGGTTGGTTGGGGGGTGTGTAACTAGGGGGTGGGGTGGCTGGTTGGTGGGGTGTAGCTGAGGGCTGGAGGCCTAGTTCTGGCTCCTGTGGTGATGGGAGGGTCCATTACAGGCAGCAGGGGGCTGGGGGAGGGGAGGACGAGACCCACTGGAGTGGGAGGGAGCAGCAGTGGGGTGAGGATTTGTGCTGGGTGGCAGGGACCCACTGTGGGGAAGGGGGAAGTGGGTGCTGTACCATGCTCCCCTGCCCTAACTGCCCACTCCCCTGGTTCCTCCCTGCTCCCCACAAAGCCACTCGTGTTCTCTCTTCCTCTCTCCTCTCTTGCCACCCTTGTGCTGTTCCCCACATGGCTGCCCTTGTCTCTTCTGCCACCCCTACCCTGCTGTGCTCCCCACACTCACTCCTGCCACTGCACATGACTCCTGACCTCCCATGGTTTGCTACCCCTACTACCCTACACAGCAGCATTTCTGAAACACTGTGCCATGGTTCATGAATATTCACAAGTTTTTCATGGTAGTGTGCCTTGAAAAATTTGAAAGTATCAAGGTGTGCCATGGCAGAGAAAAGGTTGGGAACCACTGGGTTAGACAGATATTGTCATCCCACAAGCTGCATACTTGGTAAATTACTGAAGTCTATACTTAGACTTAGAAGGGTTATCCAAAGACCTAACTGTCATGCTAGGACTGAGAAGGCCATGTCATCTTGTAAAATACGTGACCCAAATCTAACCTTTAAAGACATATTATAGGACAATACAACTGTAGTGCTACAAGCAGGCTAGGGCTTTGATATGCATGTGTATCGTTAGTGGTTTCTTGATGTTGTTTACCTGTATCCTAGACTAACACGGCTATCCCTTTTGAAATTGACAAGATGCAAGGCACTAAATACAGCTGTTTGAAGTGGAAATGCAAAAAAATAAATCTGTTAGTCTTAAAGTGCCACACAACTGCTTGTTGTTTTTTTACTGGACTAGACTAACATGGCTATCCCTTTTGAAATTGACATATCTGTATCCTGTTAGAGGTTAGCAAGGTGAATAAACTGCTTCCTTATCTGTTACTATTGTTCTATTGGAAGGAGTCAAGAGGGAACATTCACATGTAAAGGGACTTTTGATGTACCAACATAAACTGTCTGTTAATGGCACTAATGCAGCTAATTACCTATGAAAAAACAACAAGGAGTTGTTTGGCACTTTAAGACTAACAGATTTATTTTTTGCATGAGCTTTCGTGGGAGAAGATAAGGTGAAGGTTTTACTTCAGAGGATAATATGCTTCACTATTCTCCATTTAAGAAAGTACTTGGGAACTATGCTCAAAGTCCACATGAAGGAATGACCTGTAAATACCTACCTTGTTACAGCTATAAAAGGAAGTTGGGAACATAATCCTTTTATCTCACATCTATCCAAGCTTCTCAGGGAAGTGTTGGGCCACAGGATTGAGATCTCAGCCATCACCTGCCTGGAAATCACCCTGCTAATTCTCAGGGGAGAATTAGAACAAACTCTACACCTGGACTGTTTGGTCTCTGTTCCTTAAAACTGGATTTCTAACAACTGAAACTGTGAAACAAGGACTTAAAACCCATCTAGGTATTGGATGTATGCCTAAGACCTGCAAACTCCAAATTCTTCAAGGAATTATCTTCTGTGGACTCTCCAAATCATTTGTATATGTGTGATCTACTTTGGCCCTATAACAGGGGTGGCCAAACTTACGGAACTCGAGCCGTAAAAGTTGATTATGAAACCTTTGAGAGCCGCACTGAGGCATATAGCCATATACTTCTACCTACTCCAGAATTACTAAGCTTAAAATTCATTGCACACTAATTTTATTATAAAAAGAAGATAAAGATTGATCCTATTAATGTCAGATTCTAATAATTACTTAAGGTTACCGTGAAAACTGGGCCTGTACAGTAAAAATTTAGCTGTCACTCAGTGTAGAAGACTGCAGGCTAATGGTGAGTTTTTAAAAATCTGGGCAGTAATTTGTCAACGCAATATGTAAAAACTCTCTCAGGTGCTGATCTGTAATTATTGCACGATGTTTCAATTTCACAGATTTGATTGTGGATTACAATGCTTCACAGCGGTAAGTTGTGCCAAAAATTGAAAGAAATCTACAGCTGACTTTCTTCAGTTGAGGATATTTGGTTTCAGGTACTAGTTTCCAGAATTCAGTTTCAGACTGGAAGTTTTTGTGCATCATCTTTAAACCAGAATCCACTTGCTCTTCACGTTTTAAACAGTTTATTTTCTTCTTCATGTTTTTGTTTCTTATTATTCAGCATCATGTTTAGAAGGACTTGTAAAACGTGATTTTATTTTAACAATGAGTAAAATGCATAAGGGCCTTTGAGAAAATCTAAACATGCCGTGCTTCTCCCTGCCGTCCTGACCATGCCACAAATGTTTACATTTGGGAAATTAATTTGAGAAATTGATTTGCTGGTGTTCTTCTGCAAGCCGCAACTTTTCATTTAAGAGCCACATGTGGCTCCCAACCCACAGTTTGGCTATGCCTGCCCTATAACGTCTTTTACTTTGTTTCTTTTCTTTTTATATTAAATCTTTAGTTTTAGTTACTAAAGAATTGGCTGGCAGTGTGGCATTTTGGGTAAGATCCAAACTCATACTTTTCTGTGTAATGTGGCTGACCTTTGGGGTCAGAGGAAACCTTTCTGGGTAAAGAATGTGGTGTTTTAAGCAGCTTCTCTTGTTACCAGACCCAGTGTCTGTACTGGGGACCAGTGGCTGAAATGCAGGAAGGGGCTGAGTATATCTTATGGTGGCTTATTTGATATCCAGTATGGGGGATCAGAAGCATTGTTTGTGACTGCTTAGGGAGTTTATCTCCAGGTAACCCACCAGTGCTTGGAGGATCTGGTCTCCTTTTTGCAGCTTGCCAAGATCTTTGCATATTCAGGTGGTTATCCCAGGAGGCCTGGCTTACCAACTACATTTCTTTTGCAGTGGATTAAGGAAATTACTTGATCTGTTTTCTACAATGCAGAAAACCATCATTTTTTATAACGGACAATATATTTGAAGACTTATTAGGTTGTCCTTCACTCGTCTTTTCTCAAAACTAAACGTGTTGTTTTTTAAACCTTTCCTCAGATTTTCTAAATGTTTAATTTTGCTGTCTTCTGGATTCTCTCCAGTTCACATTTTTCCTAGAGAGACAGATCTTTAGCTGAGGTTTTATTAGTGCTGAATAGAACTTAATCCCGAGTTGCATTTCACCTTCTGGTTCACAGCCAATGCATCTTTGTTAGTCAAATTAAGTCAAGAATGGTTGCCACCTAGGTTATTTGCTAGAGGAGAAAGGAAGAATATTTGAGCATTTTGTGGAATACTGAAACTCTCGTTCTGTTTATTTAAAAAAAAAATCTTTAGGAGATGTGGCTGGATTAATGTACAGAAACAATTTTATGTTTTAACAGATTAGAAGATTGAACTTTAGCTGTAGGGTTGTGTGCCGTTGTCTGAAATCAGGTATTTTCAGAGGAAATTTCATCTTTGACTAACCATGTACTGATATTTATTTTGACCGGGGCAATGCACCATTATCAGGGATCTGCAAAATAAAATAAGACAAGGGGAAAGATGATCAAGGGATAGGTCTCAGTTTCTTGCTCGAGGGATCAAACATGGATAATTTAATGTGTTCTTAAAGGTGTTGAACTGTTTAGTCTCAATACAAGATTGTGTTCGTGTCAGCACTTTTTCAAGTGCACTCTGTTTTCTTACTCTAGGAAAATACTGTGTGGACAAGTGGGGATCAGGTAGTCTTGGCTCTTATTTTAACTCAGAACTGATGTATACCTAGGAAGATGAGGTCAAATGAGGAATTAGAAAACTCACATCTCATTTGTGACCTAACTAGTTCCCGGAAACCCAGGAAGACTACATTTAACATTAATATTTCCAGAAATTGGAATTAAGAAATACAAATTTAAGATGTTGTGTATATATATCTGAGATCAACAAAATAAGTGTCTGTATCTGTCTGTCTGTGTGTCCTGCACATGGAATTTTATTAGCTGTCATTATTTAAATAAATCTTTAATTGCTAATGTACATGTAAGTTAGGAATGACCCTACTGCAAAGTATTTTAATGCTATATTAATATCAGAAATATATAAATATTTTTAGGAAAGGGAAGAGAAATGGATTTTGAAAATTTTTAAGGATATCTTGTTTTCATAACAAAAATAGCACTCCAAAATTAGAATAAACAGTACTAAACTTCTAAGATGTTACAATTTCCCATGATAGATGAGTGGGGGGGGGGAGCCAAAAGGAAGTTGTAACAAACTTTTTACAGTGATGCGTAATTTCCTGTTTGCATTGGTGATTGTTTTATAATGGTTAGAAGATACAAACTTTTTTTTAATATAGGGATAAAACTAATTGTGTATCAAGATTAAACATGATGCTGAAAATTTTAAATTCTGCATTAGAGATCCATTTTGAAATATTGAATTGTGGAACATATTGTCAGTAAACTTGCACAATATGTCATTCACCTGTCTTAACAGGTGGGGGAGCTTGATGGGGCCAATTGCAGAGAGGGACTAACTCAGCAAGAGAGGGGAATATTTTGAGAGCTACCGTTGTAGCTGTTCTCTCCGTCCATGGGAAGCTCTGGCGAGTGCAAAGAGAGGCCTGCTGACTGACCAACATCACTGTATGCATGGAGCACTGTCCATGTGGCATGGAGCCTCTTCCAGCAGTGAGATCCACACAAGAGCCATGTGAACCACATTGACACCAATGGATCACTAAAATGACTTCATTTTATCAATTGTAGGTTAGTGCTGTTTAAAAGACAGAATAGTAGTAGATGTGGTACGTTACATTTTTTACAAAATATAATAATGTTTATGACTTCAGCATTCATATTAAATTTTTGCTGAGAGATGGAGCGAGGCCACATTTTTTGAATACAATTATATCGTTAGGTTAACAGATGGCAGGATAGTAGGATCCTGCTGTGCTTATTATACCTTATAAATCTCCATAATTTTTTAAAATAAAATAAAACAGAATACACATCAGGTTATCCTGCTTATTAGAACTAGGATAGAAATCGTGGCTCTTTTTACCTGTGCATTAAATTGAAACTCAGCTGGTTCTTTTGTTTTTACATATTTATTGAGAGGTGACATTTCTAGACTACTTCTTTTTCTACAAATGTAATAATTTAGAAAGTGATGGCATTAGTTATATAATACTGCTGTATAAATGTTTCATGACTATAAAGTTGTGTGTATATTGGTGGCCCTTTGACTCACTAATGTTTAATTTAAAAAATATTTCAAAGAATGAATATTTTTTATTTTATCTTGCTTAAATCTTTCACTAAAGATAATTTAAATATTTTATAGTTTGTTTTCAGAATGTTTGCACAGTGTAGTGTCTAAAATGTAGACACCAACATTTCTGTCATTACACAAGTATTTCCTGTGAAGCCTTAATGTGAACTTTGCTGAGTATTTTATGGCTTTGTGGCTCATTATCCACAGATATGTTCAGGCAGCAATTCTGTTTCTTGAGATGAAGCCTCTTTGTTGCTTTATAAGAAGTCACAGATGTGTGAAAAGATGGGGTCAAAGGCTGCATGCCCCCCACCTGCACAAATTGAAAGTGACAGACACCACCCTGCTCTGCCACTAATTTGCCTCCATGTTAAATGCCTTTGAAGCATTAATTAAAATGAAAAGTTCTTGGGCCCTACTAACAGACAGATTGAGTTATTTATGAGGAGAAGCGGCACCAACAGTAATTGTAGCTCATACTTGAACAAATGCAAATTTTTCCACTCAGGAATAGCACCAGGCTGACAGAGGTCATGGGTTCAAACCCACTGAAATAAAAGGCTAAAGAAAGGTCAAAATCAGTATTCTATTCATTTGAATACAAAATTTCCTTTGTTGTGATTAACTGGTTAGGTGTCTGTTGCTTTTTAGTCATTTGAGACGTAATTATTCTTCTTTAATTAATGACTGTAAAAAGTTCATTATGGAGATTGTGACTATGACTGTTGCATTTTAATATAACTATGATACTTGCTCACTGTGGTCCTGAAAAGATAATTTTTCATTTAGACTATTTGGCATGTTTCATTTCAGTGAAAGAACGTATTAAAAATTTTTAAACTTTGTAACCAAATGTCTTTGTAGCAGCCAGGGTTTCTCAGTGGAGGCTTGCTGTCTGCACAAAACTGCTCCTGGGAAGCCAAGAAAATATTGATGTTCTGAGATGGGACCAGAGGGTGTATAAATAATGGCAGCATCCATCATCTTCTTCAGAAAGTTTTATAAATGCATTGTAACTCAAAAAGAGGGCATACTGATTCTCAAAAAGAAATATCTGGTTAGTGGTTCCCAACCTGGAGTCCATGGACGTGTTCCAGGGGGTCCATGGTGCTGCTCCCCACCGGGGCCAGAATCCAGCTGCAACCCGGATGCTCCCTGCCAGGAGTGGGGGCGTACAGAAGGCTGCCTGCTGCCTCCGCTCACTGGCTGCAGATGTCAATGGCAGCTTGGCTTTGCTCCCCTGCAAAGGCTGACTGGGGACCATGGAGGCGCTGCCTCGGCTTGGCGGCTCACTCCGCTCCCCTGCAGGGGCTGCCTGGGAGTTGTGGTCACAGCAGCCCTGCTTGCCAGCGTGGGGAGGGGGAGGGAGCCATGGCCACAGTGGCTTTCGCTCCCTGCCTGGATTCTGGCCACACAGGTCAGATTTTGGCTGCATGGGGCAGATCCTGCTGGCAGCATCACTGCCAATGGACAGGAGGTCTGTGAAATTTTTTTTCTCTACAAAAGGGCTCCCCAGCCTGCAAAAGGTTGGGAGCCACTGATGCAGATAATATATTTTATTAGGTGTTGCTTAGAGCCTGAATGTGAAATTACTCGCTAATTGTATTTTTTAAGATCAACTTTTTAAGTTATCTTGCATAGTAAACCTAGGTTGTTATAGCTTTAAAAAAAAAAAACGGGGGGGGGGGAAATCTGACTTCCTTGTAGTGAGACTTTTTTTTTCATTGACATGGTGGCTGATCTCCAAGCTTTCCTAAAGTGTGATGGCAGAATATAATGTTGCAGAAGAGACCTGGAAAGTTACAGATGAAAGTTTTTGCTCACTATTTAGTAGCAGTATAATAGGAATAAATTTTAACATATATAACTATTTTTTAAACACACTTAACACACTAAGATAGTCAACAAAGCAATGCCTATGTATGAGGCTGGATTTACGTAGTCATCTGTTGTGGTCTAATAATCTTGATGCACATTTACAGTAGGAAAATCCTGCTTTCCATTTATTTTGTTGCAGTTCATGTTTGACCTAGTACTATACTATGTTTGCTTTATTTATTCTTTTTTGCATCTTTTCAGTTCCAGATGAGGGGTGTGGTTCATCAGTTAGTTTATAACTTGAGGTTGCACTGAAATCAGTTACATACAATTGACTTCAAAGTTCATATATATCCGAATCTTAGCAGCACTGGAGTTTTTCAGACTTGTACAGACTTGTGGAGTACATCTAGTACTTGGATGGGGATGGATCCTCAGTTCTTTGTTTCACAACTTCAGATGACAATAGTTGATCCAGAGATAGGAAGCAGGAGTGAAGACAAAATTGAGGTAGTGCAGCTGCTTTTTATGTCCTTTGGCCATGTGGCCTGTTCCAAACACACACTTATAGCATGTGTGAATGGAAGAGGCTTAAAGTTCCCTGCTGGCAGGCATGCATGGCTCTACATGTCCTGGTGACTCATAGGCATAGCCCCCATCTTCTTGTCAGGGGCTCATTGTATATCTGCTGGCCCTTGATTGGCCTCAGTCAGTCTGAAGAGTGCTGAGGCTAATCTGTTGAGGGTGTCACCCAGTGGCTCAGCATCAGTTCTAAGTACAGAAATACTACACATGTTCATAGCTTATAATGCAAAGATGATACAAACTCATCTATGTGTGTGTAATTCTTGGTAAACCATAGCTTTTCCAATGATACACTACATTACATGTCTTATAAGATTTGTTGTAATTTGTTGCAGTATTTGCTATCAATATTATAAATATCACCCCAAATTGAGACAATGTCACGATCCTTATTTCACTTTCTTTCAGGAGACAAGTCGGAATAATTATAAAATCATTGCTACTGTCAGCCAGCAGATCTCATCAGGTTTCACTGAGCAAACTACATTTAATATTGATCAAGCAGCAGGGCCAGTTGCTAAGTGTGACAGTGCAAAGGAAGGATTAAAAGTGAACAATGACTCAACTGAATGTTTACATCGGATTAGTGGGAGTCTCTCTGTTCATCATTCCTCAGATTAAAGGTAATTCATATACATTTAAATAATCTTCATTGTTTTTAATCATCTTTAGAGTACCTATCAATTCCAGGGGCTTTGCGACATGCATCCTAGTAAAAAATCTAAATGTATAGTACTTTTTTTTTTTTTTTTTTTACAAGAATAACATTTGGATGACTTATCAATTCGACGTTTCTGATTTGGATTGTGAGGGAGTAAGTTTAGTGATTAATAAATAGAAAAGATCTAACGTTAAATCACTGTTGTCTGTGTGTGTAACTAATGGTGATTAGTATCATGTCTACATAAAAGAAACAATTTCATTTATATTTCCTTATGTAAATGTGGATAATGTACTTTGGGTCCTATATCATAAGCCTGTATAAATGTTAATATGAACATGTGATTGATCAGCCTCAAACTATGCAAAGTAATACCTAGAACTGCAGGTGAAGATCCAAGCTATGAGTTAGGAAAGAGTAAAAATCACGTTCAGAATATATGCAGAAGTTGTTTTGTGAAGTTCGTTATTTATATATATCTTACTGTACTTTGCTTTACATCACTTCTTCCCTGTAAAGCTTCAAATGCTTCTGGAAAAGAGGGTGTATTAAACAGCATCTTCCTGACACTTCCCTTGGGCCCCCCCCCCCCCCCAAACCAAAAAAAAACAAAAAAAAACCCCACACCTTCCTAACCTAAGGGAATGTGTAAAACACTTGGAACCAGGAAGGGCTGCATCTATTGATTGGGCTTTTTTAGTTTTCAGAACATCACAAGTCTTATGCTGAGTGTTCTTCCTATTGCCACAACCATAATGGCTGAAGTCTGGGAGTTGCAATTCAGCATGGAAATGTACAAGGCCTTCTTATAGCAGGGGAAACTGATTTTTTCATTTATGTAAACTGTCAGTCTTTGGAAATCAAGTATTAAGGAGATGCATCAGTGTTCTTGTTGCATTTAAGAGCACAACTAACATAAGATGCACTGTATATGTATTCACTTCTGGGCAACGAGAAGTCTCTTGATGAGAGGAGGAGACCTGTTCCAGCAGATTCTTCAGAATATGAGCTCTCATTCGAAAACTGAAATTGAAGAACTCTAGTCTTGTGGTTACAAAGGAGTTCACAAACATACACAGTGCATACCAGAATAATGTTGTTTTCTTAACATGCAGACAGCTCTGGTACCACTTGATTGAGCATAACTATTGCCAAACTGTCTGTCTGATAAACTCATGCAACCAAAGGGGCGCCATTCAGGTAGTGAGGTTCACAACTGTGTTATTTGAAAGACTAGAACTTACGATGAAGATGAAAAGGTGTATCCTGCAACTGGTCCAGAACATACAGTTCATAGGTGCATACGTAGACTCTCTCTGTTAGGGTATTCCTACTGAGCTACAGGTTCAACGCAATAGTAGAGCTTTTCTGTTCTGTGCACAGAAAGCCTACCTATGACTGTGCGTACATACTTGGTCACAAGGCAACAGCCGTGTTTGTGGTAAGGCAAGCAAGACTTCACATGCAGCCCTGCAGCTACGACTTTCCATAGTACAGGCCTCGCAAACACTCGGTTCACGTACAGTAGCTTTGTTAATCAGGATCAATGAATCATTAGTTTGTTGGATGGAACTCCAAAACCTCTGTGTAGGCATTCTTACAAGAGTCACCTTCAATCGTGATGACCACTGATATATCTGTGATAGGGTGGGGAGCCCATCTCCAGGAAGGCAGGACCCAAGGGAAATGGTCAGTGCACGAGACGTTGCTACATATAAACCTTTTAGAACTTGGAGCAGTCTGCAAAGCTTGTCTGTGTTTTCAACATCTCATAAAGAACAAACATGTAAAGTAATGACAGATGATGTGGCATGTATGTTCTATATCCATTGCTAGGGAGGAATAAGATCCCATTCCCTGTTCACAGAAGCTATAAAATTTTGGACATGTTCATAAACAAAAATATCATGATCTCGATGGCACATTTACCTGGGATCCAAAACTTGATGGCAGGCAACCTTCCCATTTTGGACATCTTTTTATACACTCTACAACTACAAAAGCCCAACCTTTTGCTCAAGAGCGGGTATAGGCGAGGGATCCAAAGGAGATACATTTCTACTTACCTGGAATACAAACATGCTCTCTACACTTTCCCACCAATTCCTCTAATAAACATAACCCTATCCAAAATACGCCAAAATGTGGTCACTGTCGTGATAGCTTCAGCATGGCCCAAACAGCCACAGTTCATGTATCTGATGCAGGTGTCAGTCTGAACACCGATTCACCTGCTTCTCTAAAAGGACTTTCTGTCCTAAAGTCGAGGATGCATCCTTCACCCAGATCCTAACATGCTGCACCTGACAGCCTGGGTCCTTTTTGGCACCAACAAGAGTAACTTCAGTGTTCAAAACCAGTAAAATACATAGTGCTAAATAGCAGAAAGCTGTCTGTGAGGAAGACTCACCTTCAGAAGTGGACTACATTTACTTTCTGGTGATGCCAAACCAAAGTCTCTCTACCATCTGCACCTATTATAGCCTTCCTTGGTCACTTTCTAAACCTAGAGGAAACAGGGCTGACAATTCCATAAAAGTACACCAAGTTCCCATCACAGCCTTCCACAATGATATGGGCGATAATATGGTCTTCATGCACCCAATGGTAAAGCATTTTATGACTAGTACACAAAACCTATGTCTGGAAGTAGGCCTCACAGTGCCACTATGGGAACCATAATTTTATCCTAAGAATGCTTGCCAAAGCCACTTTTTGAGCCGCTAGCAACCTGTTCCCTTACATACATCCATGAAGTTAGCATTTCTGGTTTCAATAATATACACAAGGTGTGTGGGTGGGCTAGGAGCTTTGATTGCAAACTCAGCTTACACCGGTTTTCATAAAGAGAGTCGTTTTGAATCTGCACCTGAAATTTATCCCTAAAGTCATATCCTCATGCCCTTCTATCAACCTGTTTGCCTATTGTCACTCCAAACCGCATGCAAATACTCAGGGTGCACTCCTCCGTGGTCTAGATGTGCAGGATACCTTAGCCTTTTATCTTGATAAATTTGTGTGTGTGTGTGTGTGTGTGTGTGTGTGTGTGTGTGTGTGTGTGTGT
>ML681981.1:34048631-34172332 GCA_007922195.1 Podocnemis expansa
TGTGTGTGTGTGTGTGTGTGTGTGTGTGTGTGTGTGTGTGTGTGTGTTCAGATCCACTCCTAACCTCTGCATCTATTGTGAATAGATGCAAAGGACAGCTATCTCGACATGCAGGTTATCAGAGCAGATCTCGGGATGATCCTGTGCATGCTACGAACAGTCAGACATGCCCCTGCTACAGCGTATCAAAACACATTCTACAAGAGTTGACTCCACATGTACAGCCATTTAAAAAAAAAAATACCACCAGTTACTGAAATCTATATGGCTACTACATGGACAGCTTCCCATAGTTGCATTAAGCACTATGCAGTTGATCAAGCGTTGTGGACAGATGCCACAGTTAGCCTCTCTGTACTCTTGTCAGTACAGCCTGCCAGCTCTGAAGTCCCACTAATCAAATTGGGGCACTGCTTGGAAGTCCCCTTAGATGGAGCACCCACAGGGACACTACTTGAAGAAGACAGTATTACTCATGTTGTGCAGTAACTGAGGTCTTTGAGATGTGTGTCCATGTGGATGCTCACTATCCACCCTACTCCTGTCCAACCTGGAGTCATTCTGCGGCTTCATAGTAGAGAGGGACCTGAGAAGATCTGGTCATGTGTGCGCTGAAAAGGACTCCAGCCACACCAGAAGATAGCCCGATAGCCAATCTGTGACTCAGATGAGCACTGCTAGCAAAAACCAACAATGCAAGGCAGTGTTGACGCTGAAGGTGGTGTACCCATTGAGGTACAGATGTCAAGGAACCTCAGTTACTTCACAAGATGAGTAACCCTCTCTTTCTATGGTCTGCTGACAGTGCAGCCCAATACACTATCAAATAAAAAATCTCTTAAATTCGGAGCTGTTTGTCTAGCATCCATAGCATTTCTTACTATGCCATGCAGATTGTCAAAGTAATGGCTGATAACAGAAGAGCAGTATTTTGTCAACAGATAAGATAGGAGTACGATAATCTTGTCTTTGCCAGGAAGCTATTAGGTTCTTGGAACTGGTGCAACAGTTTCCAGATTGTACCAGTGGCTCTACAACAACTAGGTTTACAAAATGTCCTAGCAGACCAGCTCAGCAAAGCAATTTATGAATTAATTCGTAAATGAAATATCAAGAATTTGATCCTGCAGAATATCCTTTGTAGGTAGAGACATCTGTCAGTGGACTCACTGATTACCATACCTATTTTCATAGATCCGATAACCATCCATGGCAGTCCAGAAGATCCTTTGTCTTTATCTATATATCACATGCCACAGAATACGCTCTGAGGAGTAAATCCACAATACACACCTTAACATGCCAAAACCACCTTCATCAAACAACAGTATTCCACCAGAGAAGTAGAATGCATTATGGAACAGATCACCCACAGGCTCCAAGAGATCTTACTTCAATACAGAAATAAATCCCCCTTTGCCCACACACCCCTAGTTGTCACCTACTACCCCACACGGGAACCTGTAGAAAATACCATCAAACTACAACAACAACTACCCAGGGGGGACCCTGTCCTGAAAGAAATGTGTCCTGAACCCCGCTTCTGGCCTACAAACAACCCCCCACCCTTTCGAAGCTCAGCAACAGGAGCCAGCAGCAGGCTCCTCACAGACCAGGACACTCTGGCTCACTCAAAACTTGCAGATGTATCACCACTGCTGCAATGATCAACATCTCCACAATAATCTTTCAAGATCAAGGGGGTCCTATAGATGCCTATCACAGCATGTCATATACCTCATCCATTGTAGTCCGTGTCACAATAACTTCGTGGGTGAAAGCAGTCGATCACTTCCTTCTGAAGAAAATTAATGCAGGAAAATGATAAGCTAAGAACATCACATCACCCGTGAATGAACTACATTCACAAAGTTATCACTGTCTGTCCAATCTCTGTCCTCATCCTCAAAGCAAACTTTTACAACGTTTTGCAAAGAAAAGCTTGGGACCTTAAATTCATGACTCTGCTAACAGTCATGGGCCAAATGGAGAACTTGATTTATGGTCTATTAAAATAGTCTGTAACTCAGTAATCCTCTCTCTTTTAGCCTGTGATGTCAAAGATGATAATGGGCCACTCTATCTTGAATGATTGCTTACAATGGTTGCTTACTACTTATGCTGCTGGTTTTCATTTGTGGACTCCTTAATATTTTTGAATCAAGGTGTAAGGACCCACTTGGAAATCTCAAACACAGTTTGTGGACCCAAGTTTGAAAACCACTTTTGTATGACAGGCAGTTTGTTCCGCCTTGCATTTTGCTGTGATACTGGGCGTATCTTTCCCAGAGCTGACTAAGAGCTGTGTGTGGCTGGAAAGCTTGTCTGTCTCTCTCACACACCAATAGAAGTTTATACAATAAAAGATCTACTTTACCCACTTTCTCTCTGTCACCATCATGGCCAGAAGTACATTGCATACATACTGATTAATTGAAAGGCATTCAACTGTCGTTTCAGATGTTTTGGATATTTTAATAACTAGCATAACATTTTTTGCTGCAGTGCCTTTTGACCACTTGAGATTACAGGTTACAGTGTTGCTTAAAACACAGAAATCTTGAAGAGGAAGTTGTTGATGTGATTGTTAAAAGCAGACATCCTTTTTTGCACATTAACTGTTTCCTGTATGGCTTAATTAGTACAGCTTCACTACCAAAGAAGTGGAACCCTAGTTCCAGTTTCACAATATAGTGTCAGAAGATTTTTAGAAACAATGCTGTAGTATTGTCATTCATTCTCCCATAACTGACAGGCCATAAAAATATGACCTCTGATGAAAGTTTGCACAGAAGAGCATCAGTCTCTTTTTATTCCTTTATTAAATTAAATTTGTTTATTTAAACTTTGTTTTAAAATTTAATAAGTATACAGTTTAACTCTTAGCTGCTGATCCTTGCTTCAGAAGAACAAGGCAGTTATCCATATGAATGTCTTTAGAGATGACATATCTGGTATGTGAGAAGGCACTGGAGGGGAAGATGTTACCTTAAATTTGTCAGCTTTGAGAAGGCAGTGAAGTGGTTAAGACACTTTGTTTTGCACTCACAAAAGCTAAAGATGTTTTTCAAACTGAAATGTTGACATATAAATACATACCTAAAATATTCTAAAGCAAAATCAACATGATGGTATATGTTAAAATCATTGCGGTCCTCAACTTTGGTATTAGCCAGAAAGCTGATAGTTTTCACTTCAGTTGTAGCAGATGCTTTTCAGAGTCAATCTTCCAATGCGTGTGTAAATAATCTTCAAATGAAAGTAAGCTCATTTAAAAAACAAAAAACTGTATTTGTTCTTCAAAGTGAAGATCCATAGATCTTATTCCTACTTGTGGCTCTTCGGACGCTGAAGGAAAACCTGCTAATCGAGGCAGTCTGGGAGTTACCTGCTTAACTAGGGAAAGGTCTGCAATAGTACATTTGTCTTTAGTGATACCCAGGGCTGGCACAACGTGGTAAGCCTGGTCAGTGTTGCAGAGGGGCGCTGATGTTTGAGGGGCGCCAGAATGGGGAGTGCGCAGTTGCTCTGCGCTATGACGTCACTCGTCTGTGCCAGCATCTGCTGCGCTGCAGGCAGGCACCAGAAACACTGGTGCCATTCCTGGTGATATGTGGCTGGGATGTGAACATGTCTGTCTCTGAAGACTGCTTTTCTATCTTTGGAACACATTACAGCAATGTTAAACAATAGAATCTTATAACTTTACATTAAAAATGTTGCCATGTGAGTTTTATCTAGACAAAAATATTCAGCAGATTGAGTTTTCAGATGATCCTTCAAAAGACATACCTTATTCAGAATTTATCATAGTCTTGCAAAAACATGAACACGGATTCATCTTCAAGTGCTTGCTTGTGACCATTCTGAATTATGTCTGTGTGTGCCACATGCACTGGGCACCAGAAACATTCTCCCTAATGGTATCCATAGGGCTGGCTCTGCAGCCCTGTGCAGTGGTGCACATAGGAACATGTATATTGGGGTGCTGCTGGCCCTCCTTCCTCTTCCTTCCCTCTTACTGCCCAGGAGGTGTTGGAACACTCTCTTGCTCTCGTAAGCATTAGTAATCTGAGTGGTATGTCTCCTTTGTTATAGGCTAAAACATTAAACTCAAGGCTCTTCTGATAAAATTGGGGTTCAGAATGGCTGAGGTTGGAACTGGCACTGAGCACCACAGCCTCGGTGAGGAATACTCCTGTGGTATCAGCATCCTAGGGACTAAACGAGCAGCCAAAAAAAAAAAATGCACACCAAAAGAGAACAATTTGCTGGGTAGGGCCCTGAATAGGGCCCTCCAGCAACTCTGAGAGGATATTTATCCATACAGGAGTTGAGCCTGGTGCCCATGCCACCATTGACTCCAGGGAATGCCAAAGTCCCCTGCTGCCTAGTAGTCCCCATTGTGTCTGAGGCCTTCCAGGAGCTGAAAAACTTCTTGGCCTTACCAGTGTTGCCTACACTAAAGGAAGGGAGGCCAGCGCACTGATGAACAGACACCTCTTGTCGGGAGCAGTCGAGGGGAGAATGGGTTCTGGTACCTCCATAGCACTCCCAATCAACAAGTCACCATTCAGTTTTGCACTGGTCACAAAGTAGCATGGAATAACATGGCATCAAACTATCCATCTCCCCACCATGTTCATCTTCGAGCCCTTGGGTAGAGCCCTGTAGCTGAATGACCCAGGGCAGGGGAGCTGACTGCTATCAGCTGTTTAGGGGGTATGGGTGGGATCTGTAGCAATTTGAGGTTCATCCAGGAAGCAGTGGAGGTCAGTTGTTGGCAGCACCTGCTGCTCTCTAACAGTTCAACAACAGGTAAAGCCATCTGCCCCAGAAATCACAGCGGTTGCCCCAGGACCCTATGACGTTGTATAAAATTTCTTCAAAATAAAAACAATAGTGCAGGCATGTTTATTAAGCCTCTGCTTTCTTAGTTATGCTATAATACACAGAGAGGCACCCAGACAAATGCACTACTCGGTGTAGGAGCTGCAGCGAGGCTGGGGTGGTGCTAGTGGAGATGCAGACTGTGGATTGGATAGATACTAACACTGATTAGATGCGGATCTGGATCCACATTTGTGTACCCATGCAGGGCTCTACCCTTGGCTGTTTTGGAATTCATGAGAGTTCCCACAAACCTTGGTGTTATGGCCCCATTCTTCTGTGGGAGTTTGGGTCTTACAGTCTTCAAGGGGCCCAGCTATGCCATCAAATTTAGATGTGGACGTAAACCAGAAAGGGGTTCTTCTGGCCAGCTCCTTAGGGACCATTCTAACTAAGGCGGAAGAATCCCACCACCTCCTCTTCCCTCTCACTGGATGAGTCTGTAGCAGGACCCTCGCATTCTGCCTTACTAGATGACTACAGGGCACATAAAGAGCTACTGAAACACATGGCTGCTGATTTTAGCCTCAAGATAGAGGAAGTCAAGGAGCCAGTAAATGATGTTTGCTATCCTAGCGTCCACAGCCCCATCCAGGGCTGCCCTCCCAGTCTGTGAGGGGTGTGGTGAAATTGGCCATGGCCACTGGCAGCCCCTCAGCCCTCCTCATCTAAACGAGTGGCAAAGAAATACTGTGTGCTGGCTAAGAGGTTTGAAGGCCCTTATACCCACCTTTTCCTGGGATCACTGCTGGTCGCAGCTACTCATGAGCACGACAGACAAGGTCAGGTGAGCTCAACACCAAAGAACAAATAGCCCAAGAAATTAGATTTATTTGGTCACAAGGTTTATTTGACAGTAAACCTGTAACTGAGGGTATCTAACCAACGAGATGTTGGGATGATACCATTTTAACATCTGGCATTTCCTGGAGAAAGTTACTGAGTCCCTTGCACAAACCTCCAAACAGTGGTTGGAAGCAATCCTGGAGGAAGAAGAGACAGTGTCTAGAGCCTCCCTACAAGCAGCATCAGATGCAGCTGTTTTCATGGCATGATCAGTGGCTTCCATAGTCTCAGTGGGAAGAGTGTCTTGATTCCAGTTATCTGGTCTTTTGGTGAGGTCCAGGAGTCCATCCATGACTTTCACTCTGACACGTCAGACCTGTTTGCTGACCAGACAGACTCCAGGCTACATGGATTGAAAGCAAAGGCTACGGTAAACTTATTGGGTCTGTATACCCCCATTTTCAGCAAGAAGGGCCTTTAGCCCTCCTCGAAAGCAGCAGTCTGGGGGACAGTTCCATGGGGAGGCCTATTTAAAAAAAAAAAAAAAAAAAAAAAAAAGCAGTGCCAAAGCCATTCACCAGCCTCTGCTCTGTGGCTGGGATCAAGTTGTCATTCCTTGGAGGAAAAACAAATCTTTTTAAGGTGTGTCTGTGACTTACCAGATGCTACCCAAGATCCAGTTGCCTGTTTGCTCTCTTCTTCTTGCAGTGCCTCTTTCCTCTGAGCCTCACCAGCTATAACATCAGACCACCGGCTACTAAATATTTGGCTACCAGCTATACTTTTGAATTCATTTTGCACCTATCTTCCTACCATTCCTCCTTGTACAAGAGGTGCAAGCTCCCTTGTGAGTGGGGGAGGTGGAGGAGGACCCTCAAGGATTAAGGTGAAGAGATTGCTGCTCCCACCACTTTCTAATCCTGAAGGCAAAAGGGGGGCACTAATACTTACTTTCAACCTGCATTCCCTTAATAAATTCATCAAAAAAGTTAATATCATATGGTCTCCCTGACAGCCATCCTCTGTTCTCTGGATCCTAGCAGCTGGTACACCACCCTGGATCTGAAGGATTCCTATTGTCATATCTCCGTCTTCCTGGATCTAAGGAAGTTCCAGTAATTCATGGTGGGCAAACAACATTTAGCCGATTGACTGCACTGTGAGTATTCACCAAGCGCATGGTGGTGTTGGTGCAATTCAGGTGCCGAGATGTGCCAGTCTATCCTCACCCATGTGATTATCTCATCTGGGGCCAGTCAAGAGCACAAGTTCAGCGTGGCATCAGGGTTGTAAGGGACACTTGCTGATCATTTGGTCTGCTAATAAACAAAAGTCAACACTTGCACCACTTCAAAGGATAGAGTCCATTGGAGCAGTACTAGACTACAGAAACCATAACTCTGCTGCCCATGGCCAGGCTCCTGGTAATGTTAAGAGCTCACAATCCGACTGTTGCCCCTGTGCAACCTGCCCCCCATCACCACAGCAAAGGTGTGTCTCAGCCTCCTGGACCACATGGTTGCCTGTACTTACATGGTGGTCTGTTATGCCAGGTCATGCCTCAGGCTGCTGGAGATGTGGCTGGCAATGGTATATTTTCCATCTGGGCACTCTGCAAACAGGATATTCATTGTTCCCTCACCTGTACTTACTTCTCTTTCATGGTGGACAAAACTGAAGCATGCGGTGACAAGAGTACTGTTTGTGGCAACATTATCGCTGGTCTCAGACACCTCAGAATTAGTGTATGGAGTCCACATTAGTATACTGCGGACACAGGGCCTCTTGAGCAAGGGTGAGCTAACTCTAAATTAGTGTCACAGAACTCAGAGCAACCCAGCTGGCCTTTGAAATGTTCTTATCGCATCTTTACAAAGTTGTGCAGATTCTCACAGAGCGTATGGCTACAGTGTATTTACATTTAACAAGCAAGGGGTGGCCAGGTTTTCAGCCCTTTGTCAGGAAGCCTTATGTTTGCAGGATCTCTGCATGAAAAATATTCAGCTGGAGACAACTTATCTTAATGCAATCAAGAATGAATTGGTAGATTTGCCTAATTGGATCCTTTTGCTCTTACCATGAATGGTCACTCTACCTGGACGTGGCCAAGTGCATCTTCTGAGTGGACCTTTTCATGACTGATGAGAACAAGTGCAATCAATTCTGCTATCTTCTGTGGTCTGGGGACGTCTCCATGACTGATGCCCTTCTCCAGTCATGGTCTGATGGTTTCATGTATGCTCCCTGTTCCCCCTCCAACCCCTCAATTCCTCTAATTCACAGAGTCCTCAAGAAGATCAAGAGGGACAAAGCATGGGTTGTCCTGGTAGCCCTGTCACCTCAGCAGCTTTGGTTCAGGATGCCGTTGGAACTGCCAGTGCCTGCCTTTTGTCATTCATTTTACAGCCAGGTCTCCTTTCTCAAGACTAAGGTTGGCTGCTGCATCCGGACGTAGTCTCCCTTCATCTGACAGTGTGGATGCTTCATGGTTGAGTAGGTAGCTGCGTCACTGATTAACCCAAAATCAGAGGATGCTACTGTAGGCCTCAACAGAGCTTTTTGGTTGCCATGGTGACCAGTTTTACTAGCCTATCGCCTAGCTCCACTGCAGAAATGTAATGGAAGAGCACCCTCTGGTGACCAAAAATAAAATTGTTGGTGCCTAGCTGTGAGCCAGTTTTGTCCACCCCGTCCTACTGGAAGGCAAGAAACCTTCTACCAGGGCATCTTATCTAGGCTAGTGGAAATGCTGCACTTCTTGGAACCTTGCCAGAACATCTTGCAGTTGACATATACAGGTAATCTTGGACTACTAGCTGCACCTGAAACAAGAGGTGTTAGTACAGGTCTCGACAAGTGTGCTACCCACTTAGGTGCTAGTTAGGGGCCACTTCAGTATGTGGCTTGTTAGAGGGGTCCTTCTCCTGCCAAAATGCTGCTGCCACTGTCAGCAGCAGTGCAGAGCAAAGAGGGCCCCCACTGTTGAAGAACCATCACAGCTGTGTACACTTTCAGCAGTGGCAGCCTTGGGCAAAGACACCTGCCCCCCCTCCCGTTGCTGAAAAAGTGTGTGTGCTGCTGAAGGTGCTGGTGGCTTTCCCAGTTGTCCCTCCCTCCGCCCTGCCCCGCCAGCAAATCACCAGGGGTCATTCCTCTCTCTGTAGTACCCCAGTGCTAGGGTACAATTTTGGGGAACCATGGCAACTTAGCACTTGGGTTTTGTCATTGTTAGCTTTCTCATTTGTCAAGGAACACCTAGCAGCCGTATTGGCTTGTCATCCTCTGGTACAAGGCAAGACAGCAAGACTCCAACCCCTCCCCCCCAAGTGGCAGCCAGATTTCTCAGCAGTCTAGAGAGGCTTTTTACTCTTCTGCTGGACTGGGTTCTTCAGTAGGACCAGAACCTTGTCCTTTCATCATTCTCTGCACTGCCGTTTGAACTAGTTTCCTGCGCTCTCCTGCAACTGTCCTTGAAGGTAGCACTCCTTGTGGAAATCACCTATGCAAGGAGGGTCTCATGGATTAAAGCCTGACCTCTGAACTTCCATACACAGGCTTTTTTAAGGACAAGGTCCAGCTTCATATTCACCTGAGTTACTGCCAAATGTTGTTTCCCACTTTCGGGTTTTTTGTTTTTTGTTTTTTTTTTTGCCAGTATTCTGTCCAACGCCTCATAGCTTCAATGAAGAGAGCCATCTCCACTCATTCAGTGTAAGGAGGATTCTTGTCTTCTACATTGACAGGATCAGGTCTTTTTTCCTGCTTTATGAAGCAATTGATTGCGATCACACACCAGATGAAGGGTCATAAAGTGTCATCCCAGCAAATCTCATACTTAAATTGGTGCAAAAGGTAGTGTATATAGTCACTTTAAAAGTAGGCTTAAGTCAATTTCATTTAAGGAGATCACACTTTAAAAAAGCAAAATGAGTGACCACAGAGACTTTTCCCTGGTTTCACTTAAAACTGTTGATGCATCCTCATGCAAGCAGTATCTTACAACAAGCACACTTAACTCAGTTTGTAATCTTGACTTTTCTTCTTATCAACGCAATAGCAGGCAATATTTTCCTTGGAATAATGTCCTTGTATATATCTGCAAGTAAGAAAGTGCCGAAAGGTATTTTACTTTTTGTTAAGTTGTCTAAAGTTACAAAACTGCCATTGGTTTTATGTGATGTAAAAAGGGCTTTAGATGTTCTATTCTGGGGGATTTCCTAACGGGCAGTCTTGAAGGAAATACCTCTTTAGTCTTGGTCAGAGCAGGCTGGGAAAGGAAAAAATGATAGTCAATGTACAGTGAGTACACACAAAGAAGGTTGCACTCTAAATGATAGTCAATGTACAGTGAGTACACATAAAGAAGGTTGCATGCAGGTACCATTGTGTGAAAAAAGGGCCAAATGTTACAAAGAGGAGTCATGGATACCTTTTGCATATGTGTATCTTCACTTTAGAGTTAACCAGGCTCTTTCCCTGGTTTTATCTTGAGTGCTCCTACTAATCATACACAAACCTTTTACTTATGTTTGGGAGCGCTTTAAGCCTGAGCAAGTGTACCCAACAGGGATATAGGTTATAGCTGAAGCTCCACTTCAACATTGATTGGAAATTACCTACTTTGCAGTGAGGCCTCAGGCTAACCCACTTCAGTCTCTTCCTCAGTTTCCTCCTGAAAAACACACAAGTTCTCCCACAACTGACTGGGAAAAAACCAGCACATCTGAGCACAAAGAATGATAGACTAACAGATGCACCTGAGTGCACTAACAGTTGTGGCTTCACAGTGGGGATGCTTGCACTTAGGCTAAGCTGACTTAGGTGCAATCATCCAACATAACTCTGCAGTGAAAATATAGTATATATTAGTGATGGCCCACAGGCCAAAAGTAGCCCTCAGGGTCTTTGAGTTTGACCATTACACCCCTCCTGCTGGCTGTAGAAGGTGCCACTGCTTAAGGACTCAGGTGGAGCATGTTGCCATGGGGCTAAAGACCAGTGTAGGCTCCTTGCTGCAGCTAAGGGGGTGGGAGATCAGTGCTCTCCTTTCCCTGACTAGCAGCGAGCATAGTGAAGTGCTTCACCTGCATCCATAGGCACTGCATTTCCTGCTGAAGCCAGAGTGAGGGAAGATGACTGATCCTCTCCCCTGGTTCCAGCAGAGAGCAGGACACTCTGCCTGGGTCCGAAGGTGCTGGGGTCCCTGTTGGACCAGAGGGAGCAAAGCACTGATTTTCTGTCCCCCTGGCTGCAGAAAGGAGCTAGTTGGAGGGTACTGGGCTACAGGACGTGTGGAGGCAGGCTCTTCACTAAACTCCTTGTGTCTGGCTGTAATGCAGGGAGAGAGACCAGCTAATGGAGACTGGTGGCCCTTCATTGTTGTAAAAATATCATCAGTGGACCTTGAGCCAAAAAGGTTGGGAATCACTGTTTCTAGTCCTAGCTGGTCTCAAGATACTGTACAGAAAAGGTGGGTAGCATTTAACAAGCAACAACAAACTTCTTTATAACATCCTATTTCTGTAAAACTAAGATATACGCCGTTGCTGAAGTCATCTCTGCCCAGAGACTAAAGGGAGAAGTCTGTTTTCTCTAAATTTGTGAGACCTGTGTAGTGCTTCTTGAATGGAGAAACAAAAGGTGCTTATGATATCGGCAGCAATCTGGTTCTAAATGACATTTCAGACACTGTTGAGATGGTAAATACACCATATTTAAATGAAAGGGAGAAACTGGAGGAGTCAGTGCTGAATCTGTTCATAATACATGCCACATAGATCAGGTTATTTGGTGTACAGTTGGGTCTAACATGCAACAATGTAAATATACTGAACCTTCAGTACAATGATAATTTTATTTTTCAGAAATATTTCAAATAAAAATATTACTAACATTGGTGAGACTTATATTTATTAGTTTGGCTATTGTTTTGCGGGGGTGTTTTTTATTAGACATGTCTGAACTAGACACGGTTTTTTAACTATCTGAAAGGAAATAGTTGCAGCTGGAAAATATACACCGTATGCTGTACTAATGTGGTAGTGAACTCTAAGTCTGTGTGTTGATGAGAAGTGAGATCAGGATTCACAAGTATTCAATCTCACATTTGGTTGTGTAATATAAAGGGCTTCTTTAGCATACCTTAGTTTAGAAGATGAAATATAATGTTAGAATGATGTTTGTATTTCCGTAAAGTTAGTTCTTGGTGGATTTGACTGGGAGCCATATCAGTCTGAAATATCCCATTTTAACTGACGTTATGTTCAAGATTTTGGCATTTGAAGGGAAGATGAATGCTTGCAATGTAGTAAAGCACATGCTGCTCCCTAAGAAGTTTTTCTGTCCACTGAGTTATAACTGGATTTTTCTAAAGATACTATAATGGCACTGTGGGGTGTAGTCCATATAGGTGAGTGGCTGTTACTCTTGCTCTGCAGCCTGGGGTTTCTCATAATGCTTTGCTTCTGTGGCTCCCACCCTGGGCCCCTCACAGAGAGCCAAACAAGAGTTGTACTCTGAATGTCTGTATATAGCTTCAGCATGACAGCACACCCTTGTCACACTTTGGTTTCCATCAACCTTGTTACCATTTGTTGGGTGACCCCAATGCATTTACAATCCAGATGCTCCCCAAAGAGTGTGTGACGCAGTGTCTAGTCATTTGCTGTAGAGTCCAGATGCATTAGAGCTGCTGCACATCTATAAGGATTGATATACAGATTCTGCAACCCTAAATGAAGTTACCAACACAGTTCATATCACTGTATTTGTTTCGATTAAAGAATAAAATGAGTTTATTTCGCTACGAAGAGAGACATACAACTAAAAGGCATTAAAGTCAGAAATAGTTGAGACAAAGATAAAATGCTTCCTAGTTCTAAAACCTAACGAACTGTACTTGGTTCAGATGAGGTTTTTTAGCACCTGCTTGCAATAAAGTTGCTGACCAAATGATGAGGCAAGGATCTTTTCCCAAAATCCAGTATTTCTTTTGTCCTCATGTATAAAAAAAAAAAAAAAAAGAGAGAGAGAGAGATAGGGAGTGAAACCTTTATTCCTTACTTTTATAGTTCAGTTCACCTTTGAAATTTGTTTTTCTGAGTGTTACTTCTAAATAAAGTTGATGCTTGCTGCAAGTACAGACACGAGGATCTCATGGCAAAAGTGATTCCGTGTTGTTGTATGCTAAAATGTAGATGAGTGGATTCCTACCTCTCTTGCTTGCAAAAGAATAGCTAGATGAAAAGTGATTGTGCATGAATATTGAGGATACCTGGTTAGAGCTGTTGGTTTGTCCTTTGTCTTTAAAGAACAAGTTTACCTACCCCCCAGACTTTTTGGTAAACACACTTCAGCTCGTGTTCAAAATGTTACATACAGTGTTGCTAAATACTTCTCACCATGGTTTATTGACCACCAAGTTATGGTTTTCAAATGATTCCTTTTTAGGCAGGTATTATACAAAGACGATTGCAGTGGTGTGTAGGGTATGAACTTGGGTTCATTCGCTCGTCACTATATATGCTGCGTTTGCTGTCCAGCATCCTAAACTTCTGATGCAAGACTATTGAACTCTTTCAGCTCGAGTGGGAGTTTCATCAGATCAGAGCTTGACATCTGCAAGTGTCAGTTCACTCTTTGGGGATACCTGAGTCATGGACATTGGCAGAGTGTGATGGGATTAATAAATTATAAAACTAGATGGGTCCATTGCGGTTATCTCTGTATAACACAGAATGTAGATCTTTTCTGACTTAATTACTCTTTGAACCACAGCACACTTTTGATAAAAATGCCTAATTTTGATTTTAAAATGGCCAGTGATGGAGAATCCTCCACAACTTTGGTTAATTACCCTTTCGATCCTGTTATGCCTTTGTCTGTTAGATTGAAGAGCCTGTTATGAAATATTTGTTACCCAGATAGGTGGTTATAGGTGGAGGTTGGCAAACATTTTTGCCTAAGGAGCACATCTGTGCCTAGGTGGGTTGGAGAAGGGTGAGGGAAGAAGGGTCGGTGTGCTTCAGCCAGGGTGCTTCTGGGCCCATGTGGGAAGCGGGAGGGGGATGACCAGTGATCTCCGGCCAGAGTGCCACTGCTGGGCCCACACAGTGAGAGCGGTACCTACCTCATGCTTGCCAGAGCACTGCTGCTACAAATGGTGGGAGAGGGACTGGGCTAGGAGGGGAGAGCAGCCACCATGCTTCTGCCTTGGCAGCTGGGGCTACATGGTTGGGAAAGGGCAGGGCTGGGAATGGGAATGAGGAACAGCTGCCATGCTCTGGCCAGGCCCTGCTTTGAGGGCCCAGTGAAAGGCTCCCGTGGACATATCCAGCCTGTGGGCCATAGTTTGCCTACCCCTGTTACAGGGTGTAATGTTAAACTAAACAGATTGAAGTCCTTGAGCTTTTGCTCTAAAGAATATTTTCCAGTACTTCAATCATTTTTTGTGCTCTTCAGTTTTTAATCAACGTCACTCTTGTTTTGTGGGTACCAAAACTGGACAAAGTATTCTGGTAGCAGTCACACCACTACCAAGTAAAGGCACTGTAGAACCTTGATTACTCAAGATTTCCTTGTTTATACAGCCAAGAACCCATTGGCCCTTTTGTATGGAAAGGGATAGTTCCTTATGGGTACCTTAATGTGAGGGAGTGGAGGGAAACTAGGGGGAGGCTGTCAACCAGTGAATCACAAGAGATTTGGCTGTTGAGATTGCAACAATGCTTATGTTCCCCCATGGTGGGAAGTCAGCTTGAACTGTTTGCCACCTCTGCCATTGAGTGGCACACCAGTGGCCTCATCCGGGAATGACTGGTATTCAGTCTTTTTTTCCCCCCAAACACCTAAGGAGCTGAAGATTACTTGGAACGTTATTTAGCCCCATTGACCATGCATTAAAGCACTGTAATGTGACTGTACCAGTTTCATTTCCATTGACTGAGAATAAAGGTATTTTAGACCTGCAGAAATCTTTCATTTAGATAAACCTTCAAAAGTCAATAAACTGGAAATGCTACGGGAGTGTAACAGCTTTGGTACTGGAAAATCAACACTCAGATGTTGAAATGCAGTGACAAGAGTAAAGAGATGAAAGAAACTGAAGATAACCCCCTTCAGTTTCTCCACAAAGGAACTGCCTCGGTATGGTTCTCAGGTTCCTAATACATTGGTCCTGAAAATGTGGATGAAAGGGGCTTGCTTCAGAAAAAGAGTGGAAGAATTAAGATCTTTTCACTCTTGCATTGCACGAGTTTTTACAAATGAAAGTACCCTTCTACTTAAATTGATTGTAAATGCCACAAAATACACACACCATAAATAAGAGATCTGTTAGCTGATCAGGAGGATGTTCCAGAATTTGGCTAGTAACTATTTCATCTCAGAAATATATGGCAGATGCACAATTCCTGTCAAAATAAATCAAATTTCCTTTCATCTATATAGCTTGTTATTCTCAAACTAGTTTGTGTTTCCATTTGTTAGTACTTTGAATTTTACTGTAAGTTTATGTATTCATCCAGTTGCAAAAGAAAAGCATATATGAGAAAAAATCCTTTTGTGTTTTTACTCAGGGCAAAATCTAGATAGTGTGCTCCATGGTACAGGAATGAAGACAAATCCTGACCAGAAGAAGCAAGCAAATGGAGTAACATTGGCTCCAGAGGACACCTTACCTTTCCTACAGTGCCACTGTTCGGGACACTGCCCTGATGATGCTATTAATAACACATGCATGTAAGTAGTGCGTTGAAGATGCAGAAATTTGACAAACTCTTTTGTTCAGAGAGAGTTAAGTATCTTATTCTAATGCTTTTTTTAGGTTTTGTCATGCTGTTTGATTAGATTTACTGGTTTCACTGAATCTTTTCTATGAATGGATACAAAACAGCTCTAAGAATAGTGTGTTCATGTGTGATTTCTCAACCTACAGAAATGGAACCATTTTGGGAGTGGTAATAAGCAGTCTTTTTGTCCCAGTAACACTATCTTTAGGGCAAAGTTATTTTCAAAGTAATTACTCAGTTGAAGCTGTACTAGGTAATAAGTGGCCAAAATGTAAATCTCTGAATACCGTTTTGTGTAAATTTACTTGCATTTTGGTTAAACTATGCTCAAAATGACATATTACCCACTGTTAAGTGACTACTAAATTAAAGATTTTCAGGTTGCACATGCATTAGTAGTAGAGATAAGGATATATGGCAAAGGAAAGAATCCAAGAAAAACCTTTGAATCAAGGGTCTAGAAGAGTTTGAGGAGGGATAGAGAGAGCCCTTTAAATGTAGTAGGTTTAAATGCCATGAAGAAAGCTTTTTGCAGTGATTACACACCTGGTAAACTGAAGAAAATATTTTAGAAGACAGAATATGAGTTATATATGGTGAATGTTAATGTAATAATGGTCTTGATTCTTTTTTAATAAGGTAATACTGGAAGGTCTTAGGCTGTAGTTCCTTTTTTCAGGTCCACTTGGCTTTTGTGCAAGTTAAGGCTGTTGCTATTCAGCCTACCTTGAGCTTTGGCATGACGGTGAAGAAGTAGCTGCAGCAGAGATATTGCTTCCCTCCTAATCCTACACATGCCCTAACACCCGCAAGATGTTCCTTCCATCTATGTGTTCTGAATTGGGACTCTGGCATAGAAAGTGGCAAACTGTCTTTTCAAGCTTTCCACTAGTGTAGAGTTCTTGCACAGAGAGGAATAATTCTCCATGAGCTACCTCCACCAGTTTAAGGTCACTTTGCTCTTCTTATGCGCACACAGTGGCATTGTGGCCTCAAGAATTATCCCAGGTCTCCATAGAGTTGCCATCTTTCTGTTTATTAGTGACTGAACCTCCCTGCACCCTGCTCATTCTATGCTTTCCCCAAGGCCCCATCCACATCACTTGCTCTTCTTCGTCCTTCTCTATGTCACTCGCAGAATCATCTTAAGGAGTCAGCTTGCACATAGGAGGTGGTTATGGCTGAGCAGGGTCTGGCATGTATTAATGACCTGGTATCTACTCCCACCCCACAGTAATCAGATTCTTGGTTTAGGTGCCAGTTACGTTTGCCACTTCCCCAAAATCAGGCATCTGGCAACAACAAAAGGCCACCCAGATACTGAAGCCAAAAAAATGGGACAGTTGGGTAAAACTGAATGGTTGGAAACCCTAACTCCCCACCCCCAAATGTTAAAATATGTCTCCAGTTTGCATGGAAGAAGTCTGGGGGGTGACATGACAGCAACAGGGTTTGAGTAGAGTTGTTCATGTCACCAGAGCACCAAGATGGAACTGAAGCCTTAAGTTAATGTAGGGTTTTGTGGTGATTTTGAGTAATGATTTTTAAATTGTTTAGCAGTTTCCCACTTTGTCTTTCCCTTTCTTTCAGTCTTTCTTGGGCCATCCACTTCTTTTCTCCTTAGTTCCCTACCCCCCACACCCACCCACACATCAAGGTCTTTATGTTGCTCACTCCCTTCTCTCTTGATGACTGGAGTTCTAGAATAATTTTACGTTACACTGTTGAGATACCTAACAATGAATATTTTCAAATATTACTTTTTATATGATTTTTCACTTCATTTTGACACAGATATTGAAATGCATATAGAGCCATTTTTATAAATATGTCACAGGCTTCCCGTGTGTTAGAAAGTCCCCATAAATTGAGAAAGTCAGCCAGGGGGTATACAGTGGTCAGGAGAATCTAAATAATACTTATGATTCTATGATTTTAAGTCACTTAGCTTGGCTCAGGCTCACTGTCCTCCCTTGTAAAATGGGAAGAATAATCCTCATCTATTTTTTATAGGGATCATGATGTTAAAATCATTTGTAAAATGCCTTGAGGGCCTTTCACAGAAACTACAGCATATTAGTCACTAGTATGTTATTAAATGTATTTAATACTTTATTATACATAGGAATATGGTCAAGTCAAGGAGAAGTTGGTTATAAACAGTAAGAGAAGTGTCCTAAGAGCTACAGTCTCTTGTATGTAATAGTTTATCCAGATCACTGAGCTGTTTCATACTTTTGGATCAAATGCTATACAGCCTTTAGTTTTATAGCTAGCACACTGGTCATTTTTATTTTAATTTTTTTTTTTAATTTAGAAGATACAGAACATGGTAGGGATTATCATTTTGGCTTTTAATTCCTTTATGCTATCAGAAATTTTGTTCTTTATCTCCCTCTGGTGTTGTTTTTTGATACAATCTTTACAGTAAGTAAATCAGGTATCCTTCACTGGTATATAACCAGTGCATATGATGCTATTACAAGGGGTTAAAGTATAATTAGGGGGGCACCAGAACCCTCCTAAATTGGCAGGTCCCCTCACATCAGGGTGGGGTCCCCCCTCATACATCCCAGCTACTCGGGGGTTGAAGTGTAATTTGGGGGGCCTTGGAACCCTCCTAAATTTCCAGCCCCCCCCCCCACAGATCCGGGCCCACAAATGCCTGCCCCTCAGCCCAGGTAGGCATTTGTGACTGCTTCTGCTTACCACATGCTTCATTTATTGCTCTGCTCCACTCACCCCCCAGCTACACCCCCACCCCCACCCACCCACCCACCCAGCTATAAGCACACGTGCCCCCAGCTACACTAACACACTCCCAGGTATGTACACACACACCCTGTCCTCCACAACCCCCAGCAGTATTCCCCATCCCCCAGCAGCTCCATGGGTACTCCATCCCAGAGGCCAGCACCTCCCATCTTACAGCCCCACTGTGGGGTTTCCCCAGGCCCAGCTGAGGCCTTACCTCAGCTGTTTGCAGGCTGGCTGACCGGCTGGGAGTTGTTTCCCAGCCACAAGCTGCTCCACCCCGCAGGGAGAGATTTACAAACTCCCAGCCTGCTGCAACTGTCTGCTGGCTGGGCTTAAGGTGGCGCATACTGGAACTCTGCCTTCCAGCTGCTTATCCATTTTTAGGGACCATAGAAAGCTGCATTCCAGTGTGTTCCTCTATTTTTAGGGGGCCCTGGAACTACGTTCTGGTGCGTTCTCCCTTACTTTAACCCCTGGCTATTATCTCATATTGTTGTTGCTACTACTGGAGAATGTAGCAACACTTGTGCATTATACAGGAGAAGTTCATTTATGGTCAAACACTTCAAAATACATAAATTCTGCCTTCTGTCCCCCCCAAGTACAAGAAATTTGCAAAAGTTAAATGTTTTTGTTAAAGCATAAACTATTGAGTCAATGCTACTTATGAAGTAAAAACAAAAAACAAACGAAAAAACAACACCTTAAATTGCAAATATTTTAAAAATTGAACAGCAAGATTTCTTTTTCCCCTGCCTGTTGAGACCTGTATTGAGGGAACTGTTTTCTCTGTACTGTGTAAAAAGCTGAATCATGTAGCAGTGCTACGCACAGAGCTCCTTTTGGAGTCTTTAGGCATTATATGTTAGTGATTTTTGTCAGCTTCTGCATGGACAAGTAACCCTGAATTTGGGTCTTCGTAGGTAAATAAATAAGCAAATGATCCACCACATATGAGTTTCGAAATGTTCTTATTTTAAGCCTGTTACATGAAACTTAAAAAGTTTAACTTTTCAAGCCTTTTAAAAACAAAGTATTTGTTTGTGGAAAGCTAGTATGGAAAAAGCCATCAGCTGCCCAACTTTGTATGGGAGAACTGTAGTGTACGTTAACTTAATTTCCCTGTCATATCAACACATCTTTCAACAGCAGATGTGCCTGCACTAATCAAGTGGCCGTTAATTTTTATCTGTGTTAACATGAGTTCCCTTGTGTTTTCATTTTCATCAGAAATGACTGAAGAGCTAGGCTTTACCCTAGCAAAGGGGCTTCCACAATCATCCCCTGAATTCCTTCAGTCATCCCACCCCTTTGTGAGCCCAGTGCCATGACAAAGCACTCTCATTTCTTTCTCAGCTGCCTTCAGCCTGAGACAGATTGGCCTGTTTTTCTCTAACATTTCAGCAATTAGATGCGATGCAAATTGGTCGGCATTTGGTTAGTTACCCTACTGTGTTTATGGTTATTGGAGCAGTTGCTCCCTTTGTTTTACGTTCCTTAATTTTAAAAAAAAATGTATTAGTAGATAGTTAGATATCTTAGAGCTTTGCCTTCTAGAGGTTATTTTTTGTTAATTAACTTCAGAATGCAGACTTAATACCTCAACTGGCATGAGGCTATTCCAGTCAATGATGGGCGTTCCCAGTGCCTTCATTTTTTGGGTGATACTTATATCCCCAGTAGGTGTAGTGCCTGTACTTCCTTCAAGGATAGATCCTGGAAAAAAGGGAGATAAGTTTAAACTCCTTACTGCCAGCTTTGGATCCAGGAGCAGAGAGCCTTTTGTGCATAGGCCTTCCTGTACCATTAATGGCTTGTCCACATCAAGGCCTTGATCACTTGATAGCTCTTGAGCTGTAGACGGTACCACAGAATTGAGTATATTTCTTGTACCAAAGTCTTTATTGACACCTGTCTCTAAGCAGAAGGAGGCAAGGAGTCAGTTTCCAGGATTGTTTTGGCCTCTGATGCACAGGAAGGCTACATAGACATCAGTCCTAAAAGCAGTTTTGTACAGGCTCTGAGTGATGCTGGTACTGAAAAAGCAAAGAGGAGTCAGTCATCTTCGGCAGACTTGTTGTCAAGTTCAGGTACCGATAAGCAGAGCAGCAAAAGGCACTGTTGAGAAGAGCTACTCAGTATTGGTAACCTGAAAGTCAGTGGTACTGAAAGCTCTGCATTTGTCTACACTACTTATGGAGTCAGAGTGAACTCGCTTTCATGCCAGGCCCATGGTGCAAGCTACATTGGTACCAAAGTCATCCTCCATAGGTTCTCACTTGATCCCATATTTGATATGATTGGTGCTGCAAGTGTTTATGTAACTGAAGTATATGATACTGTCTCTGCAGTTGGATTCTCCTCTGTTGATGAGTGCTTGAAGTTTGTTACTGTCAGGATTCTTTAAATCACCAGCCTCTTTGCCCCTTAGAGTAAGTACTGTGCTTGCACTCTGTTACTTGGCAAGTGGAACAGCTATTATTCCACTCAAAGTAAGTGGAAGAGGACTCCTCAGACTCAAATATCAGTGCAGGGTTCACTTGACTATTGTAGGACACATCAGTGTCCTGTTTAGCCTAATGTGTTTCAGGGGGACAGACCTCAAGTGACGCTCACATGGTAGGAACACAGATGGATATCTTTAGCTATGCAATTTGGTTATAGCTATAGATATCTCTAGCAATTCCTGGGACCTGTGGGCGTTCTGTTGTCACCAATTTGCAATGAAGTCTTCACATCACTGGAGGGAGCAGAGAAGGGTCCATCCTACTCCACCACCATCTAAGCCAGAGGAGGATACCTTTTGAGGACCAAAAATCAAGGACAACTGTATTTCCTCCTCATGCCCCCACCACATTCTATGACAGATGACTTGAGGCAGTTTCAGGAACTGATGATGCAGATTCCTGATAGTGCTTCAGGTTACTTTAGGCTATGTTCAAGAATTCCACTATAAACTAAGTATTTTGCACACTTTGCCGTCTGTGAGACTTACCATTCTGGTCACTCAAAGTCTGTGGAGTCCATAAAGACTGTCTGGCAGATTCCAGCTACTGCACTTCCTACCTGTAAGAAGGTGAATAAAGAGTATTATGTTCTTGTCAGGGTACTGGAGTTTTTGTTTTCTCACACAGCTCTGAATTACTTGATGGTAGAGGCCATTAATGAGCGAGGCAGTTAACAGAGGTCAAAGCCCACTCTGTAGAGTAAGGACAACAGGTAGCTTGATATATTGGTCCTAAATCCTGTGCTCCAGCCACACTTCAGTTCAGAAGAGCAAACCATCAGACATTCAATGACAAAATAGGACTATTTAAATTATAACAGAGTTGTTGCCTTTATGGAGCACCTGCCTGAGGAACATAATGACCAGTTTAGGGCCATTATGCAAGGTGGTGAGCTCAAGGCAAAGACATTGTATCGGGCCTCCTTGGATCCTACAGATACTGCTTCACAGTCTGTATGCACTGCAGTGGCCATGAGGAAAAAACCTCTTGGCTACAGCTGTTGAGCTTTCTAAGAGAGGTTCAGAGTAATGTAGAAAACCTCCCATTTGTTGGCTGCAGACTCTTTGCAGATGTGTCAGATCTATCTCTCCGCGCTTGAGACCTGAGAGCCATGTGGCGATCCTTGGAGATTTACACTCCTATAAATAAGCGGGGATTTAGTAGGTCTTAGGAGGCACAAAGAGCATGCCCAAAACCATATTCAGTACATCTTTGACTATCTGAACTTCTTTCTGACCACGAAACTTGCTCAAAAAAAAAAAAAAAGGAAAGATCCTTCAGCTACAGCTACATCTCAGCATCCCCATCGACCAGGTGATGGTTTGATAGATAGGTTAGGAGTATCAATCATCTATTCTATATTGGCCTACAACTACTACATCTTGCCATCCTATCTCCTTTCAGATGCCACCCCCCCCACTTTCAGGCTTCATGGCAGAATATAGCACCTAGCTTTTGGAAATCTTATAACATCTAGTTATGCTGTCCATTTCAAATCTATTCCTCTTGCCTGTTCCCCCTCCTTGTCCCTTCGGTGACCCCTCTCATGTTCAATTGCTAGTGTAAGAGATGGCCTCTTTTCATCCAGGAGCAATAGAATAATTTCTTGTACAGCATGGGGGAAGGGAGTTTTGTTCAAAGTACTCCATGATTTAAAAAGAAAAAGAATTGGAATTGGAAGTCAGTTTAGGATGATGACTGTTGAAGCAATACTTCCCTTATCAAGTTAGGAGACTGATTTGCGACTCTTGACCTGAGGATGCATATTTTCATGTTGCTCTCCACCCTTTACACAAGCGATTGCTTCACCAATGAGGAGTGCCCTCTTTTGGCCTATCCCCAGCCCCAAGGATATTCTTCAAGATTCTAGTAGTAGTTTATAATCATTTCCCTGTACCTGGATGATTGCTTGATTTTTGGTGCACATCCTATGAGAAAGTGTACGCATCAGTAAAGATGGCATGTTTCCTGCTTCAGAGCCTGAACCTTTAAATCAACCTCAAAGTCTGTTTTAACTCCACTGTAGAATTTGGACTTTTAGGAGCTCTCCTATGTGCAATGGCAGGCAGAGCATATCTCTCTCATGGCAGTTTTTCCACACTAGTAAATTTTGTAATAAGAAATTCAGAGAAGTCCCTAGGTGACAGTAAAAGAGTGTCTCCTGATGGGGTTTATGTCAGCTTGCATTTTTTGGAGTGCAATATGCCAGATCACATATCTGGGTCGAAGGGATGGCTTTGAATGGTTTACAAAGCAAACAAGCACGGCCAAGGCAGATTATTTTCTGTTTCTCCCCCAGTGGGTTCTAGAGTTATTCATTTGGTAGGAGGACCTGACCAAAACCTGCACAAGTGTTTTGTTCTTTCATGATCACTCCTGTTGTAGTGATAACATTAGATGGTTTGCTTGTGAATTAGGGGGATTCTCCCAGGGTGTAGGATGAGACAAGATTGTGTCAAAAGTAATACTGATTTCATCAGAGGTTCATAAAAAAATTTTGGTGGGACCCCTTTTGAGAATATTTCAGGCTGTGATGATTTCTTCCCTTCCACCATACAATGCCATTCTTAACTGGAATGCATGGGGTCTGACAGCTTGTGACCCCCAACCCCAGCATACTCTCACGACCCCTGGATATAAACGTCTGGATTACACTTGTGTGGCCAAGACAAGTCTGGTATTACTATCTAATCAGACAGCCCCTCGGCTCAGTGGAAGTTTCTCAGTGCTCACGTATTGACTCATGATGCAGGTTGGACACTTCACCTCAACCTACAGATTTAGGGTCCTAAATTGTTCTTGGAAATAGATACATGCTTCTCGGAAGTGTGTTTTTTGTTTACCACCTCTCTCCCCCCACCGGTAGCATGAAAGAATCCACAACAAATACTTCTCTTTCTCTAAGTGGAAATTATATTCTTTTTGGTGTAATAGTTATGAGATTTCACAGAATTGCTCCTCTCTTTCTGGGTATTGGATTACTTGTTGGAATTGAAAACATCAGATCTTTCTATAAATTCCGTTAGGATTCACCTACCAGCAGTAACAGCTTTTAACACATCTGTAGAGGATTCTTCCCTATTCATTCAACCAACCGAGATTCGTAAGGGATTTGTCAAATATCTCCCTGAATCAGAGATCCTATTCCAGCAGTTCCCAAACTGAGTTGTGACCCCAAATGGGGTCACTTCATCAACTGAGGGAGTCATGGCAATCCCCTCCCCTGAGTGTGTAGAGGATGCCATTTTACGAAATGGCCTCTTCCACATGGTGTAACCTGACATGCACCCTATGCACAAGGTCTCGTCATATGGAGGATGCGATTTTATTCCACAATATGACGCACTCCATCCAGTATAACCTTGCATGCTCCATATGTGAGTGACATTATGCAGTTTAGAGGATGCTATTTTGTAAAGCAAAACAGCGGCATCCTTGCAGTGTGACCTTACATGTACAGTGCTGGATCGTCTGAGTCAGATGATTAGTTTTGCCTTGTCTGAATCCTCTTTGGAGTCCTTAGCTCTTTTTTATTGCATCATTGCTGTAAGATATTGTACATATTTTTCGTATCCCTTATAATATAGACTAGCATAGTATAGTTAGTTTGTTCCCCATTTTCTTCCCCACATGCTTGGGGATATGCCTAGGCTCCACAGTTTCAGAAGCTGCTTCTTACCCTTGCTCCTTTTCTGTGAGCAACGAACATCAGTGCTGCCTCTACTGCCTAGGTGAAACTAATGCTTCTATCATCTGCAGCATTTGCCTCCCCCAGCCCCAAACTCTTGAAGGTTGGGAATTGAGACTCAAAAAGTATGTGATGGAGAAGACAGTGAAGCCCAATCAGATCTGGGCTGGAATCACCTCACCCCCACCCCGATACATCAGAGTTACTAAACAGGCAGCATTCCTCCCTAGGGAACTGAGGCTAGGTCTGTTAAGCCTTAGGTGAAGCCTTCATATGAGAGAGGCAGGGGCACTTTTGTAGACATAAAGGTAAACCATCTGTGTTCAAAACTGCCCTGAAGAGAGTTGTTCCCTTCCCAGCCCTCTCAAAGGTGGGAAGGCCAGCACACATGGGCATTAACGACTGCAGCCTAAGCAAATCTTCTCAGTGGGAGGAGTAGGTTCACGAGGGTACAGATCTAATGATGATATTCATGATAAGCAGCTCCTGGTGCTCCCATCCCTTTCAAGAGCTGATGCAGCACCAGTAGTGAAATGGCCCCAAAGTGAGCAATCTGCTGCAGTGACTGTTAAGATAACTCCGCCAATGGATTCATCTTGTGCCTTGTGGTGGTCTGAATTAGACGTCTCCCCTGGGAGGATACCTTTGCTTTTCTTACTCTGCATTCATCCCTCCTAGTAGGACCATCCATATTTTGTGATGTTACACCAGGGAAAGATACTGTCCTGAAAATGCAGTTGTTCTTTCATCCCACCTGTTTTCCTTGAGGCACAAGCGTTGTTGGCTCCACTAGAAGTATGAGAATCAGCTTTCTCTTCAGCTGACTCAGAGGCCCCACAAGCATTTCTGCAGTATTCAGCAGAAGTGGTATGGTCAGGAATCCCAGAAGATCAGTATTCCAGCCTCTGACCAAACACCACTGGTTTAAGAGACAGGTGGTGTCCTGTGCCACAGGTCCGCCTCTACCAGTTCTTTCATCCAACAGGCAATATTGGGGACTGGAGGAGAGCTATCTTAGATGACATCCAGGATCAATGCAAGAGTTCCATTTGCTATCACTCACACAGTCCTATCAGAATACTCAGAAGAGAAAGATGAGCCAGATCCACTAGTCCCAACCAATGTTCCCTCTAAGCTGATGATGCAGCTGAGCAAGTTATGGTATTTACTGAGCAGCAATTTATGAGGCCTGGGCAACAGTTTTTTGGTGATGAAAGTATCAGCACGCCTAAGTGCCTTAATTCAAAAGTAATTCATAGATATCTTTTATTTAAACTTCAATAAAAATGTTAAATTGAAGTACTGTAGTTTTATTAATTTACTAAACAAATGTGAGACAATGACGCTTCCTGTCTAGCCTCTACCATCATCTACACCCCTCAGTTTTTGTTGCCTGTCTTTGTCAGATTTCCAGAATACATATATAGACAAAGTGGGATTTTCTCCCACAAAAGCTCATGCAAAAAATAAATCTGTTAGTCTTTAAATGCCACAAGACTCCTTGCTTTTTTTGCTTTACTAGACTAACACCGCTTCCCCTTTGGAATTTAAGTCCCTGTTATGCTGCCCAACTGGGGTAAAGGGATTCAAAGTGGATCAGACCCTAAATGTCCAAAACGTAGATTGAAATTAAGTAGGTAGCTTCAGACTTGATCACTTGATCATGAGACTGACATGTTGGGGGGATTGTATTTGATATCTAGCTATCAACCTTGAAAATACACCTATTCTGCCCTCAGTAAACATATTAAATTACCATGCATTGCAAATCACAATGACTAGGTAGCAACTGCTTCCCAGATTCCCTCAGGGCAACACCTTAAATAAAGTTATCTGAGAAATTCAAAACTTTTAAAGGTGGCAAAGGTAGAAAACATGTTTCAAGAGTTTCTCACAGCATCACATCTCTGTAACCAGGGCCATCTTTTGTGCCTAAAGAATTTGCATCAAATAGAGCGAGGTTAGAGTCTGTTACATTATCATGCCTGAAAGCTAAATATGGGACAACAATTCCCTTAGTGAATGACAAAAAATTGATTAGGCATACAGAAAACTTTAAGCATTGTATCTTCCTTTAATATAAAGTGTCTCTAACATCTCAGTTTTGGAGTTTATGGGTTTTTTTTATCCAAATCATTTTAACAATAAAAGGGAGGCCTGGAGTGTAAAGACTCTCAGAACTAAAATAAGCAAAATGAGGTATAATTGAGATTTGTGTGTCTGGTAGTGGAATATAATAAAGGTAGTTTAATAATTTTTAATTTTTGACAGTTAAAGCAAACCTAATCAAAGCTGCAAGAAGCAAGAGCATAAATGGATCTGTGAAAGAAAATGATTATTTTTCTAACAAATTTTGGGGGAAAATAGAAATACAAAGTCTTTTTTTTTAATTATTGCACTGCTAGCAATATTTTTTTCCTTCTGCCTTAAATGACTTCTTATCCTTTCAGTTTTTCATTTCATTTTCCTAATCATTAGGATTTGTTTCCTTCCATCACAGGAGTCTATACAAAGTTACATTGTAAAGCCCCACCATGACAAACTGATTGCATTAGAATCTCTCACAGAAAAGAAATCTAAAATTAACCCAACTTGTTTTTGCTTATTTTAAAGGATTGCTTTTCTTTTAGCAGCTTTTGTATATTCAAGCCTTTTTAGCAAGTGAAAAGCAGAGCATTCACCCTTGATAGAGATGCTAAATGGCTCAAAACAATTTTGCTGGGCCTTTCAAGTTCCAAGTCCTCCTCCAGCTCCAGCCTGGCTCCTTTGCCTGCAGCCCAGCTCCCATCCCGCGCCCCCACAGAGAGCCCTGCATCCCTGCGGCCACTGCATGGCTGCCTCTGGGAGCCCCACGATTTAGCCCTGCCATCTCGCAGGGTCCCCCCTCTTGCCCAGGCTCAGGGCTGCTTACCTGCTGGGGCCCACACTGGCCCCAAAGATGCCACCACCACTGCACTAGCAGCCTGGTGCAGAGGAGAGGGAGAAATTTAAATTTCCCTCCCCCTCTGCTCCTTCCCTGGCTACCTGCAGGAGGGTAAGGGGAGGGGCCATCACTCTCACTGCTCCTGCAGGCAGCCTCTGCATGAGCCTGTGCGGAGCTGAGAGAACAGACACGGGGGCTGCTCCCGGCTGCCTGCCCTGAGCTGCGCTGGCCCACGTGCTGCCTGCGCTGGTGAGGGGGGGGCCATTGCGCCCCTGCCCACTAGCGCAGCTTACAGGGAACATTGGTCCCAACTGTTCTGGAAGTAATTCCATAATGCTCCTTGGTTGAGGTGGTTAGTCCATCTTGTCTGTCTCTACTACATCATGTTAAACCATATCAAGGGCTCATGCACAGGGTGACTGTAGAACTACAAGTTCAAGTTGAGGAGGAAGAGCCACAGATCAGTTTATAAGACATTCTTCAGCCTTCCAGTCCCAGTTGAGTAGCCCTCCATCACTAAGGTTCTTGTGAACCTGACAAAAATGGTTTGGCACACTCCTGCTTCTTGTGCTTCCACTTTTAAGATGTTTGAGAAGAACTCTTTATTCTGCCTGAAGGAGGGGGAGAGTTTGTTTTCTCACCCATCACCTAAGTCTTTGTTGGTGCAGGTGTCTACAGAGCAGTCCAGGCAACAACAACCAAAGGCTAATTCCTCTGTTAAGGGGCACAAGCAACTTGAGCTTCTAGCAAAAAAGGTCTTCTCATCCACATCCCTTCAGCTGAGGATCTCAGATTATCAGGCCCTATTTCCCAAATATCATTTAACTAATATATCTAGTTTGTGGAATTTAAGGAAAAGCCATCAGAAAAGAATGAAGTCTACTTCCAGGTATCAGTGAATGAGAGCAGACTGATGGCCAAAACATCCTTCAGGCTGCAATAGAAGCAGCAGATGCCATCTCTGTGGGATTGACCGTGGCCATTAATATGAGAAGAGACTCTTTTGATTGCAATCCTTAAATTTCTTTAGACTAAGTGCAGAGTACCTCTGATACTGCCCTTTGATACTGTCAACCTAATCTATGAGAAGATGGATGAGTCTCTTTGCTACCTCAAAGACAATAGACTTTTGCTCACTGGGCATTGGTATCTCTGCCCCCACAAGAAGGTACAGTAGATAGGGCAACACCGCCTTGTGAAGGTCTTTGCTCTGGAGTTGTTTCACAGAGTATCTCTCAGGAAGAGACCTTTCGACAGTTGTCAGTGTTGAGATTTTGCCTTTCTGTCAGCTTTCCTGAGGTGCAGTTGCAGGTTGGGATCTCACATGCCCAGTCAGATGTCACAAAGCATCTCAATACTGTGAGACTCCAGAATGCATATCAATGAACTAGAATTCTGGGTGGGTCATCTCTAGGCTTCAATAACCTTTCTCCCATTCATCTGATCCAGACATATCCAAACAGTATCAGACAACATGACATTGTTAGAGAGTGATATTTCTCTCTCTGTACATAGAGATAGTCAGCCTTTGAAATTGATAAATCATTCATCATGTAATCCTATTAGTATTATTATCAGGGGTTCAGGCACAGTTTAGTTCCCTGTGACTTGTTGCCCCAATGAGGAATGTCAGCTGGGGACCCTTTAGCCCCATGGGCAAACAGGAAATTTCCTTGGAGTGGCTCCAGAGCAAACTTGGGGAGGCCTTGAAAGAAGATGCCTCAGTGGCATCATGTGAGGGTCACTGGGGGTGTGCCTTCTTTCCCATTACACTGTCACTAAAACTACCATAGAAGGTGCAGAAGGACAAAGCTCATCTCATCCTTCTTGTTGCTACCTGGCTGAACCAGTTCTGGTTTATGGATCTGCTGGCATTCTGAGTTCAATCACTCATAAACACCCCACATTGCCAGCCCTTCTAACACAGCACAGGCACAGATTCAAGCACTTGAATCAAGGACCTAGTGCCATTCAGAGCCTGGTATTTGAATGGGCATCAAAAATAGAGTTCTTGTGTTTCAAAGGAATGAGTTGCATCATTAACCATGCCAGAAAAGATAGTCAAGGACCTGTTACTCAAAAAAATGGAAGCATTTTCCTTCATAATTCACCAATGCAACTAGTCTTAAGAATCTTCCAGGATCCCTGTTACCTGAAGAGTGACTGCTTACTTTGTTTTTGGGTCCCATGCTCAGCTCTCTATAAGTATCTTTAGCAATGATCAACACAGCTAATCGGAGCTCTTTGCAAACCTTCATGAGACGTTATGGTCCAGCGTTTGGTGCTGGCCAGGACAACAGTATTACGGTCAGCAGTCACCTTCTGCATCCTCACGTCCTTCTGCTGTGTGACTAGTGCTTGTTAATTTCCTGTGTGTGCAATACACATAGGAACCATCGCTGGAAGAAGTGGAGGTTCCTTACCTGTAACTGGAAGTTGTTTAAGATAGGTAGTGTCTGTTTGTAGTCCAATACCCAGCCTCCTTCCCCTGTACTGCAGATTGTTTGGACTGTGGTCAGAATATGCAGCTGGAGAGGCATCAGCCCAAATCACCTTTTATGCCATCATTTGAGAGCACGGAAGAGAGCTACAATTCCTGCAAAAAATTATGGATGTAGGAGCATGGTATGCATGCATGTTATGTGTAGAAAACAGATAATGACCACAAATCTTGAAGAACCTCCAGTTTTACTGGTAAGCAATTTCTGTCTGAAGGGTGTGAGAAGCATGGATGTTAATGGCTGACACTCCCTTTTTTATAGTTTTCACAATAGAGAGAATGTCGCTTTGGGTCCATCCAAGATTTTTATCTACAGTGTGCTCAGAATTTCATATTAATCAAGCCATTCATCTCCTGGGTTTTCGGGGGTCCCCCCCCCCCACAAAATCACATTGGTCTAGTCATGAAACCATTTCCACACTGTATATGTCGAGAGGTCATTAGCCTTTTCTTAGTTAGGATGAAACCATTTAGAGGAACTCCAAGATTACTTCTGTCTATTTTGGACGGAAACAACGATTTAGTAATTTCTAAATATAGATCATCAAAGTGATTCTTCAGTTGTATAAAAATGTCATGGCAGATCTCACATCGAACCCTGTTTGAGTACAAAAGTAGTATTTGCATTGGAGTTGTAAAATGTATTGCTCATGGGCCATATGCAGTCTAGTGTGCTGTGGCCTGCACTTGGGCCCAGCTGGCATTGGCAGGGGGCCAGGTGTGCACCTGGTACACTCTACTCTTGTTCCTGACTGGCATTGACGGGCAGCCCTACTACCCTGTGGCCAGCCAGAGGCCACGCTCTGCACAGCCCTCTTGTGTCCCCTCCCCCATACATACACACACTTCCCGCCAGCTGGCCAGCCACAGGGAGCAAAGCAGGCTGGCAGCGGCAAGTGTCTGCTGCACTGTGCAGCTGACCTCCAGCATACTGTGAGGCCCCGTGGGTGTCTGTACAGTCAGCATGCAGCTGGCCAGCTATCCTCCAGGTTGTTTCTGCAAGGCACCCTGGGGGTCTGCGCTGTTCAGCTGGCGTCCAGCATGCTAGTGCGAGGCACCCTGTGGTGTGTGGAGAACCTGGTTGGGGGAGCTCAGGGTGAGTAGAACAGGAGGCGGCAGTCTTGTGCCCTAGAGCAGGGGTGAGTGGAGTGGGAAGTGGGGTATTGGGGTTAGAACAGGGGTGAGTAGAGCAGGAGGTGGGGGGTGGGAGAGCAGGGATCAGTAGAGCAGCCCAGTGGGGGACTTGTGGAAGTGGGGGTAAGTAGAGCAAGAGGTGGGAAGCTTGGAAGCCAGAGTGGGAGGTGTAGGGTTTGGAGGAGTGGGGTGAGTGGCCCACTGGACTGAATTGCTGGCAGAAATGGCCCCCAAGGCTAAATTATTTTGACATGCTTGATTTATAGCTATAGCTTCATTAAGACTAGTTGTAGACATATGTAGAATTAAAGCTTGCTACTCTAAACATTATGCCTTGATGCTAGTGTCAAGATCAGAGGCTGTTGTAGGAAATGAAATTCTCTCTTTTCTGTTGGTCATATTTTACATAGACCCTCCAACCTCTTTCAGGGGGTACTGCTATGGAGTAATTTGAAATGGATAACTCATAGGGATGCTACTTGGAAAAAAAAGGAAGAAAAGTCATCTTGCAGCAGTAACCGGAGTTCTTCAAGCTTGTCCCCCTGTGGGTACTCCAGTATCTACCTTCCTCACTCTCCACTTCAGATTCTTCACTGGAGGGAATTTGTGCTATAGAAGGAACTGTGGGCGATTCATCTGCTCTGCTCCAGATAACTTATGCATTGGGCATGAGGCCCATGTGTGGGCTGAACAGGCACAGATACTAAAAATCTCTGATGAAATGCAAAGAGGCACCTGAAATGGAGCACCCACAGGGGAACACATCTTGAAGAACTTATGTCACTGTACAAGGTAAGCAACCTCTCAGTCTTCAGTGATAAGTTGTTTCTGGCAGAGGTGATTTAACATTACCCCAAGAAAAGAGTAAACAGAATCTTTTACTATAGTAAGGGGCTCTCAGATGCACTCAAGCATGCAACAGTCTTCTGATAGACATACTAGGAAAGTCTTAGCATAGCTTAAGTTTGAGAATGCTTAACCTTTCAAACTAATTGGTAATCTGAACAATTGAATCCTTTTTTCAGAAGGGATATATCTGGTTGGAAAGTAATGTATTGTTCTTCGACGAGCAGTGCTCCCGACTGCTCCACTCTGGGATTTGTTGGGGTCATTGCCGTGGTACCGCGCTCTGCATCGGATTTTTTTCCATAGCAGTGGCTCCGTTGGTGGAGAGAGAGAGGAGGCTGAGGCTGTGTCCCTTGGTGTTCCCGCCAATGGTGACGTCAACACCTCGCTCTCCCCAAACGTCACCTCAGTTCCTTTCTACCGCCCTCCGGCTCCGCACGGAGTAAGCGGTGGCTCCCTCACTGGAAAACAAATAAGGGACACTCATGTGAACCAAACTCATCTAAAACCGTCTTTTAGAAACAAAAAAAAAAAAGAAAGAAAAGAGAGAAAAGAATAAGAAACGCCGCAGTCAGCGATGCCACACGCTGCTGGCTTTAAACGCTGCACTGCTTGCAACGAACCTATGCCGGCCTCGGACGGACATGAGGCATGCATCGTATGTTTGGGTGAGGGACATTTGTCCCACAAATGCCCTCATTGCAGAAACCTTACCTCCCGTGCCAGGAAAGAAAGGGAGAGAAGGCTAAAACTTGTACTCTTGGAGGGTTCACTCCTTCCTTCCTCTGATCCCGGCGCCTCCTCTCAGGGCTCTGAGGGAGAGCGCAAGCGGCACTCCACCCTTTCGGCCCCAGTACCTCGAAAAAAATCAAAAAGGACTGGGAAAACACCAAAAACCTCGCAGCAGGAACCCACAAATCGGGTGAACCCTGCGAGGGCGGCTGAGCCGGCAGGAGCTAGTGTTGCCGCGCTGACAGCAGAACCGCTGGAAATGCCAGCACCTAGCACACTACCGCCGCCACCGCCGCCGCCGTCAACAGCGGAGCCGCCATCTCCTTCGGCACCGCTTCTTGTGCAGGGCTTTGCCTCCCCTCAGGCACAGGGTGCACACCAGTTACCGGCGCCGCAGCCCTTGCCGCTCAGGCTGCCCCAGGCACCGCAACAGGCACCCTTTGCACTCCCTCCTCCGGCACCGCTTCTTCCAATGAACCCAGTGCCTCAGATGCAGCAACAACTGCCAGTCTCCTTAACAGCCCCGGTTCCGCAACCCGTTCCAGCGGCACCGGCCACATCGCGTCTTCTGGCACCGCAGCCTACAGTGCCTCCTCCTCCTGCGCACAAGAAACAGCTGCGGAAGACTAAACATACAGTCAGGGAACAGGAGCTTGTGATTCACACTGCTCCGCCATCACCACTATTCCAAACTGATTCTTCAAGTAGTAATCTGTCTAGGAGGTCTAGCCCTACGACCGCTTCTTCATCATCCTCAGCATCTTCAGCATCCCCCCCGGCTTCACCTATCAGCCACCAAGCCACAGCAGTCCAGCCTTCTACCAACATCGTGTACCCTTATCCTTATCCACCATGGATGCCTTTTCCACAGGCTCCAGGCATCACTTATCCTATATGGCCGTATCAACAGTTTCAGTACCCTACAAATCTCGAACCAACACATCACCTTCCGCCCCAACCGGGTCTAGCCCATTCTAACACACCAGCCGTTACCACTACTGCACCGGACACCCCACAACAACTGCCAGCAGACTACCTGAAGCAGTTCAGAGATCTCTTCCAACGGGCTGCTGTCGCTATGAACATCCCTCTTAACGACAGCCCTACACCACAACATCAACTGTACAAGATTCTTCAGGCATCTGTCCCCAACAAATTGGCGTTACCCATGGATGAAGGCATAATCCAACCTGCAATGGACATATGGCAAACTCCGGCTTCCATCCTTCCTTCTAACAAGAAATCTGATAAGAAGTACTTCATTGCCCCCAAGGGCAATGAATTCCTTTTCAACCATCCTCAACCGAATTCCCTCGTAATCGAGGCAGCAAACCAGAGGACCAGACAATCGTATAACAAAACTAGTTCCACCAACAAGGAGGACAGGAAGCTGGATTCTCTCGGTCGCAAGGTGTACACCTCTGCAGCCCTCCAGCTAAGAATAGCGAACTACACAGCTCTGCTCTCCAGTTATGACCATGAGCTCTATTCTAAACTCTCTGAGCTCACAGACTTCATTACACAAGAAAAACGGGATCAGTTCGACCTCCTACTTACCAAGGGCAGACTGGTAGCCAAGACGGCACTCCAGGCCTCTCTTGATTCAGCCGATGTTGCTGCACGAACTCTTGCCACGGCAGTAGTCATGCGCCGTGCCTCTTGGCTCCAGGCTGCAGACCTGCCCAAACAAATGCAGCGTACAATTGAAGACCTACCATTTGACAAGGATAACTTATTCGCCAAATCTACTAATGACGTAATGCACGACCTCAAGGACTCTCGTGCAACACTCCGTACACTGGGGATCTTTCCCACAGTCTCACGTCGTAAGTTCTATAGGAGTCAACCCCTTACGACGAAATACCCACACAACCAGTACAACCGCAGAGCGGATAATTATAAAAATAAACCAAGACAACCGCGTCGCAACAAGCAGCCTTTCCAAACAAATCGGAACCTGCAATCCACTGATACAAAACATCAATTTTGATGCCTTGGTCGAGGGAACTACCAGCCATACCCTCCCCAAGGTACAAAGGTCACCATCTACACACCTAATCTTCAAGGACAAGCTACACCCGTTTTTACATCAATGGCAGCAAATCACATCCGACAGATGGGTGCTAGAGATCATACAAAAAGGGTACTCCATCCCTTTTCTGTCGAGACCGAAGCCCCAACCCCCTTCCCCGTCCCTCTTCAGGGACCCAGTTAAGTTTAGAGGGGAGAGCAACAAGGGGGATGTTGTGGTAGGTGTCTGCTACAGACCACCAGATCAGAAGGAGGAAGTGGATGAGGCATTCTGTGTACAACTGACAGAAGTTTCTAGAGCACAGGCCCTGGTTCTCATGGGGGACTTCAATTACCCTGACATCTGCTGGAAGGCCAATACAGCAGTGCACAGGCAATCCAGGAAGTTTCTGGAGAGTGTTGAGGACAACTTCCTGGTACAAATGCTGGAGCAACCAACGAGGGGCCTTGTGCCTCTCGATCTGCTGCTCACAAATAGAGAAGAATTTATCAGGGAAGTAGAGGTCAATGGCAGCCTGGGTAGCAGTGACCATGAAATGATTGAGTTCAAGTTGATGATTAAAGGAAAGAAGGAAAGAAGCAAAACACAGACCCTGGACTTCAGAAAAGCAGATTTTGTCTCCCTCAGGGAACTGATGGGCAGGATCCCTTGGGAGGCTGATCTGAAGGGGAAAGGTGTCCAAGAGAGTTGGGTGCATTTTAAAGAAACCCTGCTAAGGGCACAGGAAGATACAATTCCGATAAGGAGAAAGCACAGCAAATGTGGAAGGCGCCCACTGTGGCTTAACAGAGAGCTCTGCACTGAGCTGAAGCATAAAAAGGACGCTTACAGGAAGTGGAAGCTAGGACAGATGACTAAGGAGGCATATAAAGACATTGCTCGGGACTGCAGGGATAAAATCAGAAAGGCCAAAGGACAAATGGAGTTGCGACTAGCAAGGGATGTGAAGGATAACAGGAAGGGGTTCTACAAGTATATCAATAACAAGAAGAGGATCAGGGATGGTGTAGGTCCCTTACTGAATGGGGCAGGCATCCTCGTGACAGAGAATGAGGAAAAAGCTGAAGTGCTCAATGCTTTTTTTACTTCTGTTTTCACAAGCAGGGTCAGCTCCCAGCCCACTACACTAGGTATGGGGGACTGGGGAGAAGAAGAGAGGCCCTTGGTGACAGAAGGTCAGGTTAGGGACTGCTTAAAGAAACTAGATGTGCACAAGTCCATGGGGCCGGATGAACTGGGGAGGTGCCAGAGGACTGGAAAAAAGCAAATATAGTACCTATCTTCAAGAAAGGCAAAAAGGAGGATCCAGGGAATTACAGACCTGTCAGCCTCACCTCAATCCCTGGAAAAATCATGGAGCAGCTTCTCAAAAAATCCATCCTGAAACACTTGGAGGAACGTAGAGTAATCAGGAACAGTCAGCATGGATTTACCAAGGGTAAATCATGCCTGACCAACCTCATCGCCTTCTATGATGAGATGACTGGATTTGTGGATGCGGGAAGAGCCGTTGATGTGATATACCTTGACTTTAGCAAGGCTTTTGATACGGTTTCCCTCAGCATTCTCATTGGCAAATTAAGGAAGTATGGGTTTGATGCGTGGACTGTAAGGTGGATAGAAAACTGGCTAGAACAACGGTTTCAGCGTGTAGGAATCAATGGCTCCATGTCAAGTTGGCAGGCAGTAACAAGTGGTGTGCCCCAGGGGTCGGTCCTGGGGCCAGTTCTGTTCAATGTTTTCATTAATGATCTGGATGATGGGATAGATTGCACACTTAGTAAGTTTGCAGATGATACCAAACTGGGGGGAACGGTAGACACCCTAGAGGGCAGAGACAGGATTCAGGGAGACCTAGACAAACTGGAGCAGTGGGCCAAGAGGAATCTCATGAGGTTCAACAAGGATAAGTGTAAAATCCTGCACTTAGGACGAAAAAACCCCATGTACTGCTACAGGCTGGGGAGTGATCAGCTAAATAGCAGCACTGGAGAAAAGGACCTGGGAGTCATGGTGGATGGGAAGCTGGATATGAGTCAGCAGTGTGCTCTTGCTGCCAAAAAGGCCAATGGCATACTGGGCTGCATCAGAAGAAGTGTTACCAGCAGATCGAGGGATGTGATCATTCCCCTCTATTCTGCACTAGTGAGGCCACATCTGGAATACTGTGTCCAGTTTTGGGCTCCCCACTACAAAAAGGACATGGACAAATTAGAGAGAGTCCAGAGGAGGGCAACCAAAATGATCAAAGGGCTGGAGCACAAGCCCTATGAAGAAAGACTGAAGGAACTAGGCTTATTTAGCCTGCAGAAGAGAAGACTGAGGGGGGATTTGATAGCAACCTTCAACTACTTGAAGGGTTGCTCCAAGGAGGAGGGAGCTCGACTGTTCTCGGTAGTAACAGAGGGCAGAACGAGAAGCAATGGCTTCAAGTTACAGCTGGGGCGGTCCAGGCTGGATATTAGGAAAAACTTCCTTACTAGGCGAGTGGTGAAGCATTGGAATAAGTTGCCTAGGGAGGTGGTGGAATCTCCATCTCTGGAGGTGTTCAAGTCCCAGCTGGACAAAACACTGACTGGGATGATCTAATGGGAGTGGTCCTGCTTTTTTTGGCAGGGGGTTGGACTAGATGACCTTGTGGGGTCCCTTCCAACCCTATGATTCTATGATTCTATGTACAATACCTGCAGGAGGAGATTCACCATCTTCTCCACATTGGAGCCATCGAACGGGTCCCGCAGGACCAAACAGGGAAGGGTTTTTATTCCCCATATTTCTTAACCCAGAAGAAAACAGGGGGCTGGCGACCAATATTAGATCTCAGGCGCCTAAATGTCCACGTCCAAGTCAAAACATTCAGGATGGTGACTCTACCCAATATCCTATCAGCACTTCAGCAGGGGGATTGGCTGGCCTCCCTCGATTTAAAGGACGCATATTTCCACATCCCAATAAGCCCACCCCACCGCCGCTTCTTTCGATTCCTGTTTCTCCATCATCATTATCAATACACGGTCCTCCCCTTCAGACTTTGTACGGCGCCAAGGGTGTTTTCCAAGGTCATGGCACCGGTGATCGCCTTCCTGCGCAAGCAACACATCTCCATTTTCCCTTATCTAGACGATTTCCTCCTACGGGCCTCGACACAACAACAGACCCACCACATAATCCAGATTACAATGGACCTGTTCAGCTCTCTAGGTCTTCAAATAAATCTCGAAAAATCTTGTCTTCAACCGACACAAGAAATTCACTTCATTGGTGCCCGCATCCATACCCTATCAGCAAGAGCTTTCCTCCCCATGGACAGGTTCCTCAACTTACAACAGTTGGCTACCTCCATCCAGGATTCCCCGATCACCACAGTACGCACGTGCATGCGGATACTTGGCCACATGTCCGCCACCACTTATCTGGTCCATCATGCTCGTCTACGCATGCGTCCCTTCCAGTTGTGGTTCCTATCCCAGTTCAAACAACAGCGACACGCCCTCAATCGACCTCTAGCCATCCCAGCCACAGTCAAGCACTCTTTAGCCTGGTGGACCGACAGCAACAATCTCCTGCAGGGAGTACCCTTCTTTCCATCTCAACCGGTTATGACCATCACCACAGATGCCTCCCGCAACGGCTGGGGGGCCTACCTCCAGGATTGGACAACACAGGGCAGATGGCAATCAAGAGACATACCCGCCCACATAAACTTACTGGAACTCAGAGCGGTTTTACGGGCCTGTCAATACTTCCTTCCCCTAATCTCCGGGAAGACAATCAGGATCCGTACGGACAACAGATCATGCATGTTTTATATAAATCGCCAGGGGGGCACCAGATCACAAGACCTATGCCTCGAGGCGATGGAGCTATGGAACCTGTGCGCACAGCATTCAATACACCTTGTCGCGGAGTACCTCCCAGGCAAGGACAATACACTAGCAGATTCTCTCAGCCGATCCTTCCCCAACCACCACGAGTGGGAATTACACCTCGATATTCTACAGGCAATATTCCATCAATGGGGCTTGCCCCTCATCGACCTCTTCGCCACAGAGCGGAACAGGAAATGCCCTCAGTATTGCTCTCGAGCGGGGCACGGTCATGCTTCAAGAGGCGACGCTTTCTCCCAGCATTGGGGCAACGCACTTCTCTATGCTTTTCCCCCAACACCACTAATCCCTCGAGTCCTGTCCAAAATACAGCAGGACAAAGCACAGGTCATTCTAATTGCCCCAGCATGGCCACGTCAACCGTGGTACACGCAGCTACATACGCTGTCCACAGCACAACCTATAACTCTACCCCTTGTCCCAGATCTCCTATCCCAGAACCGCGGGACTCAACGGCATCAGTACCTCAACAGACTCCACCTGACGGCATGGCTGCTCGATGGTTCAACAATTTAGAAAACAGGTGTTCACATACTGTTAAAAACATCTTACTAAACAGTAGAAAACGTGCCACACGCATTACTTACCTGCAGAAATGGCGCTGCTTCTCCTCCTGGTGTTCTGCACGAGCCATTGATCCACGCACAACCCCGCTCCCGCTCATACTGGAATATCTGGCGAACCTCAAAGAGAAGAAAGTTTCGGTCAACACAGTAAGAGTACACCTAATTTCATGACAGTGTAGATCACATCTCAACCTTTGCTCACCCCACCTCCAAACGATTCATGCTGGGTTTGAGAAACCTTTACCCGGATGTTCGCCCCCCGGCACCCCCATGGGACCTTCCCAAAGTTCTAAGGATGCTCATGGGAGCCCCATTCGAACCTCTAGCCACATGCACCTTACTGCACTTATCCATGAAGGTCGCCTTTCTCGTCGCTATAACTTCTGCACGCCGAGTGGGAGAGATAGCAGCCCTCATGGCGCACCCCCCATATACTATTTTTTACAAGGACAGAGTGTCAATGAGACCTCACCCAAAATTCATCCCTAAGGTGGCTTCTTCATTTCACATCAACCAGACTATCAATTTACCTGTGTTTTATCCAAAGCCACATACATCACAACAAAGAGCACTGCATACATTAGATGTCAGGAGAGCCCTTTCTTTTTATCTGGAACGGACACAGGCATTCCGTAAGACTCCCCTGTTATTTGTCTCCACCGTCGAACGTTCCAAGGGCCAACCTATCTCCAAACGCAGGCTGTCCACCTGGATCTCCTCTTGTATTAGGGCGGCATATGACACCTCACACTCCGCTCAACCTGTCTCCGTCCGCTGTCATTCTACACGGGCGATGGCATCATCTTTGGCCTTCCTAACGAAGGTGCCTCTACATGCCATATGCCAAGCAGCAACTTGGTCTTCCACAGACACCTTTGCCAAGCATTATGCTCTGGATCAGCTCTCTGCCATGGACACTGCAGTGGGACAAGCAGTGCTCGACTCAGTTCAACCGCCATGCTCTGAAGTACCCACCTCCAGCAATAGTAACTGCTAACAGTCACCCAGAGTGGAGCAGTCGGGAGCACTGCTCGTCGAAGAAATGGAGGTTACTCACCTTGGTGCAGTAGCCGAAGTTCTTCGAGATGCGTGCTCCCGACATGCTCCACTACCCACCCACCTCCCCTCTACTTCGAAATATTTCTTTGCCTTCAGCAGATGGTTTCGCAGTAGAAAGGAACTGAGGTGACGGTTGGGGAGAGCGAGGTGCTGACGTCACCATTGGCGGGAACACCAAGGGACACAGCCTCAGCCTTCTCTCTCTCTCCACCAACGGAGCCACTGCTATGGAAAAAAATCCGATGCAGAGCGCGGTACCGCGGCAATGACCCCAACAAATCCCAGAGTGGAGCATGTCGGGAGCACGCATCTCGAAGAACTTCGGCTACTCCACCAAGGTGAGTAACCTCCATTTCTTAATGCATTGTTCTTATTGTTCTGTTTTTACTGTTGAAGGATAGGAGCTTTTTACCAGCTTTTAAATTTGAGGTTTATATGAAAAAACATATACTACTTCAGTATTAATATTAGTACCAATTGGTTTTAGTTCAGACAAGAAAAACAGCTCCATCTGTTTCATTTCCTTTAGCCTCACCCAGATTCTGTCTGGTGATCACTATATTAGGAGGAGAAAACATTCTTGGGTACACACGTTAATTTTCATAACTAGGTTGATTGCCAGTGAACTTTGTGCAGCAGTTGGTGAATTAAAATGATGTGTTTTTTCAGAACTAATGGGCATTGCTTTGCCATTGTTGAAGAAGATGAGCATGGAGAACCCGTATTTGCATCTGGCTGCATGAAGTATGAAGGTTCAGATTTTCAGTGCAAGGTACAAACAAGTTTATTTGTTTTTTACATTTCCCCAGTAGTGGATATAATGGAGATTATACAGGATAGCTGTGATCCATTAAATCTTGTATAAATAACTACAACTGTAGGAATTTTGCACATTGCCCTTTACTATACTGGATGATGCTATACTATTGACAAATCAAGACCTCGGTCCTGCTTTTGAGTGTGCGCGCACACATCAGTTTCAGGATTGGGACAATGTAAATATTTGAAACACACATTCAAACGGAACAGAGGAGAAGAGAGCTGAACTGAACTGAGAAGAGGAACACAGTCTGCGGGCTGGTATTTTCAAAGGTGACTAGTTTCTTTGGGAGCCTCTATTTCTGAACTTAAGACAGTTTAAATGGGTCTGATATCTCAGAACGTCCTGAGCACCCATTTTGAAAATGAGGACTCTTAGGAGTCTCAGATTGGATAGGTGAACCCACTAGTCTCTTGAAAATATTAGTTGTGGTGCATAATGCATAATTTAAATATACATTTTGAAAAGCTAACTTTTACCACATTAATATACTGGTTCTGAAGATAATTCCTGGGACAAGCGACTGTTCATTTTGAAATAGGCAATATTTATATTGATTTTCACATTGTGCAGCTAATTAATATGATTATCTAAAGAGCAGTGATAGTAATGTCTCATCTGCCAGTGAGAAGTTTTGATGTGTTCAATCTCCCTCATACTGTAAACTGTTTGCAGCCAATGGAATTGCTGCATGCAAATTTACTGTAAAGAAAGAAATAGTAATTGATTGTTATCAGAACAATCAGATAAAACAATCTTTAATAATTCAGCTAAATTACAACCTAATTTCTTAAAAGTATGTCATGAGCTAGATTTTAGTAAAACTGCTCAAACATTCTGTATAGTTAACAATTATTCCGTCACTAAAGTCATTGAGGACAAAGAAGACACTGACATGGATAATAAATGTATTAAAAACCCATTTTAAAATAAAATACTACTTATATAATGAAATACAGGATTTATTTCTTAATAATCAGCGATTCTGTAGTCAGAATGTGCTATAAATCTGGGGACAAATTCTCTCTCTCTCTCTCTCAGGGGTGTGGGTGGGTGGGTGAGTGAGTGAGAGAGAGAAATAAAGCCAAGAGTTTGAATCCCTATTCTATGTTCACAACAGAACTTAGCCTTAACTTCATAGTATTGCACATCTATACCATCTGAAATCCCATTCTCATTTGGCATTTTCAAAATGTCTGAGTGATTTTCTCTGTTCTTCTTTTACAGGATTCACCAAAAGCTCAGCTTCGTCGGACAATAGAATGCTGTCGGACTGATTTCTGCAATCGGGACCTACAGCCCACCCTACCCCCACTTGGTACCGGTAAATTGCTGCTTTTATTGGTTTGTACAGATTAACATTTGAATAGGTTATATTCTCCTGACCAATTGATGTAATGCTAGGAAAAAAAGTAAACCTTGCCTCTCTTTCTTTCCGAACTACCTCTTTTGGGCCACAGGTCTATACAAAGTTGTATACTGTATATACTTGCGGATAAGTCGATCCACAGATAAGCTGATTCCCCAGCCGTAAAAATTGGGTGACCCGCGTATAAACTGAGATCCACCCATGGCCTTGCCTGCTAATCCTACCCCCCCCCCCCCGCCCTGCATGCCGGCTTCCCCTAGAGTCCCTGACATCTCCCTGTCCCCCAAGCCCCTGTTGCTGTTTTTCCCTGTCACCTTGCTGCTGCTTTCCCCTGACACCCCTGCTGCCACTTTCCTGGACACTCCCTACCCTTGCTGCCACTTTCCTTGGCCTCCCAGACACCCCCCAATCTCCAGGCCCAATGCCGGTCTCCCCCCCCCCCCCCCCCCCCCCAACCGGCTGCCTTACCTGGCTGCTCCAGACGCTGGGGCCCCTCCTTCTCTTACCCCAGCCTGGAGGCAGACTCCCCAATATACCTGCTCTGGCCAAACACTGGGGCTCCAGCCTGGAGCATGCTCAGTGCATGTGAAGGGCTGGAGACATACTGCGTAACTCCTGGGCTGGAGCTGTCTACCGTATTGATCCTCATATAAGCTGACTACCTGTTTTAAGGGCAATTTTCAGGCACAAAAATCTTAGCTTATTCGCAAGTATATGCGGACTCACAAACTCTCTTTCTCTGTATCTGGCCTTTACCAAAGCATTTTCCTCTTTCAAACTTCTCCATATCAAATGTTCCAGTTCCCAGTAGTCATTATTTTAATTTTAACAACAGCTGCATTACCTGTTCTATCTTCTATTTTCTTTCGCTCATACTTATCCCAGAATTTTCAGTGCATCTAGTGCCTACAGTGCCTTTTGCAAGCTCCTCATTCATGCACACCTTACTCTCACTAACCGTCTTTTCATGCCACACTTTGCTTCCTTTATGCATCATTTTATCCTGTCGTCAGCATGCACCTTAATTTCTCCATAATTTCTGCTGTGCTGGCCAACTCTAAAAGAAGATTCATGACCTTGCCCAACTGCTGGTGTTTTAAATTTTCTTCTCCACTCATAACTGAATTATTGTATCCTTATTCATTTCTTCAGTGTCAGAAACTCTTTTCCAGCTTAAATCCTCAAACTCTTCTCAATCTTTCCCTGACCTCGGCCTTTAATTTTTTAAAGCCAAAATTGACAGGCTTCATCAAAAACTCTCCTATCACAATAATCACTTTGTCTTTGTGTATGTCTGCCTTTGCAATTGTGTCCAGCTCCAAATTCTCTGTTTTTTCTGTCTCAGGAACCCCAATTATAACTTATTTTATATATAAAATAATACTTCCTATAACTAATCTGAACTTTATATGATAGTTCCCTGATGAAAAGAGCCTCAGTTGTGGCTTTAGCTCCTCATTGCTGCTTCCCAGATAGCTCTATACCTTAGATGGCAGTTGCAGGTTTGGGCTTTTGTTTTATATTTTTAGCATTTGGGATAATCCCTATTCCTTTCTAAAAGTACTCTTGGCTCCAGTCTTTTTTACAATGTGGTCAGTATGTGGCATTAGGACTTAGGTCGCACATAGGGCTGCCCTTAAGTAACTGAATAGTGCCCTAATCCCTTCTTATAGAAAGCATTTCTGACCCATTTTCCTGCTGGACTTTTGCCCCCTCATCAGTCAGAAAGGTAGTACCTGTAGTATCTAGTTAGTGACGTAGCTTGTTGTTACATGGAATAGCAGTTACTTATTGGTTTATCCATTTTTATAAAATCACTTACCCTGTGCTGCAGAGACAAAACAGGAATTCTATATGTTCATTAAGTCCACAACAGTGATCATAAATGGACCTCAGAATCCTTTAAAATCTATCAGATTCCTGCCTCTCTGTCTTCATTTAACCCCCCTTACTGCCACTGAAATAGCTTGGGAAAACAGGTAAGTCTTATAATGTCTGAAGATCATGTGATCTGTTAAGTTTCTGAACTCTCACATATAGCCTTAGTCATTAGTTCCTGTTTACATTTTCTATTTTAGTGAATTTAGTGTTGTGAAAGGTGCTGGATTAGACAGCTCTGGAAAGTATGCTCTTTTGTTTATACATAGAACAGATGTAATGTTGGTAGTGATTGTGGAAATTTTTCCCCTATTATCCTGTGAATGGAACTGAAAGTGAACTATACAGATGTGAATGTAGTTTAGTTCCACTTACATGTTGGCTTCACTAGTAAGACAGCCCACAAGGATGCTCTTGAGGTATAGGTATGGTCTTAGGAGGAGCTGTTCTGAGACTACCAAACTGTGTTATGTAGACCACCCAACACCTGTTAGATGGGAACCTTGGATAGCTATCAACTTGGGCTAGATTTAAATAAATAACATAGAGATAAAAGTCACTTTGTACCATGATCAATTTCCTGAATCATCTAGACTCTCAGGAGAGACTGGGTATGTTGGCAAAATTACAGAATTATCCTTTGCTTCTTTTTATAAAGTGCCACAAAAACTTCAGTTCTTACTCTCCAGCCACCGAAGATAGAAGGAAAGTACTTGTCTGCTCTACAAGTGTCGCTACTTTAGCAGTGCATTAAATCCTTTACAGCAAGTTCATGAGTACAAAGAGTAATTTACCTAATTCATGGAATATTGGACAGTCAAATGTGCAGAGCTGTGGATACAATAATATATGATGTTTGTTACCTGTCAGGATTTGCATTAGCATGAGTTTTTTTTTGAAGCTGGGTTATATATTGCTCTTAGATAACTGTTGAAAGCAAAGCCTGAAGGAACATTGGAGTGAGTTATCACCAGCACTGTAGACAATAGTAAAATGGAGAGGAATTTTATATATGCATGTGCAGAAAAATGTGTGGCATACCAACAGTATTGTCAATGTTACTACAAAAATTAGAACCTAGTCCTGTGCAATTTTTTATCCCTGATACTCATTGTGGCAGAATCCCTGACATAGCCGAGAGTAGCTGAAGCTCCAAATGAAAAATAGTATTTCATGGGGAAGAGGTTGTACAAAATTAGCAATTACAAAAACATAGTCTGTGGAACAGTCACTGATGAAAAGAAATATTTTGCTTGCTTTAGAATCAAAATTACTGGGAACTTTTTACAAAATATCACTTATAACATTTTTTTAAACAGATGGACTTTTTGATGGTCATGTTCGTTGGATGGCTGTGCTGATTTCTATGGCAGTCTGCATCATTGTTATGATCATCTTATTCAGCTGCTTTTGTTACAAGTAAGGAGAAGAACTTCTTTTGACATAAGTATTTTTCGTACATGATGTACAAAATAATTTATTCTAGAGATGTGTTTAGAGAGAGAGAGAGTTTTTTAAAAAATGAATCCAGTAGGAAACCAGTTAAATATAACCATATATCTCAGTGGATGGTAGTTCATAGTCTTAGGTAAAAATGTGAACAATAACATGCTGTATGGGATTTCTTAAAATATGATGTCTTGTTCCAGCACAATGTGAAAACTACACATAGTTTCAGAAAAATGGAAGATTTTGGTGTTATAAAATTCCAGAAACAAGAATATGTTAACACTTCTGCACAGCTGGATATTCCACCAATCCTGCATTTATTTTTGTGCTACTTCTGACTTCTGTATTATTCTTTTCTAGAAACATACTAAAGAGTCAAAGGATAATGCAAGCCACAGGAATAAAATATTCTACAGTTTTTCTGCCTCCTCCCACCCTTTTTTTAAATAAGAGCTATATTTGTCCTTTGTACTCTGAAATACAAATGAAACATTTTGTATTTTGTCACTTGTCATTCTCTGTTTTACTCACTGCACAGGGATGCATTGTTGACCCTAATATTCTTTATCTTTAAATCATAAATATAATCGTTTCCTAGAAACTTAGCAAAGCTCTGTTAGTTGGAAGTATTCTAGTATTTATATCTCATGCATATGCTATATTTACATGGCACAGATATTCTGAGGCAAGGTTTTGTTAATGTTTTCATGGATATTTAATTAGCAGGTTTCTGTGAAATGAAACCTGGTTAAGAGTATTAAATCCTATTGATAGTAAAGAATTTTTGGTAAAATGATTAAATTTTCACAAAACAGCCACAATGAGAAGAAAGTATATTTTACATTTATAGTATTCTTTGTCACCTGGAGTCACAAAAGACTTAGCAAATTATGTTCTTTATACAAAATTCCTTGCAGAATGTGATCTATAAATGTGTATATGTATGGAAAGAGGCAGGGCTCAGTTAGGAGTCCTGCACCCTTCATGCTCAAAATAGTGCAGGATGGGTTTTTCTGTGTTTCTGACAGTGCAACAATGTGGAACATGATTTGTAAAGTTGTATAAATATTTGAAGGCATAGATTGATGCAGTGCTACTGCCAGCAGCACAAAAGCAGAGTTGTATTGGCTGGGTTTACTATATGTGAAGCTGCACTTTGACTGTGCATTTTCCAGTTTTTTCACATTCCTCCCCTGTCTCGTGCAATGCAAACATTTTGACTGTTGTAAAGCGGGAAGTGTATGGAGAGAGCTTAACTGAGCATTTTCTAGTGGGTGGTTTGGTTTTTTAATTTTGTTTTTGACGCTTTGGGGTTTGCAGCCCAATCTTTCAGGAGCATGTAATGAATGGAAAGTCCTGTTAAGGCACAGTAACCTTAACTCAACTTTAAAAAGTTGCTTTTATGTGATTTTTTAAAAAAAATAGATTACATCCTCCCTGTTTCCTTTAGAGGATTTGCTCAAGATGTGCTAGAGTACCACAATGATGGATTTAGCCTTGGAACATGAATAGATAAGAATAGGATTTTGAGCTCCTAATGCTTCCTCTGCAGTCTAGGCTCTTGATGATAAATTGAGGATTTTAATAATATTGTGGTAGGACTCTGACAGGATCTCCAGGATGCGACCATGAGCTGGAGTAACACTGTGCCCCCTTAACTCACTAACATGGGCTGTTTCTCATAGTGCTTTGTTAGTGAGAAGCAGTAAATTCTTCTCAGCACTTTGGTAACCTAGTACATCAGCATGTGGAGACCCACAGCCAGCTAGGTTGGATGAATGCTCCCTGAGCCACTTAGCTCCCAGCCTTGCATTTCAGAACTACTCTGTTGTGCCCTGGTCAGATGCCTGACCAGTAAAAGTTTATTACCCAGGTAATGGGTCTGGCCTTCCCTCAGTGTGTAGAGGACACACACTAGCATTTGTAGTCTGAGCTAAGATTCACCCAGCACTTCAACCAAAGCAAACCGTTTTAGTAATACATAAACATAGAATTATAATTATAGAAAGATTGTAAGTGATTGTAAGTGGCAGGCACAAAAGATCAGAGAGTTACCAAAGAAAAAAGATAAATGTACACTAAATCTTAAACCTCATTACATTAGGCCAGGCTTGTCCTACCTGCAGCCCAGGGGCCAGAATCCAGCCCACCAGGGGCTTTCATCTGGCCCACAGAGTACTGCTGCAAGAGCCTGGGAGCTGGGGCTGGCTGGGGCCCCAGTCAGTTTCTTCTCCACACTCTGCCTTGCCCCCTCACACAGGCCCCCCCTGCCCCCCCCCCCGTCCTCCGTGCACAGTGCAAGCAAAAGCAATGCCAAATATCACACTAATCATTCTTTTATTAAAGTTTATTAAGAAGATTGATTTGTATGTCTTATCTATAAAAAAAAGAATTTCTCACTGGCCCCCTGGTTGAGAAATGAATTGCAATGTGGCCTCTCACCCGAAAAGGTTGGACACCCCTGCATTAGGCAGTATTTAGGTTCAGTAGTTATCTCACCCAACAGGATGTCATGGTTATTAATTCACAGGCTTTCCCTCAAGCCTGGGACAAGTCTCTGCACTTGAAGTTTTTGGATTTTCAGCATATGTGGGGGAAGAAAAAGGCAAAAGCTTGATGCTACTATCCAGTATTTTATACCTTTAGTCCCTGTCCCTGCAAGACACTAACCCGGACATGTCCCTGTGGGGTTTAGCTGAGTCACAGGGTTGAGCAGTCCATTATGTGGTGCTTGCACAACTGCCGGTGAATTGTAAATTCCTGAATTACAACTCTGGGGCTGGCTAATGATGACTTAACACCATCCTTGTAGAAGAGACTCTCAAACTTACAGCATATTTCACTAACCACCGTACAACAGAATCTCATGACTTGATTCACATTGATGCACTCATTTTGGTGGAACAGTGTGTTTAAGCAGATCATGATCTTTCATTAGATATCTTCTGCGTCATTCTTTGTTTGAAAATATAACCATATATAAATGATGAATGTAGGGGTTACAGGACACTGCTCTGAATTATGGTGTATCACAGGGACCAGTTGGAGTCTGGATGCAGGTAGCTTCACTTAGTCTCTCTGTTGTTTAGCTAGTGAAATAGACAAAATCTTAGGTGCTTACTTTTCATTTAATTTGAGTTCCAGAAGTGGAATCAGTAGGGAGTAGAACAGAGCAAGAACAGATTATAATCTTCAGATTCAACATGTGCTTCCAAGAATAACATTTATTGTGTATCCAGCTGGAGTTTAGTTCATTATCCAAGTTACCCTAACCAAAGGCACTGACACAGCAGAGGAGTTTAATATACAAGAACTTGTTTTCATTAAGTTACCTACAAAATATGCCTGTGCTTTCTTCTTTGTTCTTTTTTTATTATATATGTTTGGTTAGAAATGAAAAAATGAGACAATTATAGATATTTTTTTTAATTATTGTTATAAAATAGCCATTTGTAGCTCTCAACTCTGACATCTGTGACCAAAGGATAGCTCAACTTCTACTGATTTCACTGCATTCTGTAATCCTATTGGCCAAAATTCTACGAAAGTTAATAGACAGTCCTCATTTGCTGTAGTTGAAGTTAGTGGAGCCCTAATGGAAGCATTAACTTTAGCCTAGCAATTGCTAATACAGTTTTGAATTAGAAATCTTGAAAATGTTATGTCACCACTTGATTCATTATAAATCGTTATGTCTACATAAATCTTGTGTCTTTTTATAAAAATTTTTAAATATTCTTCAGTCCATCTCTAAAAATGACATGAACATGCAAAAAATCTTGCTTATGTGTATAAAAGTTTTTTCTATGGTCAAGATGTTTAATAAACTAACATTATATTTAAAGGTATAATGTGTATTTTTGTTTGTTTGTTTGCAGACATTACTGCAAGTGGATGGCAAAGAGACATTGTTACAATCGTGATCTGGAGCAAGATGAAGCATTTATTCCAGCTGGGGAGTCATTAAAGGATCTTATTGATCAATCACAGAGTTCTGGCAGTGGATCAGGGCTACCTTTGTTGGTAAGCAAAACCTGTGTGTGTGTGTGTGTGTGTGTGTGTGTGTGTGTGTGTGTGTGTGTGTGTGTGTGTGTGTGTGTGTGTGTGTGTGTGTGTGTGTGTGTGTGTGTGTTTAAACTGGTCTCCTTAATGCCAAAATGAAACCCACAGTTTACGTCTTATCCTTAGGTATGAAGCATCCTGAATACTGAACGTCTGTGTCTCCACCTCCATAGCATACAACCCCCAAGTAAATGGAGAAACTGAGAGAGTGAACCAAGTATTGTAACAATACTTGAGATGTTTTGTGAACTATCACCAGGATATCTGCTCTCTTTTCCTGCCATAGACAGTTGTCATACACCACCACCAACCATAACTTTACAGCTCAGAGCCCATTCTTTATAAATTACAGATTTCATCTTTATTTAAACCCATTGGTGCTAGCAGTCTCTCCAAATCCAGCTACTGTTGCCTGGGTCCAGGAGAGGCGTCTCATCTAAGAGAAGCCCAAGAACCACGTGGAAGAGGTGAAAAAGGCTTACATGAGGCATGTGGAACATTGACAAAAGGAAGCTGTAGTGTACACAGTAGGCCAGAAGGTAGGGCTCATTGCAAAGCATCTGCAGACCAGCCAACCCCCTTAGAAACTGAACCACCAATTCTGCTGGCAGATCTACCCGGTTAACTGTATACTGCAACGTTCCTAGCCCTCCAAAATACACCCAATTTTTTGTATTTCCCTTCTGAAGCCCTATACCAAGAACCTTGACTGACCAAACCCCACCCTGTCCTCTGTTGGTTGCAATTCGGGGTTCTAAGAAGTAGGAAGTGCATGCCTTCCTTGATTGCAAGAGGTTCCATGGCCACCTGTACTGTCTTATGGGTGGGGACTGAGTGATAGCTCCCCAAAGCCAACTGATTGGTCCGGTGCTGGTATGTAAACCAGGAAATCATCACAGAGAGCTGTTGAACTACAGTACAGACCACTTGCTTGCTTCCACTGAAGATTGTATCCTTACTGTGAATCACAGACTTTGTTGCCTGACTGTGGCTTGAGTCCAGGTCTGCTCTTTGCCTCCCCATCTGCAGCTTAGCACTTGGCACTGACTTCATGGCATCCTGACCACTCTTGACCCTAACTTTTCTGCTTGTCTCATGACTGCAACTTCATAATAGACCTATGCAGACAGGTGACCCATGCCCTGGCCCTGATACTGTGGCTCAAGCTGGTCTATCTTCTAAGTAGCTCTCAGTATCACATCATGTCACTGTAGAACTGAGTTGGTGGCAGTATCCCAAAAACAGACTGTAAATGGTAAATACCCTTCTCATTCACGTCCAAACCAAAGGCATTGGGTATGGATGTGTCAGGGGGAGGATGGAGAACTCATCTGAACCACTTGCAAGTTCAAGGATCTTGGTTCTCAGAAGACATGTGAATGGCTCAGTCATCAGACTGGCGTGTGTAGCATTCTAGCCTGTTCTCTGAAACTAGGTATTGTACATCTTCACAGACAACATGACAGTTGTGTGCTAGTAAAGCAGGGAGACCTACTGCTTGATCCTCTCCGTAGAGGCTATCAAATTATGGACCTGATGCCATCAGAATAGGGTGACTGCTGGCCTTTCATCTCCTACGAGCCTGCAGCAGCCTAGCAGACTTCTCTGAGAGGGCAATCAGTGAATAATCACAAATAGTCCTTGGGTAGGTCCATCATAAAACTGATATTTCTTTGTCTGAGTAGACATATTTGGCACCAAGTATCAGAACTATACCTCTAGAGGAGACCTGAGTTCAAGATTGTTATCTGATGGCTTCCTCCTGCAGTGCAGTAGAAGCCTTCTCTTAACCTTTCCACCTATTTTCCTGATCACCAGGGTAAATAAAATCTGAGGAGACAAAGCCATCATCATTCTTGTCACTTCATACTGACCCATCCAGTTACTGCAGGTGCCTATTGAGGCACTGAACCCACTTACCTATCACCTGAGCATCATTCCTGTGCACCATGACTGGATACTTTTATCCAGACCAGGAGTCACAGTATCTTGTGGCATGGTAGTTAGTTCATTAAGTATTGCAGGTAGAAACTGTGGCCTGAAGAAAAGCATTTACCAAAAATATGCACACACCTAAATGGCAGAGGTCAGAGGTTAAAGTAAGGGGGAGTGCACTGGAATGCAGTTCCAGGGCCCCTTATTTTTAGGCTGGCAGTGCTCGAGGGACCCTAAAAATAGAGGAATGCACTGGAACGCTAGGTTCCGGGGCCCCTAAAAATAGTACGAGCAGCCAGAATACAGCATTTCGGTGACGCCACTTTAAGCCCTGTTCCACCTTAAGCCCAGCCTTCAGAGAGCTGCGGCAGGCTGGGAGTTTGTGAATCTCCCTCCTGCAGGGCAGAGCAGCTTGTGGCCGGAAGCAGCTTTCAGCTGGTCAGCCCAGGTAAAACAGCCCAGCTAAGGGCTTTGGGGGAGGTGCTGCTGGGGGGTGTGTGGGTGGGTGAGTGTGTGTCTGGGGGTGGGTATTGAGGGACCCACCCATGCAGGAGGTTCTGGGGCCCACCAAATTATACTTTAACCCCTGGCAGCGGTCCTGCCTATGAGTAGAGCCCTGCCCGGATACAAATAAGTGGATCCATATCCAACCTGCATCTACAAGAAATGGTCTGCGGATATCCATGTTGTGTCCGCAGATGCGGATATCTGCATATTTGCAGGGCTCTAGCTCTCTGCAGATAAAAATATGTGGATCCATATCTGATCTGCATCCACAAGAAATGGGCTGCGGATATCCGTCTTGTATCCGCAGACGCGGATGTAAGGTGGATGTCCGCGGATTTGCAGGGCTCTACCTATGAGTGATTCAGTGCTATCTGAACTTAGTCCAGGCTTCAGTACCAAAGATCATCACTTAATTTAAACAATGAAAGCAAGCTGTCTTGTTATTCAACTCTTAAAATTCACCTCACAGCAGTCTCAGCATGCTACCTACCTGTACAATTGTGCATGATCTTTTTTCACTCTGTGGTGTCAAAGTTGTTCAAAGGGAAATTAAATGTTTACCCATCTGTCAAAGAACTTACTCCTGCCTGGGTCCTAAATTTGATCCTGTGGTTCACAGAGTCTCTGTTCAAGTTTCTTCATGAATGTTCCTTACACTGCCTCACTTTAAAAGCCTTCCTGAGGTTGTTGCCTAAGTCAGAAGAATGAGCTTCAAGCTGTCATGGCTGAAGCCTCCCATGTGATGTTTTATGGGCACATGATGGTGCTCGAACCTCACCCAAAGTTCATTCCTAAAGTGGTCTGAGATTTTAATCTAAATGAGTAAGCCTACTTGTCTTCTTCCCAAACCACAGGAGGAAAGAAATTACACATTCTGTGTTTCCAGGACTATTGTATTGTATGCACAGAACCAAATAATTCAGCCTGTCTCTGTTTATAGCCAAGTGACTTAATGATCAAGCCATCTCTTCGCTACAGGTAACTATGTCAGGTGCCAAGTTCGGAAAAGCAGTACTACAATTACTGTTTAACTGATACATCTGGAACGTCTCATTTCCCACCAACTGGTGTGAATGCTGCTTGCTGCTCACCTATAGTGAGATCACTAGTGACACACACTTGACAAAAGAATGGTCACTTACGTTAAAGTAACTGTGGTTCTTCAAGATGTGATCACTAGGGATCCCATGATTCCTTTCCTGCTTTTTCAGGATCTTCTACTTCTGTGGACTCAAATGGGAAGGGAATTGAGGGAGGATCACGGTCACTCCAGCCTTCACTTCCTTGTATGGGAGTATAAGGAGGCAAAGGACACATGCAACCTTGATGAATGATGTTATTAAAATATAATATCCAGTTTCACAAGCATGGTGTGAATACACACCAGCTGTGGGATTCTAGCTGATTGATATCTTAAAGAACCAAAGTTATCTTAAGAAAAGTTACTGTTCCTTCTCTTTTTATCCATCTATTCTCCTCTGTGTTACTGTTTTGCAGTCAGACCATTGGTTCAAAAGCTGTCGTCTTTGTATTTTTTCAGCCTCATCAGTTCTCCATCTCATTTATTATTTCACTTGAAAACACACCTTTCTTCCTTCACCGGTGTGTATATTTCATAATTTTTAACTATTTTATACATCTCTGTAGCTTTTAATTCCATAAACTTTCTTCAGCTGTAATTAGTATGGAAGACCCTGTACAAATATGTATACACAAATGTAAGAGTGAGTCTTCCCTCTTGCGCTAATAAACCAGACTGCAGAGCATGAGAAGAGAGATATGTTCATAGAAAATCTGTTGACATGAGTTAAATATAAAGAAGTGTTCTGTTCTCCAGCACACCTTCAGTATAAAATACATTAGATTTGGATAATACCATTCCAGCTGTAAGATTTTTCTCTTCAGTTTTATTCATTCAGGCATTCAGGAACTGACCTGTGTACTGGTCAGGAACAACTGCAGAAACATGTTGATTCAGTAATGTATTGAGACATGCATTTTAGCGGAATTATTATAATAGATAAGCAAAAAAACTTAGCCAGTGACACAGGTGGCTAAAATCATATACAAATTAGAAATATTCAGTTCAATCTAATTTAAACAAAAATCAAATTTTATTTTACCCAGTGATTTTACATTATAATTCATTTATTGTGTGATGTTATGATTTATTAACATGTTACATTATATGTAATCATGTTATGCTAATTAAATTATTGGATTAGAGAAATATAATATTAGTCAGTATTTGGAATTTATAATTATATATGAAGTAAGTAAGGGAGGCTGAAATGCAAGGCCTGTGGGCAAAGGCCTGGAAGATTTTAGTTAACCTATTTTAGGCTTTTGAGATAAGAAATACTGACAAGTCAGGGTGGAAGTCAAAGATTAAGCTATTTTAGGCCCCAAAAGCTGCACGTGGGGCCCCATCCCTTACCTTTTGGCGAGGGGGGGTCTCTCCCCCAGCCTTGCTAGGCCCCTGCCTGTCTCCTGGCCACATCTCCCAGCCCCTGCAGGCAGGGACTCTCCCTGAGTGGGGCCTTGGGCAGATGCCCAGGCTGCGCTTATAGCTAAGACTGCCTGTGAAGTAAGTAACCAAACAATATTCAATGCCATAAGATTATGGGAGAAGATGTAACTTTTGAAAATTTGACTGGAAGATTAATTCTAAATCATAAAAATCTTTTGAGTTAATTTGTAACAGAAATGATGCCTTAACCTCTCGGTAGAGTTGTGCATCAGTGCTAATGAGAATAAAAGGAGTTGTTCTTCAAGCAGCTGCTCACATGCATTCCCCTTAGGTGCGCATGTGCCAACGTGCTCAGCTGCCGGAAAGCTTTTGCATTTAGCCTGACCTGTAGGGGCAGCGGCGCACCCTGGAGTGGTGCGCGACCACTCACCCTAATAGCTGCCACTGCTCTGCTTCTCCTCTCAGTTCCATCTTTCCACCATTGGTGTTGGTTACTGGATCGCATTCTGATACTCCATGTGCCTCGGCTAGGAACCAAGTGTAGTTAGTTTAGTTACTGGACTCTGTTTGTTAGTTTGTGTTTTATTAGTGTTAGTGTTAGTCTCATTATAGTTAGGTTGCTCTCTTCAATCATGCCCCTTTTGCCAGGGTTTAAACCTTATGCTGCTTGCAGCAAAGCTTTCTCCACAAGCGACCCCCACAACCAGTGCCTGAGGTGCTTGGGGGAGACACACTGTGCAGAGAAGTGCAACCTCTGCAGAGCCTTTAAACCCTGCACTAAAAAAGACAGAGACGCCAGACTTAAAGCTCTTCTGATGGAGTTGGCATTAGCCCTGGTGCTAGAGCCTGCTGCCATACTAGCACAGCAGGGGACTTCCAATGCGCTTGTGTGCCAGCGATGCGCAGCTTCAGTGCAGATCCACTCTGACCAGTCAGCACCAGTGGCACCGACGCCGCGCGGAGGAGCCCGTGTGGGTCAGGATCGTAGCAGCCCCAAATGGGCCGACTCTCCCTTGACCCCGGGCTGCATGAGAGTGGAGCCGGTACCCGCCAGTACCTGCTCTATCTGCTCCGGATGCTTACAAGGCACCAAGGGCCCTGGCGGCCTTACCTTTGCCCCCAGAAGACACACGCTCCTGCCCACCATCAAGGGGAAAGATGCCTCTACAGTTCCCTGAGTGGTGCCAGGCAGCTCGCTCTCTACCAGAGCAGCCTACAGCCAGCTCCCCCCGTGGAACCATCGGTGCAGGCACAGCAGAAGCGGTGTCCCAGGCGAGGAGCCCATGGTGGCTCCCCGGTATCTGAGCCCAGCTCATCACCCCTGCTGGTGCACTCCCTGCAGTGGGGCAAGTTGAGCAAGCGGTGCTGCAGATCTGCAACTGTGGGGAAAAAGGCATTGATCCTCCTCCTCATCGTTGTCCTTACGGCATCAAAGAAGCGCCCAAGGCGCAGGAGGCCCCCGTACTGGGCTTGTGATTCCTTGTTGTCATGGGAGGGTGACCTCCAGCATGACTCACTTTCCTCGGAGGACGCTTACTCAGAGCATGAGTCACTCCCACCAGCCCAATCCTGCAACGGGAGCATTCTGACTGGCCCCCGGGAGATCCATGGCCATACTCCTAGCTTACGTCACCTTCCCTCTCCTCTCTTTCACACAGGCGACAAGGGAGTGAGGTTGTGAGCCAGACAAAACAGGGTTGGCACGAGCCTCCTCCTGTTCAGCTACAATCTCATAGCCATCGGTCACTTTCACCCGATGATTTGGCAGCGCCAGGAATCAGCCACACCCACTGTGATTTTAGAGCGTATTGGGACATTCTGCACAGACTGGCATCGAACCTTGACCTTGAGGCTGAGGAGATGGACAGCTCAGATTCACTGTTCAACATGCTATCATTGCTGGGGGCTTCTAAGCTGGCCTTGCTGGTACATGAGGTAGTCTTGAAAATGGTGAGCTCCATTTGGCTGACGCCGGCGTCAGCAGCACCCACCTGCAAAGGTGCGGAGAAGAAATACTATGTACCGGCGGTTCCCTTTCAGTATTTGTATACACATCCCTCCCCATCTTCTCTGGTTTTAGAGGCGGCCAATCAGAGGGAACGCCAGGGCCAGCCAGCTTCAACTGCGCAAAATAAGGATGCTAAGATGCTGGATGCATTTGGCAAGAAGATTTTACTCGACAGCCACCATGCAGTTTAGAATCATGAACCATCAGGCCCTGCCAGGGCGGTATAACTTTAACTTGTGGCGATCTCTGGCACATTTTTCTGAACTTCTGCCCCCAGATAGACGCCTCGATCTTAACACCATCTTGGAGTAATGCTCCCTGGTGGCAAGGGCAATTCTTCAAGCCTCATGGGATGCCACTGACTCAGCAGGGAGGGCAATCACTTCAATGATTTGCCTATGCAGGGCGGCCTGGTTGCAGGTCTCAGATCTCCCACCATTGGTCTAGCGATCCATCCAAGACCTGCCCTTCGAAGGTGCTTCTTGTTCTCCGAAAAGACGGATAACAAACTGTACAGCCTAAAGGACTGTCGCTTAACACTCCGATCCCTGGGCCTCTGCTCCCCTCAGGAGCATCGCTGTCAGTTCAAGCAACAGCCTTGGGCTCAGTCTTTCCAACCTCGACAGTCTTTCAGCTCCTGTACCAGGCTCAAGGATGGGGAAAGAGCTAGAGCCCCATGAGCTAGATGTACCAGCTCCCTGTCTTGGCCTTCCCGCTCGAGCAGACATCATTCCAGCAACCAGAGGAGGTGGTTTCGACGGGATACCTGAGGGTGGCAATCCAGTCCCCCGTACTCAAGACCCTCCCAGCCCACCTTTTCTCAACCGGCTCTCCTTCTTCAACCAGTGGGCTTTGGTTATGTTGGACCAATGGGTCCTAAGAACTGTCCTTCACAGATATGCCTTCCAGTTCTGCGTGAAGCCCTTCAGGCACCCTCCCACCCCCCGGTCCCTCTTCAGGGACACCTCTCACAAACAGCTCTTGGAGCAGGAGGTGGAAAGACTGCTTGTGCTAGGTGCCATAGAACCGGTCCCAAGAAGGGAGGAAGGGAAGGGGTTCTACTCCTGCTATTTTCTGATTCCCAAGTCGAAGGGAGGCCTCAGGCCCATCCTGGACCTGCGCAGCCTGAACAAATTCCTCAGGAAACTGAAATTTCAGATGGTCACGCCTAATCACATTAGTCCTTCTTTGGACCCTGGGAATTGGTCTGCCACCCTCGATTTGCAAGACACTTATTTTCATGGGTCAATAATGTCCCCTCACAGAAAGTTCCTGTGATTCACCAGGGGTTCACACCATTTCCAGTTTACCATCCTTCCATTTGGACTGGCATTAGCTCCAAGGGTGTTCACGAAGTGTATGGCGGTGGTAGCAGCTACCCTGCGAAGAAGTGGGGTCCATGTCTTCCCATACTTGGACGACTGGCTCCTCAGGGGACTGTCGAGAAGCCAGCTGATGTCGGTGATCCGCAGAACTTGGAGCCTCTATCACCACCTTGGCCTAGTGGTCAACAAACAGAAGTCGGTGTTGTCACAGGTGCAAAAAATAGAGTTCATTGGGGCGATCTTAGATCCTTCCAAAGCCATGGCCTCCCTCCCGGTCTCCAGATTTGCTGCCATTGCCAGTGCCATCTCTGCCCTCGAGGAGGTCCCAACTGCCATGGCCAGGGAATGCCTGAGGCCGTTGGGCCACATGGCCATGCCGACACCAATGTTCCACCTTGCTTATCTACATCTTGGGCCACTTCAGTTCTGGTTCAGGTCAGTCTTCCACCCCAGCAGGCATCATTGGGACAAGGTGGTGTACATCCCACAACAGGTACTTCGGGAACTGGCGTGGTGGAGGGACCCTCACATGGTGATGGAAAGGATTCCCTTCAGGTCGGTGGCACCATCAGTGTCGCTGATCTCAGATGCCTCCGACCTCGGCTGCGGGGCGCACCTGAGTTCAGACCTCAGCACTCAAAGAACCTGGTCATCATGGGAAATTCCTCTTCATATCAACATGAAGGAGCTGAGGGCAGTCAGGTTCGCCTGTGCGGTCTTTTGAGAAGAACTATGAGGCCTGCAAATAGTGTAGTGGCTAACACCTCTGCTTAACATGCAGAAGGTCCTGGGTTCAATTCCCAGGGGGTTGGACTCGATGATCTCATGAGGTCCCTTCCAGCCCTATGATTTGACTTGACTTGACTTGACTTGACTTGAGGCCAGTTCATGCATGTCCTGACAGACAATACCACCGCAGTGCATTACATCAACCACCAAGGGGGGTCCTGCTCCTCAGCCCTGTGCAATAGCATATGACTTCCACTTGATTGCCTCTCACTTCATGGGAGTGAAGAACAGCCAGGTGGATCGCTTCAGCAGGCGTTTCTGTTCTCAGCACAAGTGGTCTCTCCACCCAGAAGTGTTGCACTCCATCTTCTGCGACTGAGGTCTTCCCCTAGTGGACCTCTTCACGATGCAGAAGAACAGGAAGTGTCGTCTCTTCTGTTCCCAAAGAGGACTGGAGTGGAGCTCCCTCCCGAACATTCTCCTTCTGGACTGGTTAGGTGACCTCCTTTATGCCTTTACACCATTTCTGCTTCTCCACAAAGTGCTTCTAAAAATAAAGAAGGACAAGGCCAATGTCATACTGTTTGTCCCTTCCTGGCCCCGCCAGCACTGGTTTCACTACCTGGTCGAGCTGTCAGTAGCCGCATCCCAGGAACTTCCGCTCAGGTACAACCTGCTGTTTTGGGATGATGGTCACCTTTTTCACCCAAACCTGAGATCACTCCATCTGACCGCCTGAAGGCTCTGTGGTTGAGCCTGGAAGAACTGGCCTGCTCAGCAGAGGTACAGCGTATCCTGATAGGCAGCAGGAAGGACTCCACTCACTCGGCTCATGAGGCAAAGTGGAAGCGCTTCTCTGGTTGGGTCAGGGCTCAAGGCATAGATCCTTTGGTGACACCCATCCAGGATATCCTAGACTACCTCTGGACTTTGAGCCGGCAGGGCCTATCTTCTGCATCATTAAAAGTTCATCTAGCAGCCATCTCCTCTTTCCACCTCCTGCTGGCTGGGTACCTGACCTTTTCATGCCCGATGGCCTCTCATTTCTTATGAGGTTTGGACAGGCTATTTCCCGGGGTGAAAGTGCCGACCCCACCATGGGATCTGAATTTGGTCCTCCAGGTGCTGTCTGGACCACCCTTCGAGCCCTTAGCCACCTGTCCCCTTCTCGTAGTCTCTCAGAAGGTGTCTTTCCTGGTCGCCATTACTTCGGCGAAATAAGTATCAGAGCTCAAGGCCCTCTTGTCCGAACCTCCTTACGCCATCTCCTTCAAGGACAAGGTTCGGCTCAGGCCGCACCCGGCCTTCCTTCCAAAAATGATCTCAGATTTCCATATGAATGAGGACATTTCTCTGCCAGTGCTTTTCCCTAAACTTCATGCTTCCAACGAGCAGAGGTGGTGGCACTCCTTAGACACTTGGAGGGCATTAGCCTTCTACATTGAAAGGACGAAAGCATTCCATAAATCTACGCAACTTTCCATAGCTGTCGCAGAATGGGTCAGAGGCTACCAGGTGACTTCACGGACGATTTCGTCCTGGATCATGTCCTGCATAAGAGAGTGCTACTGGGTTGCAAAAGTCCCGTTACCGAGGTCCGTGAGAGCACATTCTACCAGAGCGCAGGCTTCGTCAGCTGCCTTCTTAGCCTGGGTTCCCGTTCAAGACATTTGCCGGGCGGCAACATGGGCTTCGGTCCATGCCTTTACCTTTCACTATGCTTTGGTCCAACAGGCGAGAGATGACGCAGTTTTTGGCAAGGCTGTCCTTTGCACCCACGGGCAGTAACTCTGCCCGCCGTCCGAGGTAAGACTTGCTGTTCACCTAAGGGGAATGCGTGTGAGCAGCTGCTTGAAGCAGAAAAGGGACAGTTACTTACCTGTAACTGCTGTTCTTTGAGATGTGCCGCTCACATCCATTCCACACGCACCCTCCGTCCCTGCTTCAGAGTTAGCGGATAGAAGGGACTGAGAGGAGGGGGCAGCTATTGGGGTGAGTGGTCGCGTGCCACTCCAGGGGGCACCGCTGCTGCCCCTATGGGTCAGGCTAAGGGCAAAAGCTTTCTGGCAGCTGAGCACGTCGGCGCATGCACACCTAAAGGGAATGGATGTGAACAGCACATCTCGAAGAACAGAAGTTACAGGTAAGTAACTGTGCCTTTTCTATACAGCCGATAGGAAGCGGGGACGTCTAATTTCTTGGGGACACCAGACCAGTAAGGAAAAAAATAAACTCCTTATAGGAAAACTCCAGCAGGAACCATTGTTCGTGATGATCATTGGCAAAGTAGCCATAAGACCTTAAGAGTATCATTATGGATGTGTATATGGGTAATCATAACTTTAATTTTAATCAGACTTGTAAAATAGACTGGAATGTGAATGTTTACTTGTGAATGTTTGTGTGGTCACTATCCTTGGTCTATCCTAGAGACTCTAAATTTAAGTAAAGTGACAAGAGGTGACTTTCAGTCTAAGTTTCAAATTATAGCCACTGTATATCCAAACTCACAGTGGTTTAATACATTACAAAATTCACAATGGGTGTTTTAGTTACTGACTTGTGTACACATTCATTGTACCCAAGCAAGGCAGCAGTAATTAGTTTGAAAAACGAGTAGCTGAAAAGAATCTAAAATTGACCTTTCAAATAGGACCATTGTTAAGGCAGGCAGATATTCAGCCTGACAGGCACCTTGCTGTATACCTGTAATCACTTGTTGATTTTTTTTTTTTCCTTGTTTAGGTTCAGCGCACTATTGCCAAACAGATTCAGATGGTGCGGCAGGTTGGGAAAGGGCGATATGGTGAGGTGTGGATGGGTAAATGGCGGGGCGAAAAAGTGGCAGTGAAAGTATTTTTTACCACTGAGGAAGCCAGCTGGTTCAGAGAAACTGAGATTTACCAGACTGTTCTAATGCGTCATGAAAACATACTTGGTAAGTGAGCATTTTGTAATTTGAATGGTCAGTGAAGGACTTGTATTTCAAAGAATTTTAGTTCTCTCATGAAGAGGATGGAGAACTTACTTTGTAAAATTACTGGAAGGATGTAGCATAGCATATAATAATAAAATGCTATCCTGTTATGCAGACTAGGAATCCTGTTTATTTTTAATGTTAAACAAATAGAGGATCCTGACTTTTCTTCTTTTTGCTTGAGGACTAGTGTGGTGACATCATGTGAAGTTGAAACCTAAACCAGTGTTTCCCAACCAGTGTGCCATGGCACACACGTGTGCCGTCAGGTCTAAGCAGGTGTGCCACAATATTTTTTGAAAAACTACTTGAAGAGCTCTGGATTGGCTTATTGGCTCATGAATATTCATGAGTTCATTTGAAAACTATATGGTGGTGTGCCTCAAATTAATTAAAGGTAGCAAGGTGTGCCACAGCAGAGAAAATTTTGGAAACCACTGAACTGAACTGTAGTACTCCTAGTTCTCAAATCAGAAGGAATTGTGTGTGTAGGGGGCTGAGTCTTACTTTAAAAAGGGAGCTATATTTTTTCAATTCCTGAAGCCTTCCATGTAATGAATTACGTTATTTTTATGTAACACCCAAATACTATGTTTATGCATTTGACAGGTTTTATAGCAGCTGATATTAAAGGCACAGGCTCCTGGACACAACTTTACTTGATTACAGATTACCATGAAAATGGATCCTTATACGACTTCCTGAAATGTGCCACACTTGACAACCGGGCTTTGCTCAAACTAGCTTATTCTGCTGCATGTGGTCTGTGCCATCTACACACTGAAATTTATGGGACACAAGGCAAGCCTGCTATTGCACACCGGGACCTGAAGAGTAAAAATATCTTGATAAAGAAAAATGGAAGCTGCTGTATTGCAGACTTGGGCCTTGCAGTCAAATTTAACAGGTAGATGAACAAAGCCTGTAAAGTAACGGTGTCTTTTGCATATTTTTTAGACAGACATTACAAATCCAGTTGAAATGAGTGTTAATTCACTGACTGACTGTTTCACAGTCAAACAGTAAAGTTGTTAAGTTCCTAAGGGGTAGCCATGTTAATCTAGTTCAGCAAAACAAGCAAGGAGTCCTATGTCACTTAAACTGGCAAATTTATTGCATGAGCTTTCAGGGGAGAAAATCCCACTTTATCAGACGCTTTGAAGATGGTGATATGTTGTAGGGTGTATACAGGGGTTAAAGTATAATTTGGCAGCCCTGGAATGCTCCTGCATCAGTGCCCCCCCCCCGGCCGTGCCAGTGCCCCCCTCTGACCTCCGTTCCTGCCGCCCTGTGCCAGTGCCCCACCCTTGTCCCCAATACCCCCCCCCCCCAGCATGAGCCAGCTGCCCCCACACTCACTGGCAGTGCAGCTGAAGAGGTCGGAGCGATAGGCCCCAGGTCCTGGCAGTGCCTCATCTGGGGCTGATGCTGCAGGCCCCAGGTTGGGGGCGGGGAGTGGAAAGGGAGGGATTTGTGTGGGGGGGCTCAAGCCCCCAGTAATGCCCCCAGGCCCCCGCCCCCAGCCCCCCCCCCCCCGTGCCGGAACATGGTGGAATGCCGCTCCAGGGCCTTCTATTTTTAGGGGCCTAGCTTTCGGGCCCCTAAAAATGGAACGTAGGCCCAGAACACTGCGTTCAGGGGCCTGCTGTTTTTCAATGACAGGCCCCAAAATGTAGCATTCCAGCTCCACATTCTAGGGACCCTGGAGCGCTGAGCCGCTAAAAACAGTGGGCCGCAGAATGATGTTCCGGTGCGTTTGCCCTTACTTTAACCCTGGGGTGTATGTTGTTTGGAGACTCGGATGTTCTTCTTTACTTTGGATATGAGATGTATACTGAGGTGGGAGTAGATTGCTTGTTAGGATGGGGAGCTAAGACTTCAAGCCTCTACAAAATTTCACATCACTTGTTCCCTTCTCAAGAAAGAGAAGAGAAAAGGAAACAAATCCACTGACCAGAGTCCAAAACTTCATCTTTCCCTTCAGAATCTCTATAATGCTTTCATGTATTTTCAGTATAAAATTTGCAACTCGCTGAAAATTTGGGAAACATAAAGTGAGTTGAATAGTAAAATAAATTATCTACCGAGTACTGTCTTGACAGCACTTACTTTAAAAAAATGACTACAAAATTTCACTTTACCACACTAATGCTAAAGAAACTGCAAAGTGCAGTTCAAGCACTGGGGTCCAAATATGGGTGTGGTTTCTGGTGGAGTTTTTGGTGGGTATCTGGGTAGTATAGTGATAGAAGTGCAGGTAACTCTGTAGAAATAGCATTTTATTTATTGCAAAGCTTATTATAATATGCTCAGTGTGCTCAAAATGCTTTTATTAGAAATTAAGTTATTTTAGGTCTAATATATGCATAAAGCATATCATGAAATACATGGGCTGCCAGTGTTTTCAAGTGGGTATTGAATGCAACCAAATTTAAACATGAATACTGATATATGGAATTGTGGATGTTAGTAATATGTTTTAAGTTGTGAACATTTGAAATAGTCTGCTTCTGTCTGCATAGTCGTGTGAAGCTTTTTTCAAAGCAATCACATGAACTTTCATGTTGCATATTTTTTATAGTTTTTTTTCCCATCTATCTAAAAGAAGCATACTAGATTGCAAGACTTCTAATATTAAAGGAGGATTTGAGAGACAGATCATTGATTTAGTTATAATTTGTAGTTTATTTTGTACAATAATTATTGCTTCTTTTTGTATTTCAGCTTATTGTTACTACTTCACAATTTAATTAACCTTTATTATTTACATGCAGTGACACGAATGAAGTTGATGTTCCTTTGAACACTAGAGTGGGAACAAAACGTTATATGGCTCCAGAAGTTCTAGATGAAAGCTTAAATAAAAATCATTTTCAGCCTTATATCATGGCTGATATCTACAGTTTTGGGCTGATCATTTGGGAAATGGCTCGGCGTTGTGTCACAGGAGGTAAATCTTTAATTTTTGTGTGTTAAAATTTATTTACTAAACTAAGGTTTCAAAAGAATTTACCCAATATGTACTAGTCCAATGATTAAACCTGCTGGATAGGATAAAGAATACTTGAGTCCAATGTTCCCTGTAAGGTGCGCAGCAGCGCGGGAGCGCAGCCCCTCTCTCTCCCCAGCACAGGGAACCCAGCCACCAGCGCACTGCTGGCAGCCCCTCCACTACTGGGTCCAGGCGGAAGGCATCTCCCCAGGCTGATGCAGCAGCAGCCCCTCTGCTGCTCCTTATTTGCCTCGTGATGAAATTGTTCTGTGCCTGTTTTTCCTCCCATTCCAGGCAAATCAGCCTCTAACCCTCCCCTCCCTTTTCACTCCTGCTTATCTCTCCCTTGCTCTGCTGCCCAGAACGGGAGCAGAGTCCTCCATAGTCAAAGGCTGGAGAGAGGACAGACCACTCCTTCTAGGGGGATTCTTTTGCAGAGCCCTGGGCTTTATGACAGCAATTGTGCCATGCCAGTTCTGGGGGCTGGAAAGGGGGCACATTTCTTTCCCTTCCTAACTCAAAAGCCATCTGGAGTGAGTCTCAGATCCAGTGCTGCTTTGGAATTGAGTCTCAGATCCACTATTGCTTTTGGAACCCCCTCGCTTTGGTTCGCTCCATCAGTAGCTGTAGTAGCAAGAGAGGCTGAATTGGGGAGGGGAAATCTAAGTTTTACCTGTGTGAGAGCAGTTTCAAGATCCTGAGTGGATGAAAATAGCAAGCTGGCTGTAAAAAAGTGGCTGGACTTGGGGACAGGCAGCCTGTGGGACTGCAGGGGGGTCAGCAGGGAGTTGTGGGGGGGGGAGGGGGGGACTTCATGTTAGTACATCTAGAAGGTTTAAGCCATTTATCTTTTTTTTTTCTTTTCAATTACTGATCCATTTAAAAAAAAAAAGCTAAAAATTTCCTAAGAGCTATTGAATACAGTATCCCTCTATTATTGCAAGTTACCAAGTGACACAAATAATATAATTCTTCCTAAAAGAATAAGAGTATAGCTTTTATTGCAGAAGGAAATAAATAAAACTGATTGTTGTTCTTTCAAGTCTAGTAATGACTAAAAATGAGATTTTTGACCCTTTAAATTACAGATTATGAGACAGCCACTCTATTGTTTTTTCTGAAAGTTTTCCTTAGCTTCCTGTTGATTACAATGACTTTTATCCCTGTTATGTTCACTGCGAAACCTATAAAAATAGAAAAGAAGTGTTCTGTTTTCAGTGTCCATCTCAGTTTGGTAAAGTCCCCAAATGAAAGAAGAAGAGATTTTTTGTTGTGTAAAGAACTTGCTGCTTGATGCTTTTGTGCTGTTACTTGACCTATGTCAATATGTCTATCAGAAACTTGGCTGTAGTAAGGATATGGTTGGATAAGTAAAGTGGCAAACAGTCACACTGGCAAAACAAAAAAGGAGTCTCGTGGAATTTTTAAAGTCATATTAGCATTTGCTTTGCTAAATAGTTCTTAGGTCTTCTGATTTTCATTTTTATGTAAGTAAATGAATAAATTGATGTTTAACCAGTGAACACTAGAGAAACATCAGAAATGGTTACTTATAGCTAATAGTTTGTCTACGCATAACCAGGGGTTAAAGAATAATTAGGTGGGCCCCGGAACCCTCCTGCATGGGTGCTCCCCAACACACACAGGTGGGTCCCCCAATACCCAGCCCCAGACAGACAGACAGACAGCACACACACACGGCCAACCCCAGACAGACTGACACATACACACATACATACAGTCACCCCCAAACACACACAGAGACACACACAACCCCCCCCCGGCAACTCCCCCCCACCCCAAGCCCCTACCTCCACTGTTTGCAGGCTGGCTGACAAAGGCTGCTCCACCCTTTAGGGGGAGATTCACACACTCCCAGCCTGCCCCTGCTCTCTGCTGGCTGGGCTTAAGGAGGAGCCGCCTCTGGCTGCTCCTGCTATTTTTAGTAGGGGCCTGGAACGCAGCTTTCTGGTGTGTTCCACTCTTTTTAGGGGCACTAGAACACTGCCAGACTAAAAACAGGGGGCATCGGAACTGTGTTCTGGTGCCTTCCCCCTTACTTTAACTCCTGCACACAACAGTACCATACCATGGCGGTGTGATTTCTAAAGCACCAAAATTTGTTTTGCATGTAGATCCCCTGATGGACACTTAATTTTAATGCTTCTGGCTGATTATTATATTTGTGCTTTCTGAGACCAAACACACAAACTGGATAAAGGAGTGACTTGGATTCATGGATGTGCTTGTTCTAAGAGCAAGCTGTTACAAATTTTGACTATTGAAAAACCACTTTGTGGGATGTAAAGGACAGTTTACCTGTCAGAGCCCTTGTTGGAGTCAGGGTGATTCCTAGCATCCTTACTAGCATGAGTGTAGAGTCTTTATTGTTTTTAACGTTTCCTCTGTAATGCATTCATACTACGAATAAAAGTGCTTGCTTAGAAAGAGCTGTGTGGTACCTTAGCTGTGGCTCTAATTCTGACTCAGGTCTCTGGGCAGAAGGCAAAACAAGGTCTCTTTGCCGGCGTCTTTCTAAATGATCCACAGTGTAAGGAAAGGATTAGCGTACCCTGGAAAAATCTCTGATCAGGAGCAATGGTCCCTTTAAGCTAATGATGCAACTGAGCAAGTTATGGATGCACTCAGGGAGCCAAGGGGCAGCAGGGAAGGGGTCTGGCACTGGATTGAGGCACCGGAAGGGAACTTGCTCAGCTGCATCATCAGCTTAGAGGGAACATTGCTTGAGTCCCGCCAGTTACCCTGTGTCTCAAACACAGGCACCCTGCATTTTAGAAGAACAAAATAGTTGTGTGGTTCACTTAATTGTTCCAGAGGAGTAGTAGCCATATTAGTCTGTACACAGCAAAAACAATGAGAGTCCCATGGCATCTTAAAGACTTACAGATTTCTTTGGGCATAAGCTTTTGTGGGCCCCAACCCATTCTCATTTTCACTTAATTGCATCACTGTCAATAACTTTCTTCTTAATACTTTCTGTTATAATGCAGGTTACTGCATCTCCCTTTTGTTATGCCTTCATTCTGTGCCTGGTTTCACTCCACTTTTTTTCTTCTTTACCAATATAGATTGTGTATCTTTTTCCTGTATTGTTTTCAGTATCTATTTCCTCCTTTTATGTCTTAATCCTGTGCCTCCTTACCTATCTCTTTCTCAACAGTGTGTTCTCTATTTCCAGCCCATATCTTCTCTCTTCTATTTCTTCCCAGATTTTCAGGGCATGTCTACACTACAGCTCTACATCAACCTATCTCATCCACACTACCTTCCTTCTTTGGCTAGTTTGTCCTCATCAGGAGTGTTTCCACTGACTGAAGAGGGGTAGTGGGCAGAGGTTGAGAGTGCTCCCCCAATATCCTTGCTAGGAGCTCAGTTACCTCCTCAGGGGGCAGCGGTCAAGACTTCTTGGTTCCCTGAGCAGGGAGCTTCAAAGCAGCAGCCCAGCTTGGATCTGGGAGCAACCAGGCTCCAAGAGCCTGGCTTTCTTGTCAGTTTCCAAGCTGGAGCCATGAACTTAATAAGACAGTCAACACTGTGTCACCCTCATTACACCAGCATATAAAGATACTTCTTGTGGAGGTGGAGTTATGCTGATGTACTAAGGCACTTACTTACAGCAGTGGAAACTGTTATGCTGATGTACTACTTACTTACAGAAGTGGGTGTAGTTTGTATGCTGACATAATTAGGCTGATGTTAGCTGTCTTAACATCAGCACAACTGTACAGTGTAGACCAGACCTCAGACTCTGTCTTTAGTGATTTGTAAGATCCTAATTTAGAGTGCATCTTCTTGGGGCAGAGGTCTGCCTTGTATGTTAAGTGAAGTATACTTGTTGGGATTGAAATAGGTAGAAATAGGAAAATGACAGGGAGCCTCAGAATGAAGTAGAAGATGTACATGTCTGCACTATTCTGTTGCAGTGAGTACCTCTGTAACATGTAATAGGATAGATAGGGCCAAAGTATGTACAGCAGTTAATGTTCAGTGGGACTAGAACCAGTTAAGTCAGCGTTTGGTCCTAAATGTCCACCATAACTCTAAATTTTCAGCAAGTTATACTGTGTGCAATTGTGTTACTGTTTGTTGTCAACCTTTCATGAGTTTAACTCGCTCACAAGAGGATTTTGTGTTAATTTGTGTTTCTGCAAGTTAGTTAGAAGTGAAGGAAGTAGATTCATGGATTTGGTATGTTTCTGTGTTTACCCTAATCTTTCATACCCATTTCAGGTATTGTTGAAGAGTACCAGTTGCCATATTATGACATGGTGCCGAATGATCCATCCTATGAAGATATGAGAGAGGTGGTGTGCATCAAGCGCCTGCGCCCAGTGGTATCTAACAGATGGAATTGTGATGAAGTACGTACACTAAAAAGGAAAAATGGGAGGAGTTGACCTTTAGCCTTTTGTATATAGTAATAGTATTTTAGTTTTTCCCAAACTAGAGTAGGATAGGCAACAAAATCAGACATTCTAATGTTTTGAGATTTCTCTGACTACAGTAAAAAGGTAATATATGAGATGAACTGGTAGCGCTTTCACATGTCTGCTCTTTTATATATCTGTTTGGATGGGAAGAAGAAGCATATCCCAGCAACCAACTGCATGGCCACATTCCCACTCTAAACAAATCCAGAACTAGGCTTTATTATTTTCCTGTGGTTTTTTTTTTTAATGAAACTCCAGTTTAACATGTCATTTTAATATAATTTGTCACCTTTTGCCTCAGTGACAGTGAGGGGACTGGTCACAGCTTCCATGAATTTTTATTTGTTGCATGCGACCTGTCCCTGACTGTTATTAAAAATACCCATGACAGACTCTTAAGCTTTATCATTAGTGGCCCTGTTCCTTTGTCATGGAGAAATCTCATTGGGAATATTGCACGATTCTTCAGTTGTCTTCTGCACGCATGGGATGCATCAACCAGTGCAGCGTGAAGGGTCGAACTCTAGCTAGCAGTGCTTATTAGCATGCTCATGTACCTCCCTCATCCTTCACCTCAGAGAATGTTGGATGTTCCAGGGCAATGATAAAAAGTAGCATGGCATTCTATCTTCCTTAATTCCTTCTACCTGTGAGCAGCTGAACCAAAGATAGAAGTGCTCTGGAATTGTACTATTGGCTATACATGCTTCCTCTATAATTAGATATAGTTAGTTTAGTTAACCTGTATTAGTATGATGATAGATTTCACACAGAAAATAAGTTCTTCGGTGCCACGATGGCCAGGTGAAATACTAAAAAGCCTGGATTTAAGAGATATCTCTTGTGTCCAGTTGTGTTTGCGTTTTCTAGTGCAAACACAAGGTGTTTATCATGTTTGGGTGAAGGGCATGTGCCTTCAGATTACTTCGTCTTCATGTTGCACATGAAGAAGGAACAGGCTTCAGGTCATCTCACTCCAGGAAGCCATCAGCAGAGTCTCTCAGAACTGAGACACAGCATGGCTCCAGCAAACCCCTGATGCAGCATTGGATTGATGTGTAAGGCGTGAGATTCACCCAACAACAATTCAGGTGTCAGGGGAAATAAACATCCTGGCAGATAATCTGAGCAAGGTAATATTGCTGATGTATGATTGGCTGCAGATGGAGAAAGTAGAAGCACATCTCATCAGCTTGCAGGGAACCTCTGTAATCCTTTGGCATCCAACAGGAAAAAAAAAATGTCGTAGACTCTACTCATGAGCATCTCTACAGACAAGAATTCATAAACATATATTTTGGATAAATAGTGATCAAGAGCTCATGTATGCATTTCCTCCATTTCTGCTGATTCAAGGGAGTGTTAAATAATATAAAACCAGATCTGGCAAGAGTAATTTTCATTAGTGCTAACATGAGTCAGGCAGTAGCGATATCTGTACTTTATTCGTGTATCCCAAAAGGCAGATCTTCATTATTAGTACTAGGCTTTTGATACAACAACATGTGATGGTGAATTAGATGGATCTTCAGTCTCTTCACTTCAACTGGTTGGAGGATATGACTCTGGTAGTGTTACAACAGCTTTGTTCATTAGAGGTACAGAATGAGCTGATGGGTTGAAGGAAACGTGCCACACAAAAATGTTATGGTTATAAATAAATGTTTTTACTGTGGATTTCCATGTGCAATATGGATTTGTATGTAGTTCTCATTATTTATGTATTTGAGTGCTCATCATGTCTCAAGAGTTGGTCTGTCTTTGCAAAATACAGTTGGGATGAAGAGGCTAAATTACATGTGCTAGATGTTAGAAAGTCTTTTAGCTTTCTATTTAGATAGAACTAAGTATTTTCAACAATACCTCAAATTCCCATAAAAAGAGGAATAACGGGAGAGAGGTCATTGTATGAAGTCTTGGAAGATGGATTTGGCTATGCATTGAGGTTTGTAAGATGATGGCTTCCCTTCTTCCGGAAGGAATTAGAGCTCATTATACTAGATCGGAAGCAATTTCTATAGCATTTGTAGATGTATTCCTTTAATATAAATATACAGAGTAAGAATGTGGCACACAATCCACACTGTTCATTAGACTTAAAATCGACATCAGATGCAAAATTTGTCAAGACAGTTTTGCAATTCTTTTTTTTAACTAGGATTCCATGTTCCCACAATCCTTGGTCAGAGTTACTCCTTGTAGTCTGTCCTGTGAGCGGGACAACAGAGGATAGTCAAAGAAGAAATAATACTGTCTGACAACAGTTCTCACCCACTGTGTCGGGACACATAACTGTGTTGCCACACAGTGGTAAGTGTCGTCGAGAGCCAGGGACATGGCTGGATTCAGCCTGGGTGTGGTGGGTTGGTGGGTTCTGTAGGCTTGAGACACGTTACCAAGCGTGTTGCGACCCACAGAAGGTAGTTCTTGTTCTTGCACTCTGCCTGCCTTCACCCTCTGTGGAGTCCTACTTTCCAGAGAACTTGGGGTCATAAGAAAAAGATGTTGGGCAGCTGGCTGCCATGACCTTTTTATATCTTCACCTTGGAAAGTTTAATGTTCACTGATGTGTGGGGTATAAGTGCTCCAGGGAATACTGTTGGTTATGCATGTTTAGGCTGTGCTGGTCAGAGCTTCCCAAGACTGGGAATATGCATAGTCCATCTCGAAGAACTCTAGGTACAGGTAAGTAATGTGTATTTTCCCATTTTACTCTGAGGGATCACATATAGAGTATCATTAGGTATTGCATTTTTGTTCTTGGTTCTTCTGTGTACCTGAGGTCATTAGGAGAGTTAGTGAGGCTTTTATTTGTACCTAAATAAAGATAGAAATAGTACAAGTTCAGTGTCCCAAAAGAAGGCGAAATAATATTGGGTTTAAAATGCCCATTTACTAAGGGTAGTAGTAGCTCATGGTGCATAATCTCCAGTGCCTAGGAGCATGGGAGAATTAGTGCAAATGTGCTGCCACATATTGTGGTCTGAGATTTTTGCAACTTCTTTTAAGTTCATGTGATACTGTTAACGAAAAGTGCTGGATTGATGCTCTTGGAGGCTGAAATCTTCAGTCCTACTCACAAAGCATATATGGCACATACAGAGGGAATTCAGGTTTGCTTTCACCTGTCCCTTTCCGTGTGTCAGCATCAATGTAGGCACAGCTTCAAAAGTGGATGGAATCATTCAGTTTCCAGGCATGTTATATAGCCTCATAGCATTATCTGAGGGAGAGCCAACGAAGATGTCAATATTGAAGTTGTATGCAGTAGTTATTGTAATCTTGATTCCAACATAGTGACCAGAAGAAGAATTTAGTGTAAGCACTTCTCTCTCACCTATAGAAGTTGGTCAAATAAAAGATATTTCACCTACCTTTGCTCACAAATATTGATGTTGATTCTTTTAATATGAACATATGTCCTTAACACTAATCTTAGACCATGGGCTTGCATCATATAGGGCACTTGAACAGCTAAGAATGCATATGAAGCAAGTAGGAGAAAAATTGGAAATAAATGACACCTTGAGTTCTACCAGCACTGTTAAACATAGTAGAACAAAGGATGTTCTAAAAGGTAACAGCCTGCAGAGGTGTACAGCAAGGTAGAGGAGCTTGTGTGGTTCCAGACTTTGGCAATCTGATTTTTGTCAGCTTCTTAGAACATTTCTCATCTGGGTTAAGAACAGACCACTGTATTTCAGTCAGCTGGTGGCGAACAAGAGAGTAATACAAGCTGAAAGAATGTGTACACATAGATGTGTTTCAGAATTAATTAACCACATCATTATATTAAATTGCTGTATAAGAGGCACAAAAATTAATGTTCTGATTTTACATGCACTTTCACTATGCTTGAAATTGAGTGAACCTTTCAAGTAGGATTCCAAAAAATGTTAGCAGTCATCAAATATTTACTGTTCTCTTCATACATTTTCCCAAATAAGTGTGAATTAGCTTATACTGTGATCTTATTACTGCAGGCCTTGACAAATCTGCTGCACACCTAAGAGCCACGCCCCAAAAGTAAGGCACCTAGGTGTGCGGCAGTGAAGAATCTCCCGCCACTGAAAAGCCTCTGTTACTGCCATCTCTTTTGGCAACTGCGCTGTGTGCAAAAGACACTCACATACCCTGCCATTGCTCAAAAAAGCCACTACTGGGAGTGCTTTCGACAGCAAGGGGGAGGGAGGAGAGGCAGCATTGCTAAAAATGTCAGAACTCCTATCTCTTTTTTTTTAGTGCTAGGGAGCATTTGCCTACCTGGGTTCTGTGGCCTGACAGCCTGGCACCCAGGATTTGTTGAGCCTTGTATTAGGGTCTAAAAAATATATACATTTTATTGTTAATTTAGCTTTATTGTTGAATAAACATTTTCCCAGAGGTACAAGGTTGTGTGTTTTTTTTATCATTCTGTGTAATTACAGGTCAAACATGAATGTTTGGTCTTTAAATGGAAGTTATTGAGGCTGGCAGATCAGCAATATGATGTCCCTATTTCAGAGGGTAGCAATATGCTCTGTTACTTCCTTTCTTACTTTATTACAGATTGTCCATTTATTTTGGAAATGTCCTAATTTCTTCCATTTCATTTGTCACCTACTCTGAAACCTCTTGTCATGCCAGCCTTCTTTCTGGTGAGAGACACTTGGTATACAGCATGGCTTCTCTTTGCTGTGCTAGGGCATGTTAGCCTGACCCACTGACATTTTGTAGTCCTCTACCATTTTTTAATTCAGGCAGTCTGTTGAAACGTAAAAGAATTCTAACCTCTTATAAAGCGAAAGAGAGCGTACCACTGTTTTAATAGAGCACACTTTCTAAACCAAATCAGTGTTGCAAATACCAATGCTGCTTTATTCAAGGGAAATATTTGTTAAAATATATTGTGAATAAAGTAGTAAAATATTCTAAGATAGTTAAACTTTTTGACCTACTAGCTTCACTGGTGTTTTCCTTAAAACTTGTACCATTTTAACTGTCAATCAAAGCTCTGCATTTTCAGTCATTACTTGTTTACAGTAGCAACCTTTTTTGTTTGTTTTTTAATTTTCAGTGTTTAAGAGCAGTGTTGAAGTTAATGTCTGAATGCTGGGCCCACAATCCTGCTTCTAGACTTACAGCCTTGAGGATCAAGAAGACACTTGCCAAGATGGTGGAATCACAAGATGTAAAGATTTGACAGAATGATGTAGTCCTGAGGAGCAGAGTTGGACTCCTAGAATTTTTCATCCTGACAAGGGTGGAAGCTAAGTGAGACGAGGGAGCAACTGAGATTCAGTCCACTTCCTCACCACACTTTTACAGGCTGCTAATATTAAATCTTTCACTACTTTGTAGAATATAATGCTGAGAGTCTCTGTACACTACAAGCTACATATAGGGACAGCCTTGTTTTAAATATGCATATCATATTTTATTTGAGCTGCATTAAGACTTCAGTGAGTCTCCAGGAAAACTCTGGATACCAGATTGCATGTGCAGAGTACAGTGCTTTCTGTGAAAGCCTTCAGAAGCTAAATGGATTCAACAGAGATGGAGAAATAATAAGCTTTTTGCCTTCCCCTGATAACATCTAGTTGGTTCATAACAACTGTTTTTTGAAACAGCTGAAGGTTAGGAAACTGTTTGTGACACTGCTCAGACTGTCAGTTCCTTACACCTTTTGGGGGTCTTGTGTGTGTGCCAGGATTCTTTGGCTGCCAGTCGGGATAGATGATAATTTAAATTCACAGAAAGAGTCGCGGTCATAGTCCCACATGTCCATAGTTCCACACTTTCAATTTTGTCACAGAACTGGGATGCAGAATCTGAATTTTAATTCTGAAATAATTGCATTTCTGTGCTGTTTTGGTTGCAAAGAGAACCTCAAATGTGAGCAGTGCAAACCAGTGTCTATATGAGGTGTGTCTGCGTGTGCAGCAATACCCATTGGAGCAGTAGTTTTTAAAATTAAGGTCAGGACCCAGTACTGGCTCACAGATGCTGAGGTACTGGGTTACAGTATGCCCTGCTGCTCCTGCTGAAAGACTGGAACGTATTGCTCAAAGATTTAATTGTTGGGTTGTGAGCATAAATTATTTTTTTCAACTTGATCCCAAGAAAAACAGTTGGAAAACCACTTTTTTTTTCTGGACCCAGTTGAAGAAAATAATTCATGCTCCCAGTCCAACAATTACATCTCTGAACAGTGCATTCCAGTCTTGCAGGAGTGGCAGCAGGGGTGCCATGACCCAATAGTGCAGGGCTGGGCAACGTTTTTGACCTGAGGGCCACATGCCATCTGTGGTGACTCAAAGTGGGCCATAGGCAGTGGGGGGGAGGGTGCAGGACTTGGAGGTTTTGTGACCTGCCCACCCTCCCCAGAAAAAGGGGTGGATCTGGCTCCATTTCCTCTCCCTTCAGAGCTGAGCAGGAAGAGGAGCAGCGGCAGCGCTCCATCCCTGGCATGAATTGCCTCCCTCTCACCCCCTCGCTGGTCAAGCAGCAGCTTGCACCAGAGCCAGAGCACTGCTGCCCCTCCTTCTCCGTCCCAGCTTCAGCTGGAGCTAGGAGGCAGAAGAAGCGCAGTGGCTATTCTCTGGCCCCAGTGTGAGCTGCTGCTGCCTCTTTCCTTCCCCTTCCCCGTCCAACAGCAGCTCGCGCTGGGGCCAAAGCACAGCTGCTGCTGCTTGTGCCTCCTAGCTCCAACTGAAGCTGAGAGAGAGAGATAGACTTGGCCCTGGCAGGAGCTGCCGCTGCCACTGCTGCTCTCCCTCTCCCTCTCCCTCCCACGTCGAGCAGTGGCTCACGCTGGTCCCAGGCTGCTGCTGGACCTGGGAGGGGAAGGGAGAGCAGCAGCTTGTGCCATGACCAGAGCGCTGATGCCCCTCCGTTCCTCTCTTAGCTGCTGGAGCTGTGAGAGAGCTGGAGAAGCGGCAGCACTCTGATCCCAGCGCAAGCCGCCACTGAAGCTGGGAGGGAGGGGGAGTGAAATGAGTTGCCGGGCTCCCTCCCCATCCTAGGTCCAGCAGGGGCTGAGGACTGACACAAGCTGCTGCTGGACTGGGGTGGGGTTGGGGGAAGAGCAACAGAGGCAGCTCGCTATGGGATCAGAGCCCTGCTGCTGCTCATTCTTCCTCCCAACTTCAGCTGGAGCTGAGAGAGGGACCAAGTGGTGGCATTGCTCTGGCCATGGTGGGAGCCCCTGCTGGAGCTAGGAGTGTGGGGGAGAGGAGAGGAGCTCGGGCCATAGTTTACCCACCTCTGCACTGATGGGTCATTGTTTGGAAACCACTGCATTAGAAGGGTGTGATTTTTAAAGTACAGTAACTGCTGTAGCCCATCTAGACCCAGCTGGTACACACTAAAAGTTCCTTAGGGTACTTAATGTAAATGTTATGCTGTTTTGTTCACATGTATTAGGGAACTTTAGTGCATGCCAGTGGGGGTCTTTGCAGGCCAATAAATGTGCAGCATGTGGGTACACTTTAGAAATTGCACCCCTCTAGTGCCCATTGCCACACTGGAGACATGCCTTAAATGTGCACAGAGTCTAACAGTGGCTTCAGGAAGTGTGGTCTGCCTCACTCATCTCACTTGAGGCCCAGTGTGCCCCATTGTACGACTGTGGGATGTAGCTTTTGTCAGGATAGCACAGAACTTGGCATATTAGCTGTAAAATTCACCATTTTGCTGTAGCCAGACTCTTGGCATTGCTTTTTGCTCATCTGTCCTGATGGGGCCCTTCTGCAGCTGCCTCATCCTCTGACAGGATTAAATAGATTCCATTTCGTGCTTCTTCCATGTTGTATAGAGCCGGTCAGAGAGCCAGAGCCAGAGTCTAGTTTGCAGCTAGAGAATGGGGAAGCCAGAAGCGTAAAGCTGAGAGGAAGCTATGAAGCAGAGAGAAGACGGTGGGATCTGGGGCCAAGGGAACTGAGATGAACAGCTGAAGTTAACTGGCATGCATGAGGCAGGCAAAGGAGATTCTGAGCTGGATCACCTTGATGGCATTGATACTGCTGAAGACTATAGAGCTGGGTCATAGGTAAAACACAATCAAATACAACCATTTGCTGAATCGTCACTGAGGAATTGTAAATTAAGGAGTACTTTGAGCTGAATCACATGGGGTTTTTTAAGCATAGGAGGAATGGGAATGAAACATATGTTAATGGAGGTACAATAAATTAAGATTGCTGCAGAATTTGGTGGCGTGTTGCCCCATAATACACAGAGCTGTGCTTATCATTCCATGCTGCAACAATTGGCTAATTACATGAAAGCGTGCACACGATTTCTGGTCTTTTATTGACTAAGGCAGATTGGTATAAAAGGCCAAATAAACTAAAATGGTTACTATAAAGTTGGGTTGTTAGGTATATACTGTTAATTTTGTCACCATTGTTTTGAAATAAAAAACACAATAGCTCAAGCATAAACTCCAAATGCTTTGACTCTTCTGAGGACTAAAAACACAGTATTGGAATAGTTCAGTTAAACCTATTTGGTAATAGTTTAAGTGCCTCTAGCCTTGTACTGTAAACCTTGTTCTAAATAACTTTTAAAAAGGGAAGTTATTTATGTAGCATATAATGTGCTTTATTTTAAAACACCAGGTCATAGGTACTTGTGTGCATACGTACCTGCCAGAGCCTACGTTCGGAGAAAAAAGTATGGTAGGATTAATGTTGAAATTGACCAGACATGTAGAAATTTCTTGTTATCTGACATCTTAAAATGTTCACATGGAGACTGCTTTGAAACTGTGTTTAAATGTCCCTTGAGAATACCACTAATAGAAAACTTAGCTTAATAAAGTTCTCATAAACATTTGTGAACAACTGTAAACAGCTATCATTGGATTTTTTTCTTTTCTGTTCTATAGTTTGCGGATGGAGAGTGCTCAGACAAAAAGTTGCAGTATTTTATATTTTCTGTTATCATATATATAGACCTTATTTAACAATGCTACCTATTTTATAGAAAACTAGTTATCTCAAGGGATATTTCTTTTTTAAAATAAAGTCATTACTTTTGTTCAGTGAAGCCTTAAGTATTAATATGTATTTTGGTTGAACAATTTTTAGGTATATCAAACATAATTTTAACTTATTTGAAGACAGTGATAAACAATAATGTGCCACAGTTCTTAAGAAAAAAAAGGGCTTGTTTTTTTTCCATCTATTGCCAAGAAAGATAAGGCTGAAGTTGTTATGCATGATTTGTGCATTAGTTTGCACAGATAGTTGGAAAATACTTGGCATGAGCCATAAAATTTTTAGCATAGAATAAGCTGCTTCCTTCCCACTCGCACCCTGCACACTGGCTTTTTAACCGTAAAAAGGAAAATGTTTATGCATATAAATATCAGCTCGCTCTTCAGAATATGGAGGCTTTAAAAAAAAAAAAAAGTCCATGTCTATATTGGATGATTTGTATACATCTCGTAAAAGTGCCATGTGACTTGGACATCTTCGTTAGCTATGACATGTTTTCTGACTTAATCTTGGTTTGTTTTTCTGACACCTTTGAGGAGAACAGTTGGCAATAGTCTGAGTAAAGCAACAGAAACGTACAAATGAAAACATCATTTTCCATTATTCATTGATTTCCCCTTCCCCCAATATTTATTGCCTATAGTTTTGCAAGGCAAAATGTTGGTGATACTGAGGGTATGTCTACACTGTAGTGAGAAATCTGTGACTAGCCTGTGCCAGGTGAGTTGGCCTCACCGAGCTTGGGCTAAGGTGGTGTTTATTTGTACGTGTTTGAACTGGGATTGAGCCTGAGTTCAAGGACCCTCCCACCTCATGGGGTCTTAGAGCCTGGGCTCTGTCCCAAACCTGAAGGTCTACACTGCAGTTAAACAGTGCCATTGTCTGAGTCAGCTGGCACAAGCCAGCCATAGGTTTTTACTTGCAGGTTAAGTATACCCTGAAAAAATACTGTAACACTTTGAATGGCTTTACAAAAAACACTTCTACATAAAGTAAATTTGATTTGTTGTTTCAGGGGTGGGGCGGTGTCTTGGGCCAACATTCTAAAAAGTGATTGGGCCCGAGTTGGGCTCCAAAATGTGTTTAAGGCATCTCAGCAAATGGCCTAATATTTTTAGGTACTGAGCATACTGCAAGTTTTATTGGCTCAGTTGAGAGCTGCTGGGTGTTCAGTATTTCTGAAAATCATTTAAATTAACTCCTTGATTCTGGAAAGCACTTAAGCACCTGCTTAAGTCCCATGCGAAGTAACTTGCAGGATCAGAGGCTGTATATAATCTTAGGCTCATAGCTTTAGATAGCAGTTTCTTAAAATCTTGTCATTAATCTTTACAAATCTATTAATTTTGAATATTTCAAATTTATTTAAAGTAGACTTAAGTCACACTGTGTTGCTTTATTCAGTATTGTAAGGATTTCAAAGCCTTTTAAAGGTGTACCAGACACTTTTGTCCTAAGTGTGAGATCATCCTGTTTTGTTGGTCAAACTAATTTCAGTAATTATTTATCAACCAGTATTTTTTTAAAAAAGAGAGAGAGAGAGAGAGAGAATGCCTGGCAAATATTTTTTAAATGTAATGTAGAGTATGTCTTGTGAATATTGTCTGTGCCTTGGAACCCATTTAGCAGTTGCATATGGAGATTTGTATTGTCCAGTAGGTTCAATCTGACTTTAGTTGAAAGGGAGATATCTTGCATTTTTGAAATAATTCAGACCATTGTTGTCAGTGAGCGTAAAGAAACATTTACATTCCCTAATTAACATGTAAATTCCTAAAGGAATATGACATTTCTAGTAATGACTGCAGACTTGAGTTTTGAGGTTTACTGTTTTCTTATCTTAGAATTTTACGTTAAAAATGAGCATCTGGAAAACCCAATTTAGATAAGTAATATTACACAGTTTCCATAGGCCTCTAATCAGTTTTTAAGTGGACATTTTTGCAAGTATGTCACTTTAAAAATCTTGGAAAACTGACAGTTTCATTTGTATGTACCCTATTATGCTTATTTATCTCATTTAAATGTTTAATTATATTATCTTGAAATGTTCTTATTAAAATCAAAATGAATCTTTAACTTACCTCCTCTGTAAGCCTAGAATCAAATTTTAGAACTTGATCTAAATGACTGCTGAATGTCTATAAGATTAATTCTTTGGATACAAATCAGCTATATTGTCTTCACAGACTATTTTAAATTAAGTTATTTTAACAAACTAAAACCATTTGAAGAGTAAAAATGTCACACTTGAGTTTAAAATTAAAAACCTGTTTTGGTTACTGTAATAATACTTAAAGGGAAATATTTATCTCTTATTTTGGTTAGATGGGAAATGATTTAGCAGTTCTCCATTGTTGTGACAGTGCTTCTTTAAGAAGTCAGAGGACCCAAACCTGATCCTGTTGTCTACTCCATTAGGAATGACATAATGATATGTAATACAGAGCTTTATGGAGTTCACGGTATAGTAGCTGTGGTTTAATAGTTATAACAAAGGTGAAGTGATCACTGTTTTACTTAATTTGTTCAGCAAATTTGATGTATTCTATATTACCCTTGAATGCAGCTGTAGAAGCTCACGTACTATAATGATGTTTGTGCTCTGTCCTATCATGCCCAGTATGAAATGTATTATATTGTATACAAAAATAACATTGTGGTTAGCTTAGAAAAGATGTAAATAAAGATGAAAGAAGAGTGAAACAAGCAGAATTATTACACTCTTGTTTTTGTTATATGCCAAAAGTGTAGAATAATCTTTTAAAATGTAACACACTAATGTATTTTGTACAGCATCTGATTTAAAAGGTGCCTTATTAAGTTTACCTTGAATTGCTCTTTCTGTACACAGATTATGTCCAATGTACCATTTTTAAGTAAATAACCTTATTTTAATACATATTAGTAATGTGTTTTATATTACAATAAGATTTTATAAGTATGTAATATTTGGAAACCATTAATGCGTAAAAAAGTACTTCTCTACTTCTGAAATACTGTATCTGGTTCAGTCTCTATGTCACTATAAAACGGTTATTAACCCTTATAATCATCTTCATTAGCAATGCTCAGAGTTGTTTGGTGGAATACCATTAACTATCCTGTGCCTTAAATTTGGGCACAAAACTAATATTGGATATATGGATATTATTTTTAAATTTTCTCCTTGGTTCATATTGGAAGAAAAAGAAGGCCAGCTTTTAATAAATTGTTTTGCTTGATCATTTGATCTTTATTTGTGTTTGGAGACAGACCTTTTATGTGTATGTTGTCTATGAAGGTAAGGATCTGTTTGACATTTGAATTCAAACCAACTGTTATTGGCAGTACAAATAATATTCATTAGAAAGTCAATTATAATTTTTTATTTTTACTTGAGTGACATTTATAGTAGTAAATTCTTGCCCTACATGTTCCAGTAGTGGCCAGTGGGATATGAAGCTTAAAACTGAATCCCTCAGGACATTTTCATCAATCCAAGGAACAACCGTTTATATCCCAAATAGAATGGTCCTTTTAAACAGCCAACATAGCACCTTCAAATATAAAATCATAGAAATGTGAGGCTTGAAAGGGCTTAGATAGGTTGCCTCTATCTTTAGTGAGCTGAATCTACTGTACTGTACTGATACTTAAAACTGTTCTGTGTTTACTACACAGCATTAATGTTGGCTAAGGTGAAATTGTATTTTGTTTGTGAATAATATGGGAAGGCAAGAAGAAGATGATGCTATGTTTCAGTGAAATTTTCCATGATTTATTTTAATTCATCAATAATAACATTCTTTTTTTGTTCCAAGGTAATTGGCTGTTTGGCCACATGGCGGCACTGTATTTTAAAATTTTGAGACTCCTTTTGGCAAAATGTTGGTTTTCTCCATAACTTATATAATCCAATAAATATTAATTTCTCCCCTTACAAATATAATCCTTTTCCAATAATAGCTGTAGAACTCTTTTATATTTTAGGTATAAGCTTTTTAAACTTTTTACTGACAGAAAAAATTTGCTTTAATTTTTAAGAATTTATAAAAGGCATTTGGGGTACTCTGAAACTGGGCAACCATAGATGACAATGTCACTGACAAATTTATTTTACATGTGGAGAACTCGTACTGAATATTTCATGGGTGAAATCATGACCCCACTGAAGTCACTGGCAAAGCTCCCACTGACTTCAGTGAGACCATGAATTTACTCCATAACTTCACTGAATCACCCCTCCTCTTTCTCCTAATTTGCAATTAACTCTTCATTTAGAACAGTTGAGTCAGCACGGTAGACACTGGTTATGCTATCTAATCCATCCAAATAGAATTCCTTTACCACTGTCAGAATAGGTTGAATTCAACGGTATATGTTGTGACTGTAAGATTGCCATTTTGGTGCACTAGTGTACACATATATAGTAAATGATATCATGTGTATGTGTGCTTGCTAAGATAAGTCTCCAAAGCAGCATACCATAGACACAGAAAAGGAAAAACTAAATCAAAAACAGAATTTTTTCACATAGTAATACAAAAAAAATTTAAACACCATGAGATCTTGTTGGCATGCAGAAAGCACTGATGGATCAGTAATATCAGAAAATGGATTATTTAACTGAGATGCTAGAAAAGGCTGCAGTTTGTTCATCACAAATGTATAGGTTTTTAATTTTTTAGCAAGGTTTTTGTGGTTTCTGTTTGGAAATCCATAAAGGTGAATTCTTCAAGTGCTGGTCCTTGTGCGGATTCTAGATGTGGGTGCACACATATGTCATGCGTATCACAACTGTTTGTAGTAGCATCCATCGACTTTTGTGTTCATCATGCATTTGCTACATGGTGCACCCGGGGTCTTATGAGACTGCCTGGGTCGATTCCCCTCCAAGTTCCTTCTTACTGCTGCATGGCCAAAATTGGAACCTCTCTTAGTTTGCTAAGAAGCCCTTTTAATCAAAAATCTGTTTTATAGTAGTTGTTTGTATAGTTCTTATAGAGTTAATCTAGTTAAAACTGTTTAGTTTCCTGTGTAGGATGTCTCACCTATTCCAAGGAGTTGGATTTAAAAGTGATGCATTCTGCCCATGCTTATTCTTTGTGGCAACGACCACCAACACTGTTTGTATCACTAAAGAAGCCAAAACATATTGACAAGCCCACTACTCTGACTGCCACTAGAATCCCTACAGACTACAGACAGTCGCTGACTTGCTGGAACCAGTACCATGCACACTGGGCTGTGTGTTGCCGCTGACACCTACAGCCAACGGAAGGACCCTCAAACAGTGAGACACAGAGTTCTAGAGGGTTCCCATCCTGAGCCAATGAACTGCTGTTGCTGTGCCACCCACCTTGCTGCTTTACTGATCCATCAGTATGATCAGCCCCACAGCCTCCAAAAGCCTCACTTTCACCACCAGTCCTGCCACTATGAGAGCTATCAGACTGGTTGGTCCTCTGAACTTGAACCACACATGTCCATGGAGCATGCATGCAGCCTGCAGCAGCACTCCTAGTGCCACCACAACAGTGGTTCAGATACCCATGAGACCCACCAATAAGACCAAACCAGAGGCTTTATTGGCAGGGATAGGACCCACACTGTGACTGGGCACAGACAAGTCCACCACCCTGCCGTCCGCATCTCTGCTGGATGATCATGGTCAATTCGCTAGTGGTCCAAGCCACTGTATGGTGAATACAGCAGCACCCCAGGGCTAGTTCCCTTCTCTCTTTCCCACCCCCAAGTCCAAGCCACGAAGAAGCTAGATCTTGTTAGCCATCAAGGTATATTCATCAGCCAGCTTTTGATTCAGCGTACACAGTTATCCGGCCATAATAGTGAAATGTGACTTTCATCTTACTCCAGGCTAGTGGAATTTGAAGCCTCCCTACCAGAGAAAAAATGAGTTACAAGTCTTATTCAGGGAAAGCAAACTGGTCTCTGAAGTCTCCTTCTCAACAGCAGTGGATGCAGCAGATGGAGTAGCTCATTCTTGAGCATCTGGACTTGTTCTTAGACAAGACTCATGGCTATAAATCTCTGGATTCTCCAAAGAAGTCCAGACAACCCTAGAAGATCTGCCATTTGACAACCAGAAGTGGTTCAACGACAAAATGGATAAGAGCCTTCAGTTCTTGAAAGATGCCAGGACCATGCTACAATCATTGGGCCTTTCTACCCCAGTGCCCACAAGATTCCATCATCAACAGACTTATAGACCTTATCACTTACCAGGTGATATGGACCCACTTACCAAGCCTATCAGCCACAGCCTCTATGTCCAAGGAGCAGCTCTGCCACTGGCGGCAATCACAATGGCCCCAACACTCCTCTGCCATGACCTCCCCCTCACCAGTGCCCATTGCAACCCTTCTGACTTTCAGCTAGAGAACCACAAACCACACCCTATCCCAACTTTGCCACCCCACCCCCCTGTCCCACCCACTTCCACCAGACCTTCTCACTCAGCAGCAAGGCTGCATCCAACACCCCAATACACAACCACTCAACCTCACAACATGGTATTTGGATGGGGCTTGTGAGCAGATGATGCCTGATTCTTCTCAGACAAATGGTGACACACTCAATAGCTACAGGCAACCATCATTCATTATCAACCGTATGTACCAACTGTCCTGGGCTACCTCCTCCATCTTAGAGGATCAGACCTTGCCAATTCCTCCATAGAAGTTCATCTAGTGAGCGTTAGCACCTTCCACCAGCCAATGGCTCCTCCATCTTTAGTCATACAACCTCCACTAGATTTCTCAATTGTTTCCCAACTGCCAGGTGCCCCACTCTAACCTGGCACATCAGCCTTATCCTCTGAACACTTAGAGAATCACCCTTCAAATCTCTTTCCTCCTGCTCCCTTACCTGTCTATGAAATTAATCTTCCAAGCGGCTGTTATCTCAGCTTACCAGTTTAGCAAACTGGCAGCCATGATGGCAAACCCCCACCTCATTATATTGTCTTCCCTAGGACAAAGTCTCCCTATATCTCACCCCCAGTTCCATCTTAACCATATCAAGCACCTCCCTATCTTCTACCAACAGGGAGAGAAATCTGCTCCCCCCAACATCAGATACACACTGGTCTTCTAACTGCAACACACCTGCTCCTTTTAGACCTCACCAACACGCTTGCAATAGTGGGCTGCCACAAGAAGCATATGCTGTCTTATCTTTCACTAGATCTTTGGCTGCAGCCTGGAGCTCTGCTTCCTCTGCCGTGTCGGGTTCCCACTAAGCATCAGAGCATGCTCCATGCAGGTGAAGGCAACTACACGGGCCTTTCTTGCTGATGTTCTGTGGCAGGAAATTTGCAGAGCTGCAACTTGGGCTTCTATATGTATGTTCACAGCTCATTATGCCATGACTTATACTGCCTCCATCCATGCACTGGTGGGCAATGCAGTTCCACACACTCCGGCACAGAATCCTACTTCTGCCTCCAGACTGATCACTGCTTGCTATGCTTCCCATGGTGAAATTCATATACGGACAGTCACTTGAAGAAGAGGAAGTTGCTTACCGTAACTGATGGTTCTTTGAGATGTGTTCCCTATCTGGATTCAAGTCCCTCCTCCCATCCCTTCTGCTCCAGGCTCCATATGTGTCAGTTAGATTGTCCTGGAGGGATGTTGGCCCAGTCAGCCTCGTAAGATCTTGCCATGGATTGATGGGCACTACTACGAACAGTTCTAGCATATGGGACACATGATACCCAGACAGGGACGACCCATCTCGAAGAACCTCCAATTACAATAATATTCTGTGATGCTTGTAAGTTGCTAGAGCTATCAAGGAATGTTGAGGTCTAGTTTAGTCGTCTCAAATGAATACAGTGTTTGTGAATGGTGCCAGACTGGCAGTACTCCATGGGGCAGAACAAGCTTTCTCCCGATTACTACAAGGATGTGCCTGAATCCTGACTTGCAGGGGAGTGATCTGGAGAAGAGGATGTTTACATCAGTCCCTCTACTGCTTAATATGGAAACTGCCAAAAAGGGTTCCAGTGCTGGTGTACTCTCCAAGAAGCTAGACTCAAGTCACCTAACTTGTGGTATAGGCAAAAGCTTCCATTCACTCTTGACCTGGATCGGTTTCAAGTTCTTATCCTATGTGTTTGAAGTACCATTCTATTAAGTCCCTGAACCCACCAGTGTCGCAAGGTTTAATCATACTTTTGGAAAAAAAATCACTGCTGAAACCACTGTACCAAAGATCTAAATATTAGCAATAATATAAATAATGTTTCTTTATTCTTTTTTTGTGCAACACATGCCAGGCTGTAGATGCCAGTTCTGTGGCAGTTTTTCTATACTGCACAACCCAGTCTAGACTCCTGCTGTATTCATTGATGCTGTTTCTCTGATGTGTTTTCTAAAAGAAAGGTAAAGTGGAGGCTGGAATATAGGACAGTTTAAAAAAAGGGTAAGGAATTTGTTTATTGTGGTCCATCCTTTCCACTGGGGACTAATGTAAACAGAAGTTACTGGATTTTGCTTTTAAAAAATTACAGGTTTACTTTGAAGTGCCAAATCCATTGATCAGTTAATTCAATGGGAGACAAGCAAGTTAAAGCTAGTATAATGTTTGGGCTCCTAGTTCTCATTAGGTCTCTCCTCCCTCCCCCCAAGTAGTATGGAGCGTGGGGGTGGGGGGTGGAATCAGAAATTGTTCCATTGTGTATCATCTCTGTTTTGCTGCTTTGTACACGTGTCTAACTCAAGTGGGTGTTTTCACTCTTGCCATATTTGGAACACGAATGTACCTTTGTGAATGTCTCCATTCCTCTGGGATTAATGGACTTTGCTGCAATTGCCTTTAACCATGCCTGCCCAACCTCCTCCAGTCAGGAAGGCATGGAGTGCAGTGAGGCTGAAGCTACCAGAATTTCAAGTCCTGATTAGAAAAGCTACAGTAACCAGAAATCACCAGACATCTTAACTGGAGAGAGCTCTGCAATCTTGGATTCATAGGTTAGTGGTTATAGTGAAGGAATTATGGTAGAAATATTTGGTGGAGAATGGAAGGGGTTGCACTGAGGTCTGGTGGTATCTGTTCCCACTTTGACTCTCTCCTTAATAGTTGATTGGTCAGATATATTTCTCTTCTCTATTTATGCACCTGCTGTCGCTGGCCTGCACCAAATAGTGAAAGCTGTTTGTCAGCAAGGAGTGACTGTAAGTTTCAGTGAGTGCTGTCATGCACTGCCCTCACAAATCTCCAGCCCTACAAATCTCCTCCAGCCCTACTTGCAGACAGCGGGTTTCTTGAAGCCATATCATGGCTGGAGATCAGGGGGACTTCGATCTACCTTATTGAACATGTGCCACCTCAGTTCATTGGCTTCACTGAAAGATGGCAGCTCCGTCACTCATGCTTCTGTTTCCCTTTGCAGTTTCTCACCTCTAGGTTTTCTGGTACTCTTCCCCACCTCCCCCATCCCAAAATATTCAAGCAGTGTTGGAAACAAAGATGAGAGATTACTTTGGCAGAGGTTGCAGAATAAATGGTGTATTTTCAGAGACAATAGTAAAGAGATGCTTACAGTCCTACCAGTGAGTTAATTTATAAACAGTTAAAGCTGCTAACTTCCTGGCTTGCCATATTCCTCTAAGATGCTGCAGAGGCAATGAAGCAAAGGAGTGCTTTCATGTGATTATTATGTACATTATGTACAGATACATGCGCTCTTCACTGTAAAGAAGCACTGTCAGCTGTAAAATTATGGTCCAAAGAGCAAATATACTGATCTGTTTCTAATAATTCTGTAGTTTAATGCTTATAGCTAAAGCTGATCAATTTTTCCAGTGGAACTGTTTATCCTCGGAAAATGTTTATTTGAATAAGGATGTATTTTGAAGTAATGAATCTGTTTTGTCAGAATTTTCAATGGGAAATTAGCAAAACACTTTGTATTTATAAGTTGGAAACATTGTGCTATGACTTCTGTCGTTTTGACTTACATACTATATTTGTACTTTACAACAGAAAATCCAAACATTTTGACCTTATCAAAATGAAATGTTTTGGAATATTTTAATTAATTTAAAATGCAGATATTTTGACTTTGCATCCCAATTCAGGATGAAACTAAAAGTTGAAATCTCGGCATTTCCCTCAACTCTAACCAGCCCTAATAGTGTAGTGGCTAGCATCTCTGCTTAATATGCAGAAGGTCCTGGGTTCAAGAGCCAGGGGGTTGGACTTGATGATCTCATGAGGTCCCTTCCGGCCCTATGATTCTATTCTATTCTACTGCTAACGTAACCTTTTGTAGACCATTCAAGACTATCCAGTTTTAACTTTTTGTTCTGTACCATTAGTTAGAGTGCTGGAATGTTTGGGTTTCAAGCACTGCGGAAGCATGATTTTCCCTTCTTTTTTTTTTAAGAACCCTGTTTGCATTGACATTTTTATTCTGTCAGTACATCATTGTTCTTTTCCCTAAAACATAAATTTTGACCTATGTCAGCTTGGTAACATCACATTAAAATTAGCTTTCTAATTCAGTTAGATCATGGCCAAATGCCTAGAAAAATGAGACAACACTGAACCAGTGAAGATTTATTGTGGGTAATCAAAGCACAGGAAACCTCTCATTTCATTCACTGGGGCTCTTCACATTCCTAAAGTTAAGTGTATGCTTAAGAGCGTCACTGGATTGGGTTCAGTATTTCCCAACCTTTGGTCTTCGTCTCTTTGCCTACAGAGAGCAGGGAGATTAGATAGTTTAGGTTTCTCACTTCCAGTTGTTAAACTTCATCAAAAGTAGCCAAAATGATATTCTTTTATCAGTATGACTTTCCAATTCAATTACTTGATCAAGTTGCCAGAGGGCATAATTTAGTGGGGATGTGGCCAATATTAGCGCATGAGACATTTCTATTAAGATGCGAGCCACTCAATGAAAATGTTAGAGAACACCTAGGGTGAGATACTGCATTGAAAGCATTAACTTGTGATGCAGAAGAAAATTAATAAAATCCCATTTCTCTGAATTCTGTGTCATGTTTTAAGTAATCACAAACCAAATTCATCTAAGGACCATAGAGAGAAGGAAGTACTATGTTAAACTCGCACAACAGAATTTACATACAGATCACAGATCAGACAGTAATTGATTGGTCCACTACATGTAGGGAAAGATGGTGACAAATGAATGACTAATAGCATGCTTCAAGTCTTAAATATTAGAAATCCACCCATGGTGGTTCTGGGTGGACTCCGTTTCACTGTGGAGCCCTGTAGCAGTTCAAACCACACAGTCTCCCCCTTCTTCAGGTCAGCTATGGCAAAAGTGGTCACAGAGCTTCCAGTTGCCTTTTTCTTCTGACTACTTGATAGGATCATTCTGTTCCCCCGGCTAAAAACCAGCTGCCCTAATGCAGGTCCTGGGCTAAACTCCACACTGATGACAAACATGTAGACACCATTATGAGGTGCTTTAAAGTAGCCCTGTTCAGGGAAATAGCTGTTTCCATAATTAAGGAATGTTTCGTTAAACTTCAGTATTTTCATTTCATTCCATTCTTCAGAGAATCCAACGTAGAATGCCACTGATGAATCTAGAACAACAGGCAAGAGGAACATATGTTTTAGAACTATAGCAACTCTTTATGCCCTTGCTCCCCACACATAGGTGGTGGAGCAAGGCTTGTTGTTTTGATTGTCACACACATATTTGCATTAACTTACTAAATGTAAATATTTCTGAGATTGTGCTCACAATGGGACTCAAAATGGTTCAGAAATGATATTCCATATCTGCTTGCTTTTGGCTCTTCAGAATCACCTCTGGTTGATTTTAATGGGGCACTGTGGTCTGCTAGGTAGGGCACTGGACTAGTGAGTCATAAGAGCTAGGTTCTATTTCTTGCTCTGCAGTATAATTCTGGGGGAGTTACTTTACCACTCTGTGTGCCTCTCCTTCCCTTCCTGCTCTTAGTTCATCTGTTTAGACTGTGTGCTTATTGGGTCAGGAACTGTTTCCCAGTATGTGGCTGTGTAGTGCCTCTAGTACAGTAGAGCCCTAATCTTGGCTGATGCTTCTAGGCACTACTGGAAGACTGTTGTAGTTCTTGCTAACATCAGCTTTGGTGAACACATCTCACTGCTAAAGAGCAAGCTACAGTCCATTCGGCCTCATAATCCACAAAACTACCAGTCCAATTCTCGTCCCATGCTCTTCATGGTTAGTTATTAATATATGTAGCAGGTAGAACGCTTGCTTGTTTCATTTCCTGTGCTAAATGAAAAATTCATTTAAAAATATTGTCTTGACTTGTAAACCAATCTAATAAGATCTGAAGGTAATTGACAGAGGAAAAAATAGGAGCAGCATGGTCTCTCTGGGGTAGAGTGTATCACACACATTTTAAAAAACAAACTGCAAATGCACATAGATCACTGCATCTTGGGCAAAGTCCAGTAGGTTGTTTGGCCAAGTGCCAGGTGGGATAGTTGCTCTGAATCACTGGACAATTTTTATGGTACAACAGATTCCCCCAAGCAACACATACTTACCTGAAATTGTTCCACACTAACCATATGAAAGAAATTTTGGACAAATACTAAATGCCTTTTGTTCTATATGTAGTTTCACTCAATGGCTCAGATTTTCAGTCTTTGTTGTGGAAGAGACTCAGATGTCACACAACATTAATTTATAAAACTTGTTTCTAAAGGATTAACAGACTTGTCATAGATCCACATAGCTATTAAATGGCTAGTCTTCCCCCTGCGTTAACAGGTTGGTTAGTTAGTAATTTGTAGTGCCTGGAGGTCCACTGTGAAGAACCAAGACCCCACTGTGCTGGGAACTTCACAAACACAAAATGAACATACAGTAAGTGATTACAGATCTAGATAAAATGCTGCCATTTGAGAACACGAACAGATTTGAAAGCAACATCTTATTTTCTTGTTAAAGTGGCAGCAAATGAGAGCAGGATGTTATGTATTACCTTTGTATATGGCAGTGGTGAGACTGTTTCTGGAACAGTCTCCAGTTCTGTTGTCCACACTTGAAAAAGGATACTTTAAAAAATTGAAAAACATTCAAAAAAGACATGAGAATAGTCTGAGGTCTGGAAAACGTGCTTTCCAGGAAGAGACTTCAGAAGCACAGTCTATGTAGTTTGTCAAAAAGAAAGTTAAGAAATGACTCGTCCATGGTTGGCGTACATAAATGGAGAAGATTTCTGGTCATGATCTTTAGTTTAGCAGACAAAGGAATAACAAGATGGAAGCTGAATTCAGACTGGAAAAAGGATACAGTAAGCGTAGTCAATCGTTAGACCAGTTTACCTGTAGATGTGGTGGACTCACCATCAAGATTTGGATTTTTCTTAAATGATCTAGCTCACTCAAAAGTTACTGGGCTTGATGTATGAACTGGGTGAAATTCTAGTAACATGCAGAAGGTCCTGGGTTCAATTCCCAGGGGGTTGGACTTGATGATCTCATGAGGTCCCTTCCAGCCCTATGATTTGATTTGATTTGATTTGTTTGTTAAGCAAAAGGTCAGATTAAAGTCCCTTGGCTTAGTTCCAAATCTATAATAAAATTCTTCTTACCAATAGGGGGCACTGCTGTGCAGCAAAATAGAAAGTAACCTACAGAATTAGTGCCAAAAGCAGTCAGTAAACAAAACATTTTAAATGGTGACAATCTTGGGTCCCATTCAGAGCTTATCTCCCTGGGTGGGGAGAACAGGAAAGCTTTGGTCACTCAAAGGCATGAATTTCATTTATGTAGATTTCAGCATGTTAAACTCCTGTACAGACACTCTCCAGAGTAAAGTGGCCTTAATTCACTATAAATTAATCTTTGAAGGTTAGTTACAGAAAACTAAAGCCGCTTGACTGACTTGATTCCCTGTAACTTCCCTGAGTGTCCCCAGGTAGAACAGTTCAAAGTCTTTACTCAGGAAGGCAAGTGTGATCTTCCAGTGAGATATTACAGAATAGGTTTTTTAATTCCTTACTCAGTTGCTCCCATTTTTGAAATTAAAAAAAGAAATAGTGAAAACATGTACTTGATTAGTCAGTTGAGGTTCTCAGTGGAAAAACAACAGGTTCGTATTAAATGATGCTTCCTGCTGCATGTGAGAACCGTTTGTTATATTATCTTATTCAGAGGAAGGCATTGCTGGAGTGTGACCTGAGTAGATACTATAAGAACAAAGGCATAACAGGGGTAAAAAATGGACCAGTGCAGATGGAAGACAATATCATTTTGCTGTATGCAGTGTACTTGTAACCAAGTTAGTCCCAGGATAGTAGACGTGTGAGTTTGGTAACATCTTTTGTTTTATCTGATCAATCATTGTAATGACTCTAATTATTACAACTAATTTAAATCTTAATGCCCAGTTACCGTTGGGATGTAACAAAACATCCATTTGTTGAATTCTGGCATTTGCAAAAGCAATATGCATTTATGTACTTGAACGGGTAACTGCATGTGCTTTACGGAAACAATGGTGTAGTAAACAGAGTCTCCTGGGAAGGTGATTACATCAATAATCTTGGCAGGTTCGGAAACTGACAGCACCAAGGAACAGCACTGGTGTGGGTTATTCTGCAGATAAGGAAAGTGCTGGGTCTCCTGTTCAGTCTTGCTGCTGAACATTAAGTCCACCTGAAATTGATTATTGATCCGTATAACCTCCCTGCTCATTCAATCTAACTGCATTTTGACAACCTTCTTTACTGGGCTGGCCTGAAGGTCTGGCTGATGCTGTGACCTTGGCAATCTTGTGTCCTGGGCTGGGATCAGCATATGAGCAACATTCTACAGATAGGATTAGTAAGTGCCATTCTTGCAGTGTCCAAAAGCAGCAGGTTTTGGAGACACATGGTTAGCCAAAATGAAGAGCTAGGTGGAAACCTGCATATGAATCTCTACTGTGGAGAAGGGACATGCTCAGGACCGTTGTTGCCCTGGGGAAAGACCTGGGGCCTGGGCCCTGGACTCCTGCTGCTGCCAGCCTGGACCCCGATCACTGGGCAGGGCTGGGTGAGGCAGTGGCTGCCATTGGTGGCCCAGTCTGGATTGCAGACTGGGAGAGGCACTATTGCAGCGAGCCTGGCCCAGCCCCAGATACCCAGCCAAGGATGGGGCTGGGAGAGGCAGGGGGCGTGAAAAAGATTCAGGGGACTGGCACCAGGACTTGGGGCATGTACCCTGTGTGCCAGGCACCAGCGATGCCCCTGGATATGCTTCCTTTAGACTCAAGCTTCCCCACTTTCCTCATTGCAGCTATCCCAATTAAGTTAACATGCCTGTTTCTGTTAGCAAGGTGAATAGGAATCGGCCCTTTCTGTTCCTCCCAGACTCAATCGTGGGGAAGATTGAGCTGATGCTTAAAGGTCCAGCAGCCTCTTTCTGATTCAGAACAGAAAATCATGGAAACAAACAAGGAACTCTGAATGCTAAGGGATCAGTTTACCCAGCTGTTGTAAATCTGTAACTCCATTGAGTTACATTCAGTAGAGCTGCACCACTTTACCAGTTGAGCTGGTTTTTAAGCAGCAGGTCAAACTGAAGCTCTATCCAAACACAACGTCAAATCTTTGTTTCCACTGAGACACTCACTAGCTGTCACACTATATTATAGACCATGAGCCTGAAGCATGCTCTGAAGCCTGGAAATAAACTCCAATTAGGGAGGGGATGGGGGGAGCCTACCTTCATCCAAAAGCTCAGCCTCTATTTTATTTCTTCCATTTATAGTTTGCATATGTTCTCTGTTCTCATCCATCTGTTTCTTGCCTCTCCTTTTTTTCTTCTCGTGACTGTTGTGTAGCCTTCCCATCTTTTTGTTTATGATTGACTGAATCTTTGTAGTGGCCAGACTTATGTTTGAGGCAACTAATTCTTCACTAGTTCTGAACAGTTTTTGAAAAAGCTGCAGATGGTCCTCTAAACGTTGCTTGATGGTTGCTAAATCCACCTTCAAAATCTCCACGGAAACATTCATTGGTTCCACTAGATTAACTGCAGTATGATTGCAGCACTGATCCCTATCGTCCCTCCATGACTGATGCCTCTTGATCTCCAGACTTAGATGTTTGATCTCCTTTTTTAGTATCATGATATCATCATATGCTGGATTATCCACTGTGTCATCCCTGACAGCCTCATGGTTAGGCTCCATATGTTCAGTGTTGCTATGTGGGCTGCTGACTTCCTCCAGACTGTCTTTTGTTTGCTTTTTATGCTCAGGATGTTTAGGGAAGTTGTGAGTATTGTGGTTACTCTCATGGCCCATCTCCAAGAAATGCAATCTTTTTGTAAGAGATTCTAAAGTCTTGTTTTGCTCTTTGAGTTTATCTGACATGTGTCTAAGGCCTTCTTGCAGTTGAGGTACTGATGATATTGGGGTACTGTGGTCTTCTTCAGACAAGACCTCCATAATTTCTGCTCCCAATAAGGCTTCTAGTGCTGTTTCATGCCGCATTGCATCCTCCAAAAGAGAGCTGAAAGAGCTATTGAGATACTTGATGTGGCCATGAATTTCCTCATCTTTCTTCTTTAAGAAGCCAGTATCTTCTGACAGAATCTTAATCTGTGATTCAAGAAGAGACATACTGTCCATCAATTTTCTGCTTTGTTGTTCATAAGCAAGAGACTGATGGATAGAATGAAAAGCTGTGGACAGCTCTTCAGTTTTATTATCCTTTAAAGATGTCTCTAGTTGATGCACTTCCTTTAAATTTAGCTGGATATCTTCTACGGAAAGGGTGATATTCTTTTGCTCTTCCTCCAGTATGTCAATGTCCGAAGATATTTTCTTGCAATTGCACTCTGTCACGTATTTCAGTAGATCCCAGTGGCTTTCTTGAAGATTTAAGAGAGTATAGTTGAGCTCTGATATCTGCCTTTCCAGAATTGCTTTGTTCTCTTCTATAGTAAGTGATTTTTCCATTAAGGCTACTCTAAACTCCTCTGATTCAAGCTTTGACTTGGCTTTTAAGTCTTTAACCCATCTTTCTAAAACAGTAATATCCTCAAAGGCTACATCTGACTCGGTGTAAAGTTCTTTAAGCTGCTTTGCATGCCCTATAAGGGTCTCATTGAGTTGCCTAATGGATAGCCAGATAGCTTCATCTTTGTTGCCACACCACAAGGAGAGTTCTGTTAAGTTTCTATTCAAAGTCTCAAGTTCATCTTCAAGGTTTTCTTGCTCTTGTTTCATGTCTGCCATGCTACTGTTCATAGCTAACAAATGAGACTGCTGTATCTTATGATACCTCTTAAGCTTCATGTCAGTATCTGCTTTGGTCGTGGTGAGATTGGAGTGAATTATTGTCTGTTGCACATGTAGCTGGTTGCCTACTTCCCTTTTCAGCTGCTCCATTCGCTCTACATTTTCTTGAACTTTTGAGTCAAACTTAGTTCCTAGCTCCTGGAATTCCTTCTTGGGAACCATGCTTTCTTGGAATCTCTCTATGCTTTTTCTGTTGGCCTCCACGTCCTTAGACAGATTTCTTACTGTGCTGGAGAGGTTCTGTAAGCTTTTATTGAAGCTTGCCCACACAGCATTAAAATGTTCTCTCAGGAAACTCTCTACATGGGGAAACAGCATTTGCTGAAGAAGTCTTTCATACAGTTCTGTAACACAAAATGTAAGAAGAATATTCCTGTAAAACTAAAAGGCAAAATTTAAATGACTTTTTGGGAAAACTCATCTTTCTGGGCTGGGAACCAATTTGGGCAAGTCCTCCCCAGGTTCCTTAGCTAAGAACTCTGCTGTGGCGACTACCATAGTATTCCCCAAAATCTAAGTTTTCCTTTAAAAGGGAATTAAACTTATAGCTCCTACAGTTGCAAAAGTAATCTTTCAATTTTAATTGAGCATCAGTCAATGTAGTTTGAAACAATAGCTCTGAGAGTTATGATGTGCCCCCATTCATCTAAGAAGCTTGTTAGCTCTGAACTTTTAGGACTATAATTTCTCAACTGGTCATTTTAGCAACACCGGCCACCAGTTAATATGTGTATCCCACAATCCCATAATGCCTTTCTTTCTAAACCTACCATGCAACTATATGTATGAAATACAAAATTACACAACACACTGAAATCTGAAAATGTTTCCAATGTTCCCTCTAAGAGATGCTGGCAGCTGAGCAACTCATGTTGCTCGCTGCACTGCCCCCCCCCCCGCTTGTTGCGCTACCCCCCCATGGGCCCGCTCCTCCCCCCCCACTCCCAGCGGCCCCCCCACCACCATCGTGGCCCGCTCCTGGCCGCCCCCCTGCCCCCTGCTCCCAGCTGTCCCCTGCTCCTGGCCGCCCCCCCCCTGCTCCCCGCAGCTCCCCCCGCCCCCGCTCCCGGCCGCCCCCTCTGCTCCTAGCTGCCCCCCACTCCCCCCACCCCCCCCGCCCCCCCCGCCCCCGGCCGCCCCCCACCCCCATGGGCCTGCTCCCGGCCGCCCCCCCCAGCCCACTCCCGGCTCCCCAAGCAGCCTTCCCGCCCCCACTCCTGGCGGTCCCCAGAAACTTACCTTGTGGCTGGAGCCAGAGAAGCTCTATGGAGCATGCCCAGATTTTCTGGGCATGCTCCGTTAGAGCTTCTCTGGGCGGGAGTTTTGAAAACTTCCTGCTCCACAGGAGCTCTATGGAGGGCCTCTGGCTGCTGGCAGTGCGCTGCCAGCAGCCTTCCCTGCGCTGGCAGCTGTGGCGGGCTGCGCTGCAGCACGCCAGCGCAGCTTACAGGAAACATTGGTTGAGACTGAATAAACTAAAATGACTTTTAATACCAAATACAAGGAATACTCAGTTTTGAAGACCCACTGGACGTGGGCAGCATATATGAAGTAAATATAATGGTATCTGAGTTGATGGTGACCAACTCAAAGACTGATCTTTCTGCATAAAGAAGCAGGTTCTAAGAATCCATGGCTCACTAGTAAGCCAAATTCAGCAGTGAAGGATGTGGAGTACAGGCTAGTTTAAAGAAGAGTGGAAGTGTCTGAACTATGTAACTTCCACCAATATGGAATTTTGTGTAATGTCTCCACAATGACTGTGCAAAAATTTACAGAGTAAAGGGAAGAAGATGAGGAATGCAGTAGGAAAAGAAATTAATAAATGAGAGGTTTGTTTTTTCTTACACAGTGAATTACTTTTCCTGATACCCCAGTCTTCGGCCCTTGTGGCATGTAAATTATGTATTAGCTGAATGTCAGATAAATTCAAATTAAACTATGCTATCTATGATTTACACTATTACACCCCAGTTTGTCATTTTAATTTTGCTCTGCGATGTCCATGGGAGTTGCACTCATTTACACCATGTCTGGATTTGGCCCACTCTGTGTCTATATTTTAATCAGGTGTTACTGCAGCATATGTGGATATATTTAGTGAGCTTTCATCTAGCTAGCACAAGTACCAATAACAATGAAATTGGTACTCCAAACAAGCTTGCCTGGGACTTGGAATCTGTACTCAAGCTGCCAAGATAGTTCAGTCAACACTAACGGAAGTCTGTCTCCACCTGCTGCACTTGTATGTAAATATACCCTAAGAATTGGAGTAAAGCTCTACAGAATATCAGGTTCTAATTTCTAGATTGTCTTTCTGATCTGTACGAACATACAGTTCCATCTTTCTAGGCCAGTCCACTCACCTGATATATTTTGGTTCATTTTTGGTGTCATGGTGGTAATGTTGTTTTCCGGTAGTCTCTGTAAATCTCCAGCTGACTGATGTATGTCGTTCTGAAGATCTAGGCGTTCCTGATGATTCTGAATGGTTTTCATAATTTCTTTGGCATGCAGTGAGGTTGACACTAATTGTAAAATGAAAAAAAGTGATCAACCACACAGTATCCAGCAATTAGAGTGCAAGGGTGCTCATGGGAATAAAAACTGGGTCACTTTTGGAGTGAAACTGCACCCCACAACTGAAGTAGCCAGAGGTTGAAGTAAGGCGAACACAGTTCCAGAGCCCCTATTTTTAGACAGACAACGTTCTGGGTCCCCTAAAAATAGAGGAACCTGCCAGAATGCAGTGTTCCAGGGCCCCTTAAAAATAGATACAGCAGCCAGAATGCGGAGTTCAGGTGAGTTCTACCTTAAGGCCAGCCAGCAGAGAGCTGTGTCAGGCTGGCAGTTTGTGGCCCAGAAGCAGCTCCCAGCCCCCAGCGGAAATGTCTCCAGTCAGCCAGCATGCAAACAGCAGAGGTAAGGCCTTGGCTGGGCCTGGGGGAGCCCTGCAGTGGGGCTTGGGGAAGGGTTTTGTGGTTAGGGGGAGCTGGCCTCTAAGATGGGGGTCTGTGGAGCTGCTGGCAGACAAGGAATGCTGCTGGGGTTGTGTGGGGCAGGGTGAGTGTGTGGGTGTATGTAGCTGGGGTGTGTACATGTAGGTGAGGCTCGGGGTGTAGCTGGGGGTGTGTACCTGGGGGTTTGTGTAGTTGGGGGGGGTGGAGCGGAGTGATAACCAATGCATGTGGTACTCAGAAGTGGTTGCAAATGCCTACCTGGGCTAGGGGGCAGACATTTGTGGGCCCGGACCCACATGAGGGGCACCTGGAAATTTGGGAGGATTCCGGGGGCCCCAAGTTATACTTTAACCCCTGAGTAGCTAGAGTGGGTGAAAGGGTCCCGCACTGGCATGAGTGGGGCCTGCACCGGCATGAGGGGAGCCCACCAATTTAGGAAGGTTCCAGGGTCCCCCAAATTATACTTTAACCCCTGGAAGGAGCTTGGCTCTTCCCCTCCTTTCCACTGCTATTGGTGGAGCTGGCTTTCCCCCACAGTCCCAGGTCCAGAGGAGCTGTCATCTCCCATGCTTTCTCAGGGCAGAAGAGGCTCGCTGTCCTAGCCCAGAAGGAGTTCTGTGGCCATGTTGATTGCCCATACACCTGTTTCCCCACCCTGTACACACCCGACAGTGTGAAAGATGCACCCCCAAATTAGCACAGGCTCTGAACCAAACCCTGTAGTTGTTACTCACTGAGTAAAGAATTAATTCATCCTTGCATCTTCCAATGACTGATCAATATTTTTGTATTAAATAAAGGTTTCATTGAAGCAGGGCTATTATCTGTAAGGCTATCCAAGCTTGGAATTAGGCCACCTATCAACAGTGTCAGCTGGACTCTAAAAAGAAAACAAAGTTGTCTGTCTACAGTTCTCACCATTTGCTTTTTGGGAGCTTTTCTTACAAAACTATTTTTTACTGAGAATGTATTTTTGGTCCAGGACAGAATTTCTGGTCAAAGGGAAGACCTGCATGACCTGCTGCCTAAGGTGGGCTGCAACGCCCGCCATGTATTTGGTGAACATGCACAGTGCAAGCGATGGCCCAAAGGGGAGCATCATGAATTGGTATTGCTGTGTGCCAACCACAGAGTGTAGGAATCTTCTGTAACCCAGGAAAATCGAGATCTGGAAATAGGCATCTTAAGTCAAGGGTTGTGTACCCGATGCCTGGATCCAGTGAGAGAATTGTGGCACCTAGAGAGGCCTACAGAACTTCAGTTTCTTGAGGTTTTGCAGGTCTGAGATGGCCTTGAAGTCTCCTTTTGCCTTTAGGATTAGGGAGTAAAATAAAAAGCCTTTCCCCATTGAGGTCTCAAACGCTTTTGCCATTCTCAAGAGGCCTGAATGAGAGGATGTTCATACAAGGTGTCCCTAAAGAGGAACAGGGAAGGAGAGTGGGATGCAGGAAGTGAGGTAAACCGAAGGATATACCTGGTAGCTACTGCACTTAGTACCCAATGGTGTGATATTTTGGCAGACCAAGATAAGAGCAGAGAGGTAAGGTGGCATGAAAATAATAGTCCTGATCTTGGAAAGTGACTGGTAGGGAGCACCTAGGTGCACCTTCAGAAGTTGTTTTCCTCCCAGTTGCTCAAGCCTGACTGGGGTGCAATGGTCAGGGTTGGCCCTGGCATCTTTTGTAACCCTTGATCTTTCTTTTAAAGGGTTCTCCTTGATGCTGCCCCCCAAACCTCCCCAGCTGCTGGGACCCAAAATGCCTCCTGGCAGATGATGGGGCATATAGAACCAAGGAGCATAGTCTGGCCCTGGAGTCCTTCAACCCTGGCAGCCTGGCATCTGTCTGGACTGCAAACAGGGCTGTGCAATCAAGGTAGGTCCTAGCTGAACTGCTGGATCTCTTATGAAAGGCCAGATGATTGGAGCCATGATACCCTTGTCATTGATGCTGCCAGTGTTATCATCCTGGCTCCAAATCAGCCATGTCTGAGAATTTCCAAAGGGATAGCCGTGTTAGTCTAGTCCAGCAAAAAAAACCTGTGTTCATCTAGTCCAGCAAAAAAAAAACAAGGAGTTGTGTGGCACTTAAAGACTAAGAGATTTCAACAATTTCCACTCCACAATCAAATTGAGCCTGGAACACTCCACACAGGAGATCCACTTTCTCGACACTACAGTACAAATCAGGGATAGACACACCACCACCACCCTATACTGAAAAAAAGGACAGTTACTTACCTGTAACTTCTGTTCTTCGAGATGCGCTGCTCACATCCATTCCCCTTTGGTGCGCATGCGCCGATGTGCCTGACTGCCAGAAAGCTTTTGCCTTTAGTCTGACCTCCCAGGGGCAGCAGCGGTGCCCCCTAGCGTGGCCAGTGACTGCCCCTTCCTAGCCGTTGCTGCTCCGCCTCTCCCCTCAGTCCCTTCTTTCCAGTAACTGAAGCGGGGACGAGGGGCGGGTGTGGAATGGATGTGATCAGCGCATCTCGAAGAACAGCAGTTACAGGTAAATAACTGTCTTTTTTTCTTCTTCGAGCAGCTGCTCACATGCATTCCCCTTAGGTGAACAGCGAGCCTTACCTTGGACAGCGGGTGGAGTTACAAGCTGCTGGTGTGGAGGACGGCTTCACCGAACGCCGCATTGCCTCTTGCTTGTTGCACCAGGGCATAGTGGGAGGCGAAAGTGTGGACTGAAGCCCAAGTTGCTGCCCAGCAAATCTGAATGGGAATACAGGCTAAGAACACTGCTGACGCCGCTTAAGCTCTAGTTGAGTGCGCTTTAACGGGCCCAGGGAGCAGGGTTCTGGCAATTCGGTACCATTCCCTTATGCAGGCTACCATCCGGGATGAGATTATCTGCGACGTCACTGGGTTACCCTTGAACCTTTCCGCTGTAGCTACAAACAACTGCGTTGATTTGCGGAAGGGCCTTGTCCTTCTGATGTAGAAGGCTAAAGCTCTACGAACGTCCAGGGAGTGCCGTTGCCTCTGCTCCTCCAAGGTGTGCGGCTTGGGAAAGAACACAGGCAGAAAAATGAATTGGTTTAAGTGGAAGGCGGACACCACCTTCGGGAGGAAGGCCAGATGCGGCCAAAGGCAGACCTTGTCCTTGAAGAACACTGTGTACATTGGTTCAGATGAGAGGGCCCTGAGTTCCAACATCCTCCTACCTGACGTGATGGCCACGAGGAAGGCTACCTTCTGCAAAAGAACGGTGAGAGGACACGTGGCCATGGGTTCGAAGGGTGGGCCAGAGAGTACACGGAGGACTAGGCTGAGGTCCCACTGGGGGGGGGGGGGAGAGACCCATGCTCTTGGAAGCACTCTGTCCAGCTCTCTGAGGAAGCGCACCGCCATCGGGTATGAGAAGACTCGGCCTCCCTCTAAGGGCCAGTGGAAGGCGGAAATGGCTGCTAGGTGGACCCTCAATGAAGATGAGGTCAGGCCCTTATGGCTCAGAGAGCACAGCTAGTCCAGAATTACCTGGATGGGTGCCCCTAGCAGATCCACCCCTCTGGCCCTGGTCCAGCTCACAAACCTCTTCCCCTTTGCCTCGTAGGTATGCCGCGTGGATCGCTTTCGGCTACCCAGGAGGATGCATCTCACTTCCTACCTACAGTTCGAGCAAGAGGTGAAACCAGTGCTGACAAGGCCATGCTGGGGCAATGAAGATGACTTTCATCTTGTCCCTCTTCACCTTCAGGAAGACTCTGTGCAGGAGCGGAAACGGGGGGAAGGCGTAGAGGAGGCCGCTCGACCAGTCCAGCAGGAGCGCATCCAGTAGGGAGCCCCTCTCCAGGCCTTTGTGGGAAGAGAACAGCTGGCACTTCCTGTTCTTGCAAGTCACAAAGAGGTCCACTCGGGGACGACCCCCGTCGTGGAAGATGGATTGCGCCACCGCGGAGTGAAGGGACCACTCGTGTTGCGAACAGAAGTACCTGCTCAGGCAATCCGCTTGGCTGTTCCTTGCTCCCGGGAGGTGAGAGGCCACTAAGTGGAAACTGTACCTCATCGCCAAATCCCATAGGCGAGTTGCTTCCCGACATAAGGCTGAGGAGTGGGTGCCCCCCTGATGGTTCACATAGTACACGGCAATCGTGTTATCTGTGAGCGCGTGTACGAATTGGCCGCGCAGATGGTCCTTGAAGACCGCGCAGGCGAGTCTGATTGCCCGCAGTTCTTTCACACTGATGTGGAGGGAGACCTCCCCCGGTTCCCAGGTCCCTTGGGTGCTGGGGCTGGAACTTAGATGGGCCCTCCACCCTACATTGGAAGCGTCCGATATCAGCGATATTGAGGGGGTTATCGATCCGAAGGGGATTCCTTCCATCACCTTTCCCAGGTTCCTCCACCACACCAACTGATGCAAAACCTGCCTTGGGACCCACACCACCTTGTCCCAATGATGCCTGCTGGGACGAAAGGCGGATCAGAACCACAACTACAGCGGGCGGAGAAGGAGGCGGGCGAGGCAGACTACAGGTGTGGCCGCCACCATGTGGCTGAGAAGTCTCATACACTGTCTGTCTGTGGTGGTTGAGTCCCTTTCGACTGTGGTGATGGTGTCGGCTATGGCCGTGAACCTGGCTGGTGGCAGGGAGGCCTTGGCCCCGACTGAATCTAAGGATGCCCCGATAAATTCTATCCTTTGAGTGGAAGACAAGACTGACTTTTGCTCGTTGATTAGCAGCCCCAGGCGGCTGCACAACGCGTGGGTTGTGCGGATGGCTGCCTGTAACTGGCCTACCTTCCTCCCTCTGAGAAGCCAATTGTCTAGGTAAGGAAAGACCTGGACCCCTCTCCTTCGCAGGGCGGCCACCACCACTGCCATGCATTTCGTGAAAACTGGGTATGATCGAAATATGGAAGTATGCATCCTGTAAGTCGAGGACAGCAAACCAATCCCCGGGATCTACCAACAGGATAATGTGGCTGAGGGTGACCATCCGGAACTTTAGCTTTTTGAGGAACCTGTTTAGGCCTCGAAGGTCCAAGATGGGCCGGAGGCCTCCCTTCATTTTGGGGATCAGAAAATAACGTGAGTAGAATCCTTCCCCTCTCTCCATCTTCGGGACCAGCTCTATGGCACCAAGCCTCAGAAGCTTCCCCACCTCTTCGTTGAGGAGCTGCTCATGCCCCGCGTCCCGTGGGAGGAACTGGGGGGTGGAGAGACGTCTGCAAGGCTTCGCGCGGAACAGCAAGGCGTAACCGTAAAGAACCGTCCGCAGTACCCATTGGTCTGTTGTGATCGAGGCCCACTCGCAGAAGAAGGAGAGCCAGTCGCGAAAGGGAGGAACGGGAGAGGGCCGGGCCTGGTGGAGTGGGACGCCATCCTCGGGCCTTATGTCAAAAATGCCTCCACTGGCTGCCAGGAGGGCGCCCGGTCGATCGTGCAAGCCTGGAAGGGGAGCCAGTTCGGCCGGACCTAGCAGGTCGTGCCCCTTTTCTGTCGCTGGGTCTGGAGTCAGGGCGGAAAGATTGACATGGTTGGAAGGACTGGCCCAACGACTGTTGTCTGTGCTGGCGACGGGGCTCCTGTGACGAATAAAGGCCCAGGGACCGCAGCATCATGTGAGAGACCTTTAACCCATGTAACTTTTGTATCTGTCTTTTCGGAGAACAATGAGGGCCCCTCAAACGGGAGATCCTAAATCAATTGCTGCACCAGCAGGGGGAACCCCGAGACCTGGAGCCAGGCTGCCCGGCATAGGCATGCAGCTGATGCAACTGCATGTCCCGCCAAGTTCGCGGCATCCCAGGCGGCTTGCAACGTCGCCTTCACCACCAGTGACCCCTCCTCCAGAATAGTGTTGAAATCAGAGCATGTGTCTGGAGGCACAGAGTCTGAGAAGTGTGCCAGGGAACCCCATAGGTTAAAATTATACCGCCCCAGCAGGGCTTGGTGGTTTGCGATCTTGAGCTGCATCGCGGCTGTCGAATACAGCTTTTTACCCAATGCATCAAGCACCTTGGTGTCCTTGTTTCGCGGTCTCGCTGCTGGTTGGCCCTGGTGCTCCCTCTGGTTGGCCACCTCCACCACCAGGGAGGAGGGTTCTGGGTGGGAGTACAAGTATTGGAAGGGGGCTGCTGGGACATAGTGTTTCTTCTCTGCCCTCTTATGGGTGGTTGCTGCTGACGCCGGAGTCTGCCACACTGCATTCACAATCTTTTGGACCCCTTCGTGCAGGGGCAAGGCCAACCCTGAGGTCCCTGAGGAGGACAAGACATTAAAGAGTATGTCTGAACTGTCTTTTACTTCCTCCGCCTGCAGACCGAGATTTGATGCTAGTCTACGCAGGAGGTCCTGGTGCACTCTAAAATCATCAGTGGGTGCGGCCGACTCTCACGGCACCAGTTCATCCATGTACACCGACTGCTGGCTAGGCAACTGGGGTGGCACAGTGGGAGGGTCGTCCCAACCCCGCTTGCCCTGGGCTGAGAGCACCAGTCCTGGGTGACCTGCTGGGAGAGATGACAGAGAGGGTTAAGCCCCACGATCATACGACCACACATCTTTTTCTGACCAGGCAGAGCGCCCCCCCCCCCCCCCCGTACCTGGGCTGGGCGAGCAAAGAGGATTCCTTTCCCTAGTGGGGTCTGTGTGGGAAACGCTGACGGTCCCTTTGCCAAGCCGGAGAGCAGCCTTGGCGTCGGTACTGGGCCCTTTTCTGCCACCTTCTGTGGTGCCAAGGGGCCGAGGATGATGATGATGATGACGACGATGAGGAAGAGGATAGCCGCCGCCTTTTCGTCCCTCCAGGTGGGCTCTGGTGCCGCCCTGATGATCTGCCCCGCCACGGGGCATGCCCCGATGATGTCGCTGGGCTAGACCCAGCCTCTAGGTGGCCTGTGCGCGCCAAGCGCCTGTGGCGCTGCCCCCCCGTGCCGATGGTTCCATGTGGGGGCTGGCTACATGTTCTGCCTGTGGGCGATCCCACTCAGGGGAGAGCAGGGGTGGTTTCCCCCAAAGAGGGTAGCCGGGGTCGTGCCTCTGGTGGGGGCGGGGGTAAGGGCAAGGCCGCCAGGGCCCTTGCCGCCTCATAAGCCTGCAGTGTAGGGGGGGTGGGCACTGGCTCCGCTCTCAAACCGCCCGGGGTCAAGGGAGAGTCCGCCCGCTCCGGGCTGCTGCGATCCTGACCCACACGAGCTTCTCCCCGCGGTGATGGTGCTGCCAGTGACAGCTGGTCCAGGCGCGTGGCAGAGGTCCCCCCCGGGCACTTTCTCAGAGTCTAGAGTCAGGGCTGGCGCAGCTTCCATAAGTAGGGCTTTCACAGCCTGGTGTCTCGCTCTTAGTGCCGGGTTTAAAGGCTCTGCAGAGCTTACACTTATCCACGCAGTGTGCCTCCCCTAGGCACCACAGGCACTGGTCATGGGGGTCACTCACAGAGAACGCCCTACCGCAGGCTGCACACGGCTTGAAGCTGGGCGAGCAAGGCATCCCCACTCCTCGTTCTCTCCTTGTATGTATGTTTGTTTGTTTTTGTTTTTGTTTTTGTTTTTTGTTTTTTTTTTACTAACTAACTAAAGCTACTAGTAATAACTAACTACTAGAAGTACAGGACAAGACATGGGCAAGCGAACAAGGCAAGCACGTGGAGCACAGCAAACTGGCAACCAACACCAACTGTGGAAAGAAGGAACTGAGGGGAGAGGCGGAGCAGCAGCGGCTAGGAAGGGGCAGTCGCTGGCCGTGTTAGGGGGCACCCCTGCTGCCTCGGGAGGTCAGACTAAGGGCAAAAGCCTTCCGGCAGCCAGGCACATCGGCGCATGTGTACCTAAAGGGAATGCATGTGAGCAGCTGCTCGAAGAAGAACTTACTGATCGGTATAGTTATCTACATTCCTCAAGCTTCCATCCTAAACACACCACATGTTCCATTGTCTACAGCCAAGCCCTAAGATATAACCACATTTGCTCTGGTCCCTCAGACAGAAACAGACATCTTGAGGATCTCTATCAAGCATTCTTGAAACTACAGTACCCACCTGGGGAACTAAGAAAACAAGTTGACAGAGCTAGATGGGTTCCCCGAAGTCGTCTACTACACGAGAGGCCCAAGAAAGAAAACAAAACACCACCAGTCACCACATATAACCCTCAAGTCAGACCTCTGCAACAGATCATTAAGGATCTACAGCCTATTCTAAAAGATGATCCCTCACACTCTCAAGCTTTGGGAGACAGACCTCTCCTTGCCTACAGACAGCCGCCCAATCTTAAACAGATACGCACCAGCAACTGCAGATCTAACAGCAGAAACATTGAAGCAGGCACACACCCCTGCAACAAACCACGCTGCCAAGTCTGCCCACATATCTGCACAATAGATACCATCATAGGTCCTAATCAAGCCTGCTACTCCATGAAAGGCTCATTTACCTGCTCATCTACTAATGTGATCTATGCCATCATGTGCCAGAAATGCCCCAACACTTTATACATTGGACAAACAGGACAATCCCTGCACAAAAGAATAAATGAACATAGAGCTAATATCAGAAATCACGAAACAGAAAAACCAGTTGCTGAGCATTTCCATCTTTCTAATCACTCAATAAATGATTTAACTACCGTCATCAGAGATGTGACTGGGACATCAAGACTTCAAAGAGAAACAGCTGAACTCAAATTAATATGCAAATTAAATTCTGTGAAAGCAGGATTGAACTGAGACTATGGGTTCTTTTCCCATTACAAAAGGTAATTTGACTTCAGGCTTCCCATGGTTTGAACCTAACAACTGCTCTGATTTGCTGTTACTGTGTGACCTGATCCTATGTTTTAAACCGCCTTGCATTTATTTTCATTCCATTCTATAAATTCACCTATCTTCAAAGCATCTGATGAAGTGGGATTTTCTCCCACGAAAGCTCATGCGAAAAATAAATCTGTTAGTCTTTAAGTGCCACACGACTCCTTGGTTTTTTATGTCTGAGGATGCCTGACAGGAGGCCCTGGCTACTGTCTAATCCTCCTCCAAAATCACTCTGAACTCTTACTTAGAGAGCTGCAACAAGAAGTCAGAGAACTTATCTAATGACTGCCAGATGTCAAAGTGGTATTTTCCCAACAAGTGTTATTAATTAGTTGGATACACACAGTTCCAGGCTTGCCCTTGAATATACCTTTTGACCAAACAATCCTAGCTTCTTGGCCTCTTCATTCATTGGGGTGGGAACTTATTTGGCCTTGCCTTTCTTCTACGTTGACTACTATAATTATGACTAATTCTAGGGAGGGGTGGGTGTAATGGTATTTAAACTGTTTGGCAGGCACATAGTATTTTCTTTCCACCTGCTTAGACACCAGAAGCAGAAAGGCTGGGGTCTGCCACAATGTTTTGGCGAATTCACCATCCATTCGTGGATGGGCACCCTGGATGGGGTTGCTATCACCAGGATGCCAAACAGCTTGTCCACAGGCTCTTTTAGCTCCTCAACCGTAAGGCACAGATTGGCTACCATTGGCTTGAGTGTGCCCTGGTGGGATCTAAATTCATCTGGCAGGAGAATGGTAGAGGGCCCCACAACAGCTTCTTTGGGTGAGGAGAAGGATGAAACTGGCAAAGTAGAAGGACTGGGGTCATTCTTTCTGGCCAGAGTAGCTCCTTCCCAGCTCACTGTGGGTGCCTCCTTCCAGTTGAAGTCCGCAACCAAGTCTAGTACCATGTGAGGGGCCAAGTCTCCTGAAAGCAAGTGATCTTCTTGGACTGTGATGTGGGGGAACCCCCCAAGGGTTACAAGACTGCCATGGCCCAGACCACTGTCCTTGTAGCCAGATGCTCATAAGTGGCATCATGGGGAGGCCATGGTTGAGGATTGCCTGTGCGTAGGGCTCTCTCCTCCTCCTCCTCCTCCAGAGTTGCTTCTTGGGAACCATGGAGGAGCCAACACCATTTGCCTCTCTGCACTGTACCATGCATGCTGGTGTTCTAGTACCAGGAAGTGGTGCTGACTGCCAGGTATCTCACAACTAGCTTTTGTCCTTAGGTTTCATATATGTTGATGACTGAGGTCAGAACTTGGGGGACAGTGTCAGAAATCCATGGATTGGTAGTGGAGCTCCAGCGACTAATGAAATTCTGGGGATCTTTGCCATCAGTTTTCCAGAAACAATAGCCCAGTCTTCCACAATGCAGCTCCAGAGACCAATGCTGCAGATGAGATGACTGCAGGAGAGCACCACAATAGTGACAGAGATCACTGTGGAAGCCTCAGAGCAGGTTTTCCACACAAGCTCACTACAGGCATAGGTGACAGATGCCTGTGCAGAGGCCTCCCTTTCTGGGATGTTGGTGGAGGTCTTTCAAGCTTGGAACACCTCTGGCATAGCAGGCACCATTAAGTGCCAAAGAATCTTGCCACTTCCAGGAGTTGGATAGCTGATCTGGGATGGAGCTCAAAACCCAGGTATTTTCATTATTGCCCTAGGGCTTGCAGGACTGGGTAGCCCAATACAGATGTTGTCTGCTTTTCTGAGCTCTTCTTGTCTCTGTTAGGAGCTGGTGAGCACCCATGTTCTCTGTGTGTCTTCTTTGGTCTCTTCTTCAGCACTGGAGATGGTTATCAGTTCTAGGAAACCAACGGCAACCAGGAAGCACCCTGCACCAAAGCCAACATATTCAGTGCTAAGTCCTATTTACCCGGCTCTGCCACTGGTCTGGGCGCATCAAGAAGGTTCTTAATTTAATGTCCTGGTCCTTCTTGGTACAAGGCTGGAAACATTTATAGGTTTTGTACCTCTGCCACACATGAGCCTCTCCTAAGCAATTCAAGTAGCTCTGGTGTAGGTCGTTCACAGACACAGACTTCTTCCACAAAGCGGAGTTTAGACCTGGGGATCGGGGCATGCCCCGTCTCTGGATCGATTGCTAACCTAAAACTATCTCTAGATCTAACACTTAGGAATGGAGGAACTATAGAAATAGAGCAATGAAAAAAAACCCACTAAGTTGAAGAAGAACTTGTAAAAGCAAGAGAACATTCCAGCACTGTCACAGGTGATAAGAAGGGAGGGGCTGGCAAGCAGGATGACCGCCCTGCAGTTCCATGGGCCCCGCACTGCTGCTTCCTAATCCCACGCTGCCTTTAGCACTAAACCAAAGGCAAGGGATGGGACAGGAGCATGGAGCCCGACTTCATGGTTGGCCTGCCCCACTCCCCAGAGGCAGAGCAGCAGGCCCAGAGATGGGAGAGCAAAGCCTAGCATCTGGGCTTGCCTGTCCCGTCCCAGCCCCAGGAGCAAAACAGCCAGTACAGGGGTGGGAACATGGAGCCTGGCCTCTGGGCTGACCCACCCCATCCCCCACAGGCCGACTGGCCCTGCCCCTCCCTCCCAGTACAGACCTGGCTGGTAATGCCCATTTATGTGGGCATATACACATGCCATCACAGAAGGTGCTAGGCCAGTCCTACACATACCACTAGGAGAAAAATCTGCAGCAAATGCACATGTAGTCCACATACACCTAACTGGGAATAGACATGAACAAGCACTCAAAGAAGAATTCTGAGAGAGAAGTTTCCTCTTCACGACACTGATACAATTCACCTTGACGAATGAGTAATTCCTTGTTGTTACTTCCAGAACAGTTAGAGTTAATTCTTTGTATTAGTTTTTTGCCTCATTACCTCTTGTTAAAAGCCTGTTTGATAGAAATTTGTGGAGTTGTTACTTTCACTGGGCACTATTGTATTACAAGTCAGTCTAGGGCAACCAAAGACCACAAACACAACAAGTGCTTCGTAACAGGTATGTATTTTGTACAGCATTGAAGTCCATGACAGGAGCTGGGTTCTCAGTACTTTTTTTTAAAAAATCAGGTCACTTTTATTTAAGTGCCTGATGATGGGCAAAGGAATCTAAGTAAGTGCCCAATTTTGAAAATCTTGTCCCCTCAATCTCAAGCTGGCCAACATCCTGCATCAAACTTAGAGACTCATAAATAAGGATCTCCTTATACTGAAGGGTTGGGGAGCATCTTTCACTGAATAAAGGGCCTCTTCTTCCCTCACTAGTTATGGAAATATTACACAGAGATCCCATTTAACACAAACTGAATATATGCACTTTAAAAACTTCTCACAAAATAGTTCTTCCCAAAGCAAGCAAATTTTTATAGACCACGTTCGTCTATGCTGTAGAGCATGTATACAGCTGCTGAAAACCCTGCCTGTCATACTAATGTCTGAGGTTTTGTGAGGTTAAAGAGATGACATGAAATAGTGAGTTAAAGAACATACTTTGGTTTGAGAACTCTTCTCTGTCTTCTAGTCCTTCTGTATGGTCACCTGGCATTGGCACAAAATTGGGATCTGCAATTGAGATTTGATAAATAGCATATTTAATGACACTGCCTTGCTTTCCCCTCTTCTGTTAGTTATTACCCAAGTCAGCTACTCAAACCGGAAGTGATCTCACAGTATCTATAGATACTGATCCTCACCTACTGCAAATTGCGACAGTGCCATTGAAGGCATTGACACTATGTCAATTTATATCAGTTAAGGACCTGTTCCTTGTTGTCTATATTCGTTAAATTCCACCTGTACCTTGAAGTATACCAGATATTTAAATCAGTCTGTTTACCCATGTACTGCACCCATCACTGTAATATCACATGACTGTCTGTATCCCATTTTAATTGCTTGTACATTTAAGCCTAGTCCTACTGCACTCATATGTGTGAGGACTCCAAGGTTAGACCTTTGAATTATGAGTTCCTCAGGGCAGTATATCTTTTCCTGGATTGAAAGAGTTACCTCTTTTACAATGTCACACACTTACAGCACTGCATAACCAACAGAATAGCCTCAGTAGGTCTTCTATTCTGATTAACTGTCCTTTAAGAAATGAACTAGGGAGGAGTGTATACTGGTGCCTAACATTTCATTTAAAAGCTCAGGTTGAAAATTGGACCTACTTTACACATTTCAGTGATTTGGGTGGGAAAGTTTGTGTGTTCTTTGTATATTTAAAACTTAAAAATGTCTACAAATTACTACTATTTTTGTGACTCCCACCAAAAATCTCTACTATTCCTTTTTCTGGCTCTACAGTTAACTAAAAATGCTGGCACATTGTGCCTATCAACCATGCTAGTGTGCTCCTGGGGAATTAAAGAAGGTAGCCGTGTTTAGTGACGCTTGTTTACCAAATAATGTACTACAGTTGATATTATTCTTTTAACAGTATAAATGAAAGAATGGATGGTAGGATTACATGTTCCAAAATACACATTGCTTAAAATAGGGCTACATCTGCCTTCCAAAAAGAAAGCCAAATCTGCTAAAGTAAACAGAAACTCCCTTTTTAATCACAGAATCTATATGGCCATGAGATTAGGATTCTGTGAAAAAACTTTTTGTTCTCACTGTGGCCTCTTAATTACAAAGTGAAATTGTCTAAAAATAATGTAGTTTGGGCTCTCTGCTCCTCTTCTGACCGGGATTGACACACATTTTTTGCATGAAGTATTGTAGCCGTTCTGATCCCAGGATATTTGTGAGACAAGGTGGATGAAGTAATATTGCCTAACCCACCATGAATTACTGTGTCAGCCAGACATCTTGTCAGTTTCCCCTATTCCACGGAGTGTGGGGACTACAGGCTTCACCCTACCTTGTTTGGATTGAACAAGTCCTGATCTCTCTCATAAATAATTTGCTGTTGTAAACTGACCTAGTGACAAGCCTTCACTTGGGATTTAGTCCTAGTGGGGTTGACTTCTACCTCAGTTGAGTCCCTGGCAATATGGCAAACAGACCTTTCATCATGTGTGTTGAGCATGACTGCAGGCACCTAGGTAGACTATGTTCAACCATTACAGCTTCTTACAGTTTCAAACTAGCAGCAGATTCAGGGCATAAAGATCCAAAGAAGATGAGGCATATTGGTGGCTTCACATCTTAGACATGAGAATAGCTAAGTAAACAGTCTTATAATATATATACACACAGAAATGTAAAATAGAATGAAAGCCCTCAGATTTAATATAGAAAATAAATCCCTGTTGTTCATCTTAGCTCTTTTATTCATAGTTATTTAAAAACAAAAATGCTTTCCCTGTCCCTAACCAAAACTGCCAGGACTGATGTTGAGCTGTAATTTTTAACATTCACACTCTAACTTTCCTTACCATGGTGTTCACAGTTCTTGCCAAAAAAACCAGGGCAGCATTTCCAGTGCAAAGAGTTTAAAACCTTTTGTTTCACATGATAGACTGGTTTCAAAGTTGCCCTGTACCTGGAAGATGAAAAACAGTTGCAAATTAAGGACCTGATCATCAGTTGGTATAAATTAGTGTAACCTGGTTCTAATGCAGTCCTAAATGGTTAGTACAAAAAGCAGTTAGCTTGTAATTAAGGAATCATAATGCTTGCATCTAGAGATGACTGCTCAGGGGATCATTCGGCCTTCCTACATAGGGAGAGCACTCTTTTCTACTTCAGTGAACTGTGATTTTGAGTGGCTCCCTTGCTACAGGCCTCTCTCAGAAAAGCAGGATCACTAGGACAGTTCAATTAAGGAGTCCAATGGTAGCAACCAAATGCCAGTGGTGTTTTGGAAATGTAAATCCATTCACATTTAGAGGTGTAGGCTACCATTCTTTAATTAGCAAAATGTCAACAATTTATTCCACACTGTAATTGCTTCCACAGGTGTTGGAGTTGAGTTCCAAAATGTTCAGGTCTCTTGCTACTATACGGTGGTCTTAAATGAACACATTGTTACAGTTGTGTTACTGGTGTAACTATCAGAAACAACACAGAAAGGTTATACGTTCAAGTCAAATTTCATTCACACTCCAAATGCCAACTGGAACATATTTTGTGACTTTAATCAAATTCTAATGGATGGTTTAGTTTTAAATACGCATTCTACTGCAGCATGCAATATATAGTGCTGATGATGCCACAGAAAATTTAAAAAGGGTCAGAACAAACATGAAGCTGGACAGTCTGCTTTTACTGTTCAGAGCAATGGAAAAATTAATTCATAAATTGTTTACAAATAAGATGTTCAAAAATTAGTTTTAAGAAGTTAATAACATGTAAGACTCTGCGAGTGGCTGTTAAATACATTCTTTTTAACCAGGAAATCTCTGTTCCAGCTACTGCTTTCCAACCACTATCAAATGTACCAGTGCTGATAATTTAAACTCATCATTGTCCCTTGTACGGCCATGATTTTCTCTGGGAACAGTACCCAATGGAATCTTAGGCCCTAAAACTGCATTTACAGTGCACTTCATTTTATGCATTGTGCATAGGCCCATTACACTCAATAGAAATATGCATGTGTAAGGGTTTGCCATTTAAAGATCAGGATCTTAATGATCTCTGACTCAGCCTTTCTTTTAACGTGTTTCAGCACAGATCTATTGAGAGAGCCTCAGTTCAGTTAGTGACTGGCACACGACTCCTTGTTTTTTTCCCTTAATAAAGACTTCACATACAAGGATTCTCCCAGTTAAAGAATCCTAAGCTAGTTGTGGGATTTTAAAAAGCATGTAAGTGATGTAGTGCAAGTCCCCACTGGCTTTAAATGGGACTTGTGCTTTTAAGGGTACATCTACACTGGGAGGGGGAAAAAAAGGTGTGTTCTGAATCTGTGTTAGCTAACAGAGGTTGAAACAGTAGTGAACACAAGGCACCTTGGCTTCCAATTTCAGTGAACAGCTCGAGTTATAGGCTTTGGAGGAGCCTGGGCTTGAATTTGAGCTGCTAACTGAAGTTGAATGTTTAGTTGCCATGCCTTGACTGTTACTTTAGCACATATTAGCTAACCCAAGTTAAGAACATACTTTCCTTTGCAGTGAATACATATTTTGAGTTTCTTAGGAACTTTTGAGAATCTTACCCTAAATATCTAAAAGAAGAAGGTTCAGAACCTCCACTGGTTTTACTGAAGCTAGCAATGAAGCAGATAATGGAAGAATTAAACACATTCCTTGGAGTGTCTCATTTTATGATATATATAAAAAGGCAGGATGTTTGGGCTGCTTGTTTTATTTTGCTGTAACATTTTCCTAGCCCAGCACGTTGATCACGTCACACTTGTCTTTTACCTCTTCGCTAGCTTCTGCCTTGTCTACCACATTGACATGAATGACTTTTATTCATTTTCAAGGCCCTTCCCAATCAAACCCCACCCTACCTATTAACTGTTGATGCTCCTCCAGTTGGTCAAAATTTTTCAGTCAAACACATTCTCCTGTGCAGCATGTCACAGTTGTGAGGCATTCCTCGTAAACACCAGCAAAGCAGCATCACTGTCCTTCAAATCCCTCCAGTGGTGAGGGAGGGCTACTCTGTTTCTTTGGGCCCCATGCTTTCTTCTTTATGGCTTGCTCAAGTATGGCTGGGTGAGAGAAGGAAGGAGTCTGCTCCTGCCATCTACCCTGAGCCCTGATCGAGGACCATATGAGTAGCAGCTGCAAACCGCTGAGGTTAAGAGACGCTACGTTTCCTGAGATGCCTGTCCTTGTTCCCACTGCTCCAGATCTGTTTTCTGGAACCAGGGAGAGTGTTTGTGGCCTCAGTCTCGAGCTTTTCAATCTCTCTGATCCCTTTGTTCAGTGGGATTACCCCATCTCAACTCTCTCACTCATTTGTCTGAGTCACCAGCTTCCTCTTCAGGCCTCTGTGCCTAAAAGTCCTTGGCCCTACCTGGGCTGGCCTCACCCTAAAACATGTACCTTTCTGGTGGTGTGGCAGCAACTGCAATGAACCTGCTCAATTTACCTCCAGCCACTCTGTTCCCTTCCACTCTGTTTCCACTACCAGCTCCCTTTCAGCTGCCTCTGTCTACCTGAAAAGGAGGCTTATAATTGGTATGGCCAGCTCTTAAATTGGCCTCAGGTGACCTAATTAACTTGCAGCAACCCTGGTTGAATTACCCAAGGAACAAGAATTTGCTGATCCTGGAGTTAATGTATACACCTTCCACCATCCTCCTTTAGCCTTCTCATTTCCGTCATAGCTACAAAAAAAAACTGGATAATGGCTAGGTTGCTGGTGTGCAGAAACCACTGCAGACCATACTGGCCAATGCTGCCTCATTCTTTGCTTGAACTCACTGATTTGCCTATTCCCATTTGTTCCTCTTGGCTTATGGTTAGATTGTAAGCTTCTTTGGACAGAGACCATCTTTTTATTCTCTCTATGCAGCACTTAGCATAACGGGCTGATTCCTGAGCACTACTGCAATGCAAATATCACCATCAGTGAGGATACTTACATGATTTTCTGGCAGTCTGGGGCTCCATTTGAACAAGGCTGCTGTGATTTAATCACATACTTTTCTTTCTTGCAAGCAGCTGCATATGTAACCAGCTGGGACTTCATGAATGAACACCAGTTCCTGGGAAGGGAAAGGACAGAGAAGGAACTTGAAAGATTCTAAAAATCCCTGTTAATAATACTAATGCAAGGGATGTGTGCCATTCAGAGGGGGGGCCTCCTTTTCACGTTGAATGAAAGGGAAAATGGGAACATCTGCCAACACTTTTACTTGTAGAATTTGCTTCAGTCTGATAATGTGTGTTGGTGCTCTGTACAAGGGAACATTCTCTGAATTTTAGATGTCATAACCCAGACCTGTGTTTGTTTTGGGTGCAGTTCGCATGCTCAAAGCTTTACCTGAAAATAGTTTATTGGCTGATTGAAGTAATTGAGACATCAGATTACTTGACTGACATGTCAAATCAAGCTGCTAGGGATCTAAATAACATGGATTTTGGATACCCAGTGGGAGACTGCTTCTGAAATTATACGGTCCTACATAACTAGAATATCCATTTACAAAAAGACTTTTCTTAGGCAGTTACTTTCAGGACTGGATCAAAACCTGGGGCTGGTCATCCCCACTGCAGTGGTGGCCTGGCCTACCTGGGGGCAAGGCACCCAGCATGCTGGTGCTGTGGGGTGGGATTAGGGACCCTGGCCAGCACTGCTCAGAGGGCTGTGAGGGGCCCATGGCCAGCACAGCTTGGGGACTGGGGAGACAGCCTCTAGCCATTGCTGCTAGGGGGTACAGGGGGACCCACAAGCAGGAGAGACTGACAGGGCTGCAGGGAGCCCACGAATGGCGTGGCTCGGAGGGTGGGGTGGGGGCTGTGGCTGGGAGCAGCTCCAGAGGCCATATCAGCCCTGCCCCAGAACAGAAAGGAGTGAACAGGACTGACTCCCCCCTGGCACAGCCCAGGGGCAGGGTGGGAGCATCTCTGGAGCAGAGCCCTGCCCCCACAGTACCAACTGGGCAGGGGCACTCTGCCCCACCTCCCCCTCTGGCGCTGTGGGGATGTAATGGGGTCAGGATGTGGAAGGGCCATAGGGGCCAGGGCCTGGCCATAGGGTCCCCTATAGCCCCTGCATTAATCCAGCCCTGGTTTCTTTATGATGCTACTGCCTTGTGAAAAAAAAGTCTTCTCACCAAGAGAAATCAGCTAAGAAAAGTAAGTACAGTATCATTTGTTTTGTTTTTTCATTCTCATGTTCATGCTAAAGACAAGTAGATTTTGGCTGGGGCTGGTAAATTCTTGTGTTAATTTTAAAAGGCTGAATTATACTGAAATCTCCTGGTTATAGCATCTGTCTATTTCCATGGGTTTATAACCCACCCATGGATGTGAAATGAAAATTTGATAGGTGAGGCCCAGGACTAAATGTAATAAAAATGGAGGGGTTAGGAGCTGAGGGAGGGGGAAGGAGAAGAAATCAGTCTATACCTATAATAAGGGATCAAACAAACAATATGTTCTGAAAAAATCAGCTTGTAAGAAGTGTTAAAATGGAAACATGTTCAATAGCCTCGTTCAGACTGTGTTTATGCAAGAAGGTTCAGCAATTACTGAAACAATAAGGGAACCAAGCAACAACCCCTCCTGTTCAGTAATGAACAGAAAAGGAACGATGTCAATTTGTTGCTTCAAAAAAGGACCAAGGGAGAGAGAAGTGAATCCCAAATGGCAAGGAAACTGGACTCGTTGCCTAGCATTTTAGCTGTAATAATTTCCAGAGGAAGAGTCTATTTAACCAGTGGTACCTTTCTATAGCCCGTGTATCTCTAAAAAAGTCTAGCGTTTCTTGTTTAATTAACACAGATCCCCATCAGAATGGTTAATTCACATGTTTAATGCCAATTTTTCACAGGCTAGAAAGCTAAAGAACCGTAAGAGGTTCCCATCTTAATAACATCATAAACAATTTCAGAGGGGTATCCATGTTAGTCTGCATATAAAAAAACAATGGAAGTCCTGTGACACTTTAAAAAAGAGTAACAAATTTCTTTGGGCATAAGCTTTCATGGGCTGCAACCCATTTCATCAGATGCATCTGTTAGTGTTAGTCTTCAAGGTGCCACAGGACTTTGACTGGTTTTGCTATAGTGAACAGTGCCTCCTAAAGGGGTATTTTAATCTGACCTTTCAATCTAAGGTAATGTTTTTGGGATGTACTGTGGAAACTCAACATCTGTGACCAGGAATCACTCTGATGAAATTCTGTGTACCTATATTACACAGGAAGTCTGCATGATCCCAATGTTCGTATGTGGTCTTAAAATCTATGAAGTAACTTATCTCCCAATAGGCAATGCCTTGAACTTGTCTCTTGATCTATAACAGCTCCAAATGAAACTTTACACTCTCAGGGCTAGAACTGTAACAAGTTCATTAAAATAAAGTGTCACACAAGGCCTGAGAAGACTAAGCAACTTTGCAAATACATGGCCCAGCTTTCTAGTGAGCGTCATTCCTTACAAGTAGACTAGGCTAGAGTTTTTATGTCTATTGATTTAAAGTTCAAAAGAAACTGTAAGAACATTTAGATGGAATTTGAATGTCGACATTCCACCACTTGCTAAGGTGGCTGATGTCCCCACGACTATCCTCAGGTTGGGAGAGTGCATTCTCACCAGGGCCACTTCCACCAAGCTAGTGCAGGCTATTAAGAAGCAGGGAACAAACATCTATCTGGTTGAGTTGTTGCTTAGATTTCACCAAATAAGTAACTAGAGTGGACACTCCAGGTACTAGCCAGCCTGAGCACTGAGTCACAGACTGTCCTTTGGGCAGTCTAATATAGCTTGCCATCAACGAAAGCCTAACTGTGGTAGGTGAGTACTTTACACCAAAGATCACAAAATATTCAGGTTACTCTCAGTAAGAAAGAACCAGTACCTCCCCATGTCATTTTTCACCCTACATCTCACAACAAAGACAATGCTTGTAGCTAATCCTAGAGTAACTAATAAAGGACCTCTTGAAGAATTATTGCCAGGATTAAAAGAGGCCCCCCCCACACACACACACGTTAAAGTCTTTGTATCTTTTAGGGCTGTCACAAGTTAAATTGTTGGTGACTCCTTGTTCACACTTCAAAATCCTTGCCACTCAGAGTCTAGGTAGCAAAGGAGCAATAATTTCTCCTTAACAGGTATTTTTGATCTTCCCCCAGAATTCAAACATATAGGATGAGCGCCTCTGTACAGGTGGGTGGGGGGGAGCAACTAACAGTCTTTGTTTCACAATGGCCCATTTGGAATCAGTAGCCCTTCCTGATGGACAAGCAATAGCATCTTCTAAAGGAATTCACATTTTGTATTAGGTGAAATTTTTTTGTCTTATTTGGTGAGTTCCAGTTTCAGAACAAAAATTTTGCAGCTATAGAGCAAACACTTAAGTATTACCTTCTAGTGTGGGATATAGCAGTCATAAGGGAGATTAATGCATGCTGCAACTGAGAAGCATTTTATAAAATCTGAACACTACATACCTTTATATGACTCCAGTATCTGTCATAACAGTACTACGTACAGGGAGGTTGGTTTCCAGCTCTGCATTTGTCAGTGTTTAGTGAGACTTAAGGGCCTCAGCATAAGCTTGCACCTCATGTGGCGGTTGCCCAACCACTCCAGATCAAAGTAAGATATATCATAGGGCAAAAAAACAGCCCACTGCTGTGTTTCTTGTACCTCATAGAATGCATGGTACTGGCCACTATCAACTTCCAGCCCTTGGAGCATGCTATACTTTTCTCTGAAGAGCCCTTTACAAATATTTGTTCCTCATATAAGAGCTTAGGCTGTAATCAAATCACTCTTTTCCATTTTCTTTGTTAGACTGAGCTCCTGGAGTCTATCACTATACGGCAGTTGTTCTTATACTTTAATCAATGACATGGCTCTTTTTTTTGAGTCTTTTCCAATTTATCAACATTTTTGAACTGTGGATACCAGAGCTGGACACTGTATAACAACATTGGTCATACCAATACCTCTAATACAGCCTCTCTGCTCATTCCTGGGATTCCTGTTTATGCATCCAAAGATCGCGTTAGCCCTTTTGGCCTCAGTGTTGCACTGGGAGGTCAAATTCAGCTGACTATCCACCAGGGCCCCCAAATGTTTTTCAGTCATTGCTTTCTAGGATAGAGTCCCCCACTGTGCACGTATGGCCTACATTCTTTGTTCCTAGACATGTACATTTACATGTAGTCACATTGCATCATGTTTGCTTGCACCCACTGCATCAAGCTATCATTCTAGTTTAATCAAAATGCCCTGCAGCATTGAGTCTTACAGAAATCCACCTCTATTACATCAACACTAGTACCATTAACAACCAAACTTGTGATGTCATCAGAAAAATCAAATTAGTTTAACAGGATCTATTTTCCATAAACCTACATTGATCAGATTTAATTATATTACCCTCATTTGATTTTTTTTTTTTTGAGTCCCTGTATCAGCTGCTCCATTATTTTGCCAGATGGTGATGTCAGACTGATAGGCCTATAATTGTCTGCAACAATTCACCGACCCTTTCAAATACTGGCATAATATTAGCTTTCTTTCCATCTTCTGGAACGTACCTGGTGTTCCATGAAAGCCAACATTAATGGTCTAATAAGCTCTTCAGCCTGCTTTTAAAAGTTTTAAAGGCAACTTATCCAGAACTGCTGATTTAAAAATGTATGACTTTAGTAGCTGCTGTTTAACATCCTCCTGAGATACTAGTGAAATAGAAGACTGTCATACGATATGACTACATTATCTGTCTCTTTCCCAAATACAGAAAAGAAAAATATATTGATCACTTCTACCATTTCTGCATTAGTACTGATAATTCTACCATTCCAATGCCATTGTTAGGAATCTTTTTGTTCCAAATACACTTTTTAAAACTCTGTTTTCCTTATCTCTGATAGCTGATGATTTCTCCTTGTGTCCCTTTGCCTCCTATATGTTGCCTAACTTCTGATTTATATTCATTAGTATCAATTTCCCTCTCTTCCATATGTTACATGTTGTTTTTTAATTTTTTTTATAGCTTCCTTCATTTCTCTCTAAACCAGGTTTGGTTTTTAACCAGTATGGCCTTCTTCCTTGGTAATGGGATTGCAGGATTTTGGGCATCTAGTAAAAATGTTCTTAAACAATTCTTAGTTATCACTCTGATTTTTCTGATTAAATTTTCTCCAGGGTGATCTCGCTCATAAATGGTTTCCATTTTTTTTTAAATTGGCCCTTTTCATGCACTAATTATCACTGGTCTTGACTTCATTCTGTTCACGTTTTATAAATGTGATCAAGGTATGATCACATGTATCTAAATTACCATTATTTTTAGTTCTGTGACAAGTTTCTCTTTATATGTCAAGACGAGGTCAATGGAGAAGTCTTCTGTGTTGGATACACCACTTTGCTCACATGAGTACGTGTGTGTAGGAGTGGATTCTCTAAGTATGGCACCGCAGCTTATCTTAAGTCTGAGAAAGTGCTTCAGTTCACTATGTAACAGTGTGGTGTTTTGACAGAAAAACTACTTTCCCATAAGAAACCAACTACTTGCTAAAAACAAAAAAAATAAAATAAAACCCTATACAATGTGGTACACGTCATATGTGATGTTTGGAAAGGTCAGAAGACTCTTATGCCATTATTTTAAAATTGCTTGCATTAAAAGGGCATATTGTGTGTTATGGGAATAAATCTGTGTCTGATTAAAAAAAAAACCAGCAGAACTTTAGAGTGTATATTTTTAAGTGGAACACAGGAACTCAAGCTTTGATAATCTACAAATGTGGAAAAAGCTTGCCTGTGATTGAATTCTAGAAACAATGGAGAACCGTGTGAAGCACTGAAGCAGAGTCTGACATTACTAGCCAGGAGAGCACCTTTGCAATCAGTGGAAGGGGAAGAAGCCAGGATGGGGCTGGAAATGGTATGGGACTACAGCTGAATGCAAAGATTTAGACTGTGCTGTTTACAAATATTCACCAGGGCACAGTCTTTGGGTTTGCTGGGATCTGATAAGCATCTTCTGTTACCTGATGCTCTTAGAGAAATGTGATTGCTTTTGAGACTTCTGCTGTCCCTGATGCTAGACAAAATTAATTGTTCCTTGGAAATCAACATATTCCAGCATGCCCACAAATTCAAGAAAGCCTGAAGTGCTCTGAAAACTTAGCAGGGAGGGTCTGTCTACACAGGAAAGAAAAACCTCTAGCTGGCCTGTGACACCTGATTTGGACTCCTAGGGCTTAGGCTGCAGGATTGTTCCATTGCTGTGTAAATTTCTGGGCTTAGGCTGGAGCCCAGACTCTGGGACCTGCAGGCTGGGAATGAGACTTGCAGGGCCTAGGCTTTGTCTCTACACATAAAATGGTGCAGTGGGACAGCTGCACCACTCTAGCACTTCAGTGATGACACTATCTGTCTCGACAGGAGGGCTTCTAGTGTCACCACAGGTTCTCCACCCTCCCAAGAGGCAGTAGTTAGGTCGACGGATGAAGTCTCCCACGGACTTAGTGTTGTCAACGGTGGGGATTAGGTCAGTTTAACTGCATCACTCAGGTATGTATTTTTAGACTTCTCAGTAAATAAGTTACATAGATGTAATTTCCAAGTGTACACCAGGCCCTAGAGATGTTGCTTGTCACTGGTAAACACCATGAGTCTAATCTTGAAGTCTTTATGCAGCTCTCACTCAGGAAGGACCAGATTCTCAGCTGGTGTCAATATGGGTGGTTCAGCTGAAGTCAAGAGTGATGCCAATTTATTCAAGCTGAGGATCTGACTGTAAGAGTTTTACCTGACAGTGGACTTGAATAAAAACCAAGTTAGGAGTTATTTGCATGATGTGAATGCTAACAATGATCTGTGAACCCCAAAGCTATTTAGATGCCTAACTCTTACTGAAATCAATGGGAATGGGGCACCTAAATGCCTTTAAAAATCTGGGCCTTACTGCTGAATTCGGAGCTGAAAGCTCTGGCTGGGTCCTGTGTGCTTTGCAAATCAGAACTAGGCAAGGCTTTTCTCACTCAGAGCCTCACTATTTTCTTCTGAGTTAACAATGCAGCTTGGCTTGACTGCTAACACTAACTGATACTGTTTCTAGAACTGCTTCTACACTAGCATGTACTGCAGCATAGCTCATGTTCCCCTGTGTGTGAAAAATCAATGTCCGAGCAATGTAAATTACATCAATCTAAACACTGGTATAGACAGTGCAGTGTCAGCAAGAGAGCTTCTCCTTCACCTGCAGCTCCAGCTCCTGCTGCTCACAGGACTGGAGTAGTTAAGGTGATGGAAGACCTCTTAGATTAGACTAGAGCAGGTATGGCCAAACCGCGGCTCGGGAGCCACATGTGGCTCTTGAATGAAAAATTGTGGTTCCCAGAAGAACATCAGCAAATCAGTTTAGGAAAGCAGCCCTGGCCTAGGAGTTCAGGTGGCGGTCGGGATGGTGGGGAGAAGTGCATGATGGTTAGGATTTTAGAAAACTTGCCACTATCGTGCAGTCTTCTACATCGAGCAGCAGCTAAAGTTTTACTGTAGAGGCCTAATTTTCATGGTAGCCTTAAGTAATTATTAGAATCTGACATTAGTAGGATCAATATTTGTTCTCTTTTTACTGTAAAATTAAAGTGTGCAATGAATTTTAAACTTAGTAATTTTGGAGTAGGTAAAAGAATATGGCTATAGGCCTCAGTGCAGCTGTCAAAAGTTTGATGATCAATTTGTGTGGCTCTTGAGTTCCGTAAGTTTGGCCACCCCTGGACTAGAGCATTTATTGGCACAGCTGCATTGCTGCAGCTCTATCACTGTAAACGTTCCAGTATAGCCATAGTCAACATGTAGAATCTTGGACCCATGCTGTGGGAAGGCTGCCAGGTTTAGCTATGAGTCTGTAATCAGAATGGCAACCACTATTTTGAATAGGACTCTTTGCTTCTGGTATTCTTATTCTTTCCCAGTGAAAACAATCCACACCCCATGAGTCAGTGTGTGCTGATTTGTTTACCCCCCTCCCAGATACTGCTACAAAACAACAAGTTTCGTATGATTTATTTTTCTAAAACTGTGTGTGTGTGTGTGTGTGTGTGTGTGTGTGTGTGTGTGT
>ML681981.1:34172342-34214870 GCA_007922195.1 Podocnemis expansa
TGTGTGTGTGTGTGTGTGTGTGTGTGTGTGTGTGTGTGTGTAAGTACTGGTGGGTGTGGGAGGAGAGGACTGTGTGCTGGCATGTATATTTTTATATATTACATTTACTTATTTACACACACACACACACACACACACGTGAAAACCCTAATTCATATTCAAAACAGTCCAGATTCAGTAGATATTCCAAGTCATCAGCCTCAAACCCTAAACAGAACACAGACCCAATGAGTAGACAGTTCTAAATCACCAGGGCTGCTCTAAGTCAGATTCTGCAGGGGCCTTCTGTCAACTATTATACCAGTACATAAAACCAGAGCTCAGAGACCTTGACCCCTGCTCGGTGCTCCTCTCCTTCAGCCTGGCCAAAAATACCCCCCCAATACCAGGATCTGAGGGAAAGCTTAAATCTACCTGAAACTGCACAAGTGCAGTAAAGGAGATTTGAGGTCAGTAACTGGGAAGGCTGCTGCTTATTTGGACAATTACTAGCATTAAAGCTGGATGAATAGGGATTAAAATACTTGCAAATAGTTTGGCAGCTGCTAACTAGAGCTTCCTTTTGACTGTTCACACCCTCTTCTGTTCACTTATCAATTCTCTGGAGTTAATTTAGGTATTTCCTGGTTTTTGAGTGCTTAATGGTGAAACCTGAAAGTTCCAAGCGTGTCATGTTTTATATTTAATCACCATCCTTTTCATGCAGTCCTTTTCCATAAAGTTTACAAAAAGTGTAATCTTTGAACAAGGAGGGTCATTTTTTCAAGTTGGTATTGAAATGCACATAGACAGATGAGCAAGTAGTTTAGCCTTTTACAGTAATTATTTTGCCCAGCTCTTTTCAACAGTTTCCTGTCATGGTATGGTCAGTGTTAAGGTTAGATTAGGATCAAGGTTCTATTTCTAATACTAAAGAAGCAATTTAGAGGTTTATAAGGACCTGGGCCAAAACTGGAAGAAGACAACAGTTGTCTTTCTGTTGACTTCATTGGTTACAGATTAGGCCTTATAAGTTCCAAGAATAGCTCTCAAAGTGAGTGAGTTTGTTTTCTTATTCAGCTTGTTTCTGGGCTCACAAAAACCTTGTGTTCTACAGCTACATATTTTCTCAGGGGTGTCCATGAAACTGTCTAGGTTTATTCACTGGGTATACTTATTTTCTGGCTGGTCTAATGTCCTGCTTTTTACTCCATCTTTTACAATTTCATTTTGATTCTAGTCACTGCCTGGCAAATGGACAGGAATTAAGACAGTCTTTTCGTTGATGGGATAAACTGAAAAGGCTTCTCTCCAGCATGGAGAAAAGTAGTGTTTTGATCACTTCTGCAAGTTAAGACACTCTTTCAGCGGTCACTAGCAACCCAGTTCCATGAACAGTTGGATATTTGATTTTCATGTTTTATAATCTGTGCCGAACTCAAGCATTTGGCCAAATTAATCCCTGGCATAACTCTGCTGAGTTCCACCAGGAATAAATATGGCCCATTGTCTTTTATTACATTAGATACAGCTTCTCAGTTACTCTGTTTTCTCTGTTGGATGGATTTGCAAAACATACCTGCCCATCTTTTAGTTTTCTTTAATTTAAGTGTCCTGCTTTTGTCCACATAACTATAATCTCTTCCTTCAATGGCAAATCAAAGTGTGTCTCAGATTCCCTTTGGTTCCTGTCTTGCAAACATTCAGGCCTTGTCTTTGCTAGGAAAAAAGGTGTATTCTTAACTCACATTAACTCACTTGAAGTAAAATCCTAGTGAAGACAAAGTGGTTTGTGGTTTTAACACAGTAAACATTTGTCTCTCCCATAGTCTTTAACTTGACTTGCTCATGCATCTGAAAAATGGAAATTAGGTACCTGTAACTGGAAGTTCTTTGAGATATGGTCTTTTTATCTGTGTCCGCCTTTGGGCATGCATCTGAGCCATGCCCCCAAGCCTGGAAATTCTAACAAGCAGCATCTGTTGGCCCACATACTGCTCAGTAGTTCTTCTTCTGCTCTAAACCAGTGGTTTTCAAACCACAGGTTGGGACCCAGTACTGGGTCGCAGACCCTCAGGTACTAGGTCACAGTGCCCCCCTGCCGCTGCTACTGAAGACGTCAAAGCATCTGATGAATTGGGATATTCTTCCATGAAAGCTCATGTGATAAATAAATCTGTTAGTCTTTAAGTGCTACAAGACTCCTTGCTTTTTTTGCTTTACTAGACTAACATGGCCAACCCTTGGGAACTTGATTCCTTTGTGTATTTCACATGCACATGACTAAGTAGTATTCAGAGTGGAGAGGGGTGTGAAGCTGGCAGCAAATATGCTTGGACTGCAGTTTCCACTGCTGCATCTACACTAGTCTTTGGTCAGCAATATCTGATTTCTCATTACCTGAAATCTTTCCAAAGGGATGGAAAGCTCTTGCTGAAATGGAGTCAAGTGTCACTCCAATAAACTCTACTGTCTGTGCAGGTGTTAAAGCAGACTTCTTAGTTCACAAGGACACCCAGCACAGCTAGAAGATGGAGTGGAAACAAATTCACCAATTTAATCTCTTTAATCAACTTAGTAGGAGACAGTTGTCAAAATATAGGTGAGCTGTGTAACCCTGACATCTCACTTGGGCTGCCTCCAAACAAAACCTTTGTGAATACTCAAGAAACTGCTGCTACTCCACAGGAAAGGCATCTGAAGTGAAAGTGTTCCTGACCCACTAGAACCTAAGGGACTTTCTATGGGATGGATGAATATCTACATGAAAATAGGCATCCTTCATGTTGAGAACCAATTTACTATGTCCCCTCCTGTATGAACAGGATTATCAACATTAATATAACCATTCTGAATTTTGATTTTCAAATACACAAATCAAAGGTCCAGAGCAAGTCTCTGTCTTCTGTATTTTTGGGAACTAATAAAGAAGGGGAACAGATCATTCTCCATTGATCCTGAGGGAGAGTTATGCACAAATATAAGTAATAAATGAATAATAAATATAAATAAACTTTGTCTTTAAAGTTAGCTGGCCTGGAGTAATTGTTAAAATCATATTTTGTTAAGAAGGCCTGATAGTGAGCAATAGCAAAGTGCAAACTAGTAGAGAAAAAGACTTTTCTTCCCAAAAGGCACAACCTCTTTGAGTTCTTGTGAGCCACGGTGGACTTTGGAAATTGTGATCTTCCTATCTCTATGGCTCTCTGTACCGCTAAAAAGTCAGGCTGGGGTAGGAGAAGAAAAAAATCAGCCTTTCTGGTGGAGATGAAATAGTGTCTTTCAACCCTCCTAAGTGTGGAGGCCTATAAGTCTGAGGTATACTAAATCACTCTGGCGGGATCTGTGATGGTCTCATTAAAGAGGAGCACCATCTTGCTTGGACCTGTAAGCTGCAGAATATACAAGCACTAGTGTTGAGAGTCCTAGACCTTCTCCATTAGTATCTGGAAGTCACTGGCTATTCTCTGCAGTAGCACCTGGTACTGCATACAGTTGTCTGGCAAAGTGACAAGGATGAAGTGATGGCTTCTTCCAGAGGTGAGGACAAAATTCCTTCTGGTATCTGTGTATCTAGTGGGAGAGGTGTGATCTGACTCCTGCATGGATCCAAGGTGTCTGCCATGGGGCACCCACACACTCCAATAAGGCTAAAAGGAGGGATCAATTGGTTCGAGCAGGAAGGGAATCAACCAGTTGTGGAAGGCCCAGGGTTTCAGCAATCCCTGGGGAAGATGTATCCGGGAGAAAGGTATCAAGATCGCCTGTCTGTCAAGGCTCAGCTTCCTATCGAGAGATGACAAAATAGCTGGTGCGTCCAACTCCTCTGAGCCTGAGACTTAGCCAGGAGGGGAAGGGAATCCTTTTTTCAATCTTTTTATTTATGCATGCCTTCTCAGGGAGGTTTGTCAGGGCCGCAAGACATGCAGATTCTGCAGGGACACATCTAGGTAATTAGTACCTCAGGTAGTAGATTTTGAAACTGCTTGCCTAACATGTTTATTTCTTGACATGTTCCTGTCCACTAACAGAGATAAAATGAGGGGAGAGGGTCAGACTCCTTGGGATCTCTTCTTAGACACAGATTTTGGGGTCTCCCAACTGCAGCTGGAAGAAGCGGTCAGTCAGAAAGCTGCTGCTGTACTGCTCGAGAACCACCTCGGCCTTCAGTAATTATTGAGGGTTGGGGGATTACTGACTTGTTGTGGACAGGTGTAAGCGCTAGAGACAAGTAAAGTATAGTTAAGTGAGAACACTTTTGTGTTACACTGTTTTTACCAATCCACCTATCTACAGGTTTGGTTTACAATAGTAATATCTATCCTTCTGTGTAATCCTACTGCTGACAGCACAGGTTTTTCCTGCCATGTCACCAGAGGCGTCGCTAACGCTGGGCACACAGGGCTGGTGCCCCAAATCCCAGCACCAGTGCCCCGAGTCCAGGCCCTCAGCCCCATGCCTCTTCTGGTCTCTGGCGGGGAGATTAGGGCCGGCTGCCCGCAGTGGCTGCGGCCGCTTCCAGCCCCGTCCTAGGCTGGGCCACCCTCTGTGGCAGCTGCCACTCTCTGCCCTGTCCCCAGCCAGGGATCCGGGGCCAGACTGCTGGCAGCAGGTGGCCAAGGTTGGGTTGGCCCGAGCACAGAATCAAGGCTGGGGGCAGGGCCAGGGCCTGTGCCCGGGGTCCTTCCCCGGGGCAGCAACGCCCCTGTATGTTGCTAGGCAACGTTAGCACTATACTTCACAGCCCAGTTTGACCTTATCCAGCTGCACTGCAGTAGAAACTACACACTTGTCTCCATCAGGACTTTACAGTAAAATAGTTAATGTGAGTCAGTTTTGTCACGTAAAAACAAATTTGTTTTGCCATTGAAAACACAGCCTTCCACACATAAGCAACATGTAAGCTCCAATCCTGCAAACACTTACACTTTAAGTGACTTTACATGTGAATAATCCTGTAAGGTAATACTGATGTTTAAAATTACCAAAGCATAAAGTGATTGGGGTTTTAGACTTAAAGTGATTGGTGGTTTGTTTGAGATCCTTTTTCAAGAAAAATTCTCATTTAAGTCAGAGCTTTTTGCCTGAACAAAGCCTGTAGAACTGAACGCTAAATTGTCCTTTCTATGCATTTTATTACCCGTTCGAACTGAGTTGCCTGTTCATACCTATTTCTTAATATCTGTATTCTTACCAAATTCCATTTTATAATTATTTTGCAAACTCCAGTATTCCCTGCCCCAATGGAATAGAGAATTAGTCACTCTTAACATTTCTTTTTCACAAGAGCATAAAAGAAAACTACTATGTAACTGTTGCCACTGTCATATATGAAAAAGAATCCTGTCTGATTTACACCAGTGGAGCTCTGCTGACTTAAATGGAATTACTCCTGGTTTATACCAATGTAAGTAAGAAGAGAATCAGCCTTAGACCTCCCCCCCACCCCTGCAGTATTCTGCCTTTGTTCTCTGTGCAAAAATCCTATTGACATGAATGGGATATCTGTGAGTGGAATAAAGGCAGAAGATTGCATTAAATTCATCCAAGCAAGGAGAAATCATGTCCATTTATATAACAGACTCCTCCTCCCCCAACACACACACACTTCTCCCAGCACCGCAGAAAGTAAAGTGCTATGAACTATTTAAGGAGAGGCACTGTGTTTTAGGAAGGAACCTGGCTTGCCATGATAAACACTGATTTTTCTTATAAGTAGTAATTCGCATGCAAATAGAATGTTCTCTGTTAGCACCGTAATTAATCTTTGTGCCCTTTGGGCGTGTAACTGAAAGTTCAGCAGAAGGAAAGAATGCTCACTGAAGGAGTGTCTTAACCACTAATCTGGTTAGAGCTGTTTGTGAACCAGCCCCATGTGAAAGGTATGGACAATTCAATACTTGAATTTAGAAGTGTTATTTTAAACAGAGATCAGCAGAGAAGGCAAATTAGACTACATTATATTTTGGGGGGAAAAAAATCTAAACCTTTTGTTGCAACAGTGTTCTCCCGAGATCAAATTACATGAGGTTTTTCTCTCTTCACAAAGTGTTCACAGTCATTACTTCCTAAGCTTCACTAAGAATCAAATGATCCAGCCAGGCTTGTCTGTATTGGAGAAACAGCAATTAGTGGCTAGCAGTCAGTGTAGCTCCACTGGTACTGAAGTGTAGATGTGGGAACGTTGGGGTTTACACTGACTGACCTAATCAAGGTTCCATTGGTGCCTAGCTCAGATCACACATGCTGAGACTAGCCCATGTCTGTATTGTGGGGTGAGCACCAGTGCAGCTCTACCATTAGTCGCTGAATGCTATTTTCCGGAGCAGTGGGAGCTTCAGATTGGTTTTGATAATAATGTGAGCTGATAATGATTTGACCTGTTGGCTCTTACCGTTAAACTATTTTCAGCACCAATTCAAGGGAGCCATGCTGCTTTTTTTTGTAGCAAGGGGGCCAGTTTCTTACTGTTGATAGGAATTCTCTGTCTGTGTACTTATCTACAAAATTACTAAAATACTTGTGACTGACTGGCAATATTCTGGACAAACCTTATAGAGTTAAGAACTTTACTGAATTAAGCTAAATTTTACTCAGTTGGGTTTAGTACGTTTGGGGTTCATTGTGTTAAAACCTATTTGTACATGTGTTGTGCCATTGTACATGACTCCTCCAGGAGGAGAGGGTTGTTAATGTGCTTCTTGGGGTCATCAGCCCTTTTAAGTCACCCCCTGGAGAGGCCAGCATATGCTAGTGCAAACTGGATTCCCCCAGGACTAACAGACAAAGAGTTTTTGAGTAAATAGACTAATTTTAAATAAGCTTAGGCCTTCTTCTGATCCAGTAAATGGACAATACCCCTGGACCCACGGTAGGGTTTGGAAGGACCGGGCTGGGAGCTAGAGCAGCAAAGTACTATAAGGCACCAGGAGTACAGAACAAGTGGTGGCACAACCCCGTGACCAGTCTGGACTGGCTTCTCAAACCAAACCCCATCTCACTCATCACTGCAATATCTACGTGTTAAACTCATAGCTGGCATTTGGCATCTTGCAGCACTGGCAGCTTAAAAACACCTCCTGTTAACTTTTAACTCCAGTTCCCCAGAGCACTTACACACATGATTGACAGAAAGTGCACTGAAGTACATTAAACTTTCCTATGTCCAAATGACAACTGTGTATGTTACGCCTGCCATCCAGGCTTGACAGATCATGAATTGAATGAGGGACCTCCATAGCTAACAGCATGAGTTGCTACGGTCTGAGCTACAGTTCACATCTTCTATGGATCAGGCAGAGGGAACTATGTGATACACTCATTCCCTAATTGGTTGCTTGTAATGAAGCTGCAGCTTCTAGGAAGTCAACATGTCATGCAGATGAGATGCCAAACCCCTTCTGCCTGAAGCTGAAAGCTTGCCACAAAAAAGTTAAAGATCAAGTGGCACTTTTCTAAGAGGAGGGAGGAATACCAGCATCTCTGTCAACATTCGCTGTGGCAGTCAAAAGAGCTGTTTCATTTTAGGGGGAGATTCTTAATGAAATAAAGGGCAGTTAGCTGCCTAACTTCAGTGGCAGATGAGAACTAACTGGTCTTTGAAAGTTCCAAAGGGGCAGCTGTGTTTGTCTAATTCAGTAAGACAAACAAGGAGTCCTGTGGCACTTAAAGACTAACAAATTTATTTATTGCATGAGCTTTCATGGGAGAAAATCTCACTTCATCTGATGAAGTGGAATTTTCTCCCACGAAAGCTCATGCAATAGTCTTTAAGTAGCACCAGGACTCCTTGTTTGTTTTACTGATCTTTGAAAATCTCCCACTTCATCTCCTTCAGTCTGTATCAGTTGTTGCTGAGCACACAGCACCTACTCTACTTGTTTTCAGTCACTGCCATGCCAACTTTGGCACTTGAGCATCATATAATACCTAGTCCTATTTCATCCAAGCTAATTTTATTTCAGCAGATGTTGTCTACAGTATTGTGAATTCTCCACATACAGGAACCTGGGACTGAGGTTTTCAATGGTCAGCCAGTTTCCTAAGAAAGTCTCTGTTTTACTTTATAGCAATAAACTAGTCAATGTGAAACAGGACATGATTAAATCAATGGGTGTTTCCTGTGAAAGCAGACAAGGCGAATAAACTATTGAGATAGAGCATTGTTCTGACTTCCCCTTGAAAAGAGCGATGGGGATTTTTGTTTTGTTTTTATCTGCTTACAACACTTTGGAGAGTCACTGCACCCTCATTCTGTCATCCAAACAGAGTTATCAGCATGCAGACCTGCTGGCTTTTGACCTTCCCCACACCAGAGTTAAGTGCAGTGTTAAAGGAAGGACAAAGTGCACACTTTGTGAGATAACACACCTGTGGTGATTTAAAGAAGTCTTCAAATAGTCAAGAAAAGGTAATATCGAAAAATAACATGCCTAGACCAGGGAACTGCAAACAGGGGAGTTTGAGAGGGAAGGAGTTGGTGCTAAGTAAGTGATTTGCTTGTGTCTTTTTCCCTACAGCTGATTTGCTGACTGTGTGTTTGTGTCTTTTTCCCCACAGGTGATTGCTGTTAGTTGTGGGACCGTGCTTGTGTGATTGGGTGGGGGATGTTTGCACCATTGTTCCCTGATCACCTTTAATCACCAGCCTCTAGCAGCCTTGTGATTGGCCTGCCCCTGTGTGACTAGCAAGGGGCAAGGGCTGACCTAGGCAGAGAAGGCCTTAAAAGCCACTGCTTGAGCAACCAGAGGACTGCAAACAAGGGTCTGAGAGGGAGTTTGGAGAGGAGTTTGGTGAGGCCTCGATGGTGAAGAGGAGCCGCACTGCTTGTGCCAGCGCCCCTTCTGTTTCCTTTGCTTCGGTTTGTAGCCAGACAAACTGTCTGACCATGGATATCTCCGCCCAGGTCCTGGTGTGGATTTGCAGGGACTGTGGCCTTCATTTTCCTGCCACTGATGAACAGGCTAGGGGGATGAATCTATGTGATAGGTGCCTTCTGGTGACATCTCTCTGGAAACAGGTAGGAGAGTTACAGGAGGAGGTGTCACAACTCAGGGGTATCTGTGCCCTGGAAAAGTTCCTTGACAGTGTCCACAATGAGACCTGCAAGGAGGAGGTCCCTATCCTGGTGCCAAGGGCTCCTGCCACAGATCTGGAAATAGATGGGATGCCTATGGCAGAGGGAGGACAGTGGCAGCTGGTCACCTCTGGCAGAAGATAGTGCTCCACACCTGCTCACATCCCACCATCCATTGTGGTGAGGAACCATTATGTGGCACTAAAGACAATGCAGGAGGTAGAGGAGAGGCCATGCACCCCAAAGGCTGGGCAGATCACAGCCACCTCACCTAAGAGGAAACGTAGGGTTGTGGTGATTGGGGACTCCCTCCTGAGAGGAACGGAGGCACCCATCTGTCACCCTGACAAGGCCTCTAGGGAGGTATGCTGCCTGCCAGGTGCCCGTATCCGAGACGTTACGGAGGGATTGTCAAAAATCCTCCGCCCCTCAGACTACTACCTCATGCTTCTTACCCATATGGGTACCAATGATACTGCGAGAGGTGATCCTCAGCAGATCAAAGGTGACTTCAAGGCTCTGGGAGTGAGGGTGAAGGAGTTTGGAGCACAGGTGGTATTCTCCTCGATCCTTCCAGTCAAGGCTAGAGGCCTGAGGAAAGAGAGATGCATCCTAGAGGTGAATGCCTGGCTATGAAGATGGTGTGGTCAGGAGGGATTTGGCTTCCTTGACCATGGAGTACTGTTTCAGGACAGAGGATTGATAGGCAGAGATGGCCTTCATCTGTCCAGAACGGGGAAGAGCATATTTGGGCACAGACTGGCTGACCTAGTGAGGAGGGCTTTAAACTAGGTTCAATGGGGGAAGGAGACCAAAGTCCACAGGTAAGTGAGAATATGGGAGATCTGGCGGAAGGGATGGAACTTGGGGGTTGCTGGGACTGTAACACCATGAATAAAAGAGAAGGTAGTTGGAACATGGGGGGGGGAGATCAAATAATTGTCTTAAATGTTCCACTGAAGCCCCAATATGGGAGGAGAGAGGGAGAGGACAACTCCAAGAAAAAATGCAAGGAGATATATGTAATAGCATTGAAAATCAAAATGACAAAGTAGGGAAATCGGCCTGGTATCTTAGGTGGCTATACCCTAATGTGAGGAGTCCGGGAAATAAGCAGGAAGAATTGGTAGTACTAGCGCAGACAAGGAACTATGATATCATTGGAATAACAGAGACGTGGTGGGATAGTCTGCATGACTGGAGCTCTGCCATGGATGGGTATAAACTGTTCAGGAAGGACAGGCAGGGAAGAAGAGGGGGAGGAGTAGCGTTATATGTAAAAGAGCTCTATGACTGCTCAGAGCTCCATTATGGAAGTGGAAGCGTGCCAGTAGAAAGTCTGTGGGTTACATTGAGAGGGGAAAGTAACAAGGGGGATGTTGTGGTGGGTGTCTACTATAGACCACCAGACCAGAAGCAGGAGGTGGATGAGGTGTTCTATGGACAACTAGTGGAAGCTTCTAGATCACAGGCCCTGGTGCTCATGGGCGACTACAATTACCCTGACATCTGCTGGGAGGCCAATACAGCAGTGCATGGGCAATCCAGGAAGTTTTTAGAGAGTGTTGGGGACAACTTTCTGATAGAAATGCTGGAGGAACCAACTAGGGGCCTTGCATCTCTTGACCTGCTGCTCACAAACAGAGAAGAGTTGATCAGGGAGGTAGAGGTAAATGGCAAGCTAGGCAGTAGTGACCATGTGACATGGTTGAGTTCAGGATGCGGATTGATGGAAGGAAGGAAAGAAGCAAAACAAAAACCCTGGACTTCAAAAAAGCTGATTTTGGCTCCCTTAGGGAACTGATGGGCAGGATCCCTTGGGAAGCTAAATCTGAAGGGGAAAGGAGTCCAAGAGAGTTGGTTATATTTTAAAGAAACCCTGCTAAGGGCACAGGAAGTTGCCATTCCAATTAGGAGAAAGAACACCAAACATGAGGCAACCAGAATGGCTTAGCAGAGAACTCTGCTCTGAGCTTAAAACATAAAAAGGAAGCTTACAGGAAGTGGAAGCTTGGTCAGATGACCAAGGAGGCATATAAAGATATTGCTAGGGACTGCAGGGATAAAATCAGAAAGGCCAAAGGACAAATGGAGTTGCAGCTAGCGAGGGATGTAAGGGATAACAAGAAGGAGTTCTACAAGTATGTTAATAACAAGAAGAGGATCAGGGATGGTGTAGGTCCCTTGCTGAATGGGGCAGGCATCCTCATGACTGAGGATGAGGGAAAAGCTGAAGTACTCAATGCTTTTTTTGCTTCAGTTTTCACAGGCAGGGTCAGCTCTCAGCCCACTACCATGGGTGTGGCAGACTGGAGAGAAGAAAAGAGGCCCTTGGTGACAGAAGGTCAGGTTAGGGACTGCTTAAAGAAGCTGGATGTGCACAAGTCCATGGGGCCAGATGAACTGCATCCAAGGGTGCTAAGGGAATTGGCCAATGAAATAGCAGCACTCCTGTCCATTATCTTTCAAAACTGATGGAGAACGGGGGAGGTGCCAGAGGATTGGAAAAAAGCAAATATAGTACCTATTTTCAAGAAAGGGAGAAAGGAGGAGCCGGGGAATTACAGACCTGTCAGCCTCACCTCAATCCCTGGAAAAATCATGGAGCAGGTTCTCAAAGAATCCATCCTCAAACACTTAGAGGAAAATAAAGTGATCAGGAACAGTCAGCATGGATTTATCAAGGGTAAATCATGCCTGACCAATCTCATCTCCTTCTATGATCAGACGACTGGTTTTCTGGATGCAGGAAGATCCGTTGATGTGATATACCTTGATTTTAGCAAGGCTTTTGATACAGTTTCCCACAGCATTCTCATTGGCAAATTAAGGAAGTATGGGTTGGATAGGTGGACTATAAGGTGGATAGAAAACTGGCTAGATCAACGGCTTCAGCATGTAGGAATCAGTGGTTCCATGTCTAGCTGGCAACCAGTCACAAGTGGTGTGCCCCAGGGGTCGGTCCTGGGGCCGGCTCTGTTCAACATTTTCATCAATGATCTGGATGATGGAATAGACTGCACTCTCAGTAAGTTTGCGGGTGGCACCAGGCTGGGGGGACCAGTAGACACGTTGGAGGGCAAGGACAGGATTCAGGGAGACCTAGATAAATTGGAACAGTGGGCCAATAGAAATCTTATGTGGTTCAGTAAGGACAAGTGTAAAATCCTGCACTTGGGACGGAAAAACCCCATCCACTGCTACAGGCTGGGGAACATTCAGCTAAGTAGCAGTACTATAGAAAAGGACCTGGGGGTCATGGTGGATGGGAAGCTGGATGAGTCAACAGTGTGCTCTTGTGGCCAAAAAGGCCATTGGCATACTGGGCTGCATCAAAAGAAGTGTTACCAGCAGATCAAGGGATGTGATCATTCCCCTCTATTCTGCACTGGTGAGGCCACATCTAGAATACTGTGTTCAGTTTTGGGCTCCCCACTACAAAAAGGACAGGGACATGCTAGAGAGAGTCCAGTGGAGGGCAACCAAAATGATTAAAGGGCTGGAGCACAAGCCCTATGAGGAAAGACTGAAAGCATTAGGCTTATTTAGTCTGCAGAAGAGAAGATTGAGAAGGGATTTGATAGCAACCTTCAACTACTTGAAGGGATGCTCCAAGGAAGATGGAGCTCGACTATTCTTGGTAGTAACGGAGGACAGAATGAGGAGCAATGGTCTCAAGTTACAGTTAGGGAGGTCGAGGCTGGATATTAGAAAAAACTTTTTTACTAGGCGAGTGGTGAAGCATTGGAATGAGCTGCCTAGGGAGGTGGTGGAGTCTCCATCTTTGGAGGTGTTTAAGGCCCGGCTGGACAAAACCATGACTGGGATAGTTTAGTGTGAGTGGTCCTGCCTCTAGCAGGGGGTTGGACTAGATGACCTATGAGGTGAGGTCCCTTCCAACCCTATGATTCTATGATTCTAGTTTATTACAGCAATTATCAAACAATGGGGAGGGGTCCCAGATTTTTGCTTTTACTATATTTAGGAAGTGGAGTTGTTGTATTTTGTGGGAGTGGTACATTTGAGAGAGAGTGAGCAAGTGAGTATGTGCTATATGGGTAAACTAATATCCTGTACCTGGCCAAAGACTGGATAGTTCTAGAATAGTAGCCAAATTTAGCCTATAATTGCGCCAATTACAGCTTCTGCAACTAGCTAATTTAACATTAATTTAAATGCTTGGGTTGTTTTTAAATTAAAATAAGAACAAATCACTCATTGAGGGAAGGTGTATGCTGCCTGCCCTTTTCAGAGGCAGTCAAACAGATACTGCAAGTTACCTAAAGTAATTTGCTTATCTGCATTGGGCTTCCTTACTCCTATCACATGCACTATTGCTGAGACGATGGCAAGGGCCTCCCTTCGACTCAGTACTACCCAGTTATGGGGTGTTGTGTTTAGGGAATCGAACTGAACTTCGTAATTGGCCCTGAGACTAAACCAAATGGAATCTGAGTGGAAGTTGTACGTCTCTGTGAGTTTGTCCTATGAAGGCCAGGGGCATGGATGTGTAGAATAGTGATTTTAAACCATGACTGATTGGAAGAATAATCTCTTTGTAGGTATTGCATGGGAGTTCTAGCCAGCAGAAGATATGCTGAAGCTATACACTATGTGGTTGTTAAAAAGATTCACCTTTCAGAGTAAGAGAAGTCCTTGGCACGGATTAGAGATAGTGTCAAATCCTACAGAAGAAATCTGTTTTTCTTTTCAAATGCTGGATCACACTGGCCCTGGACCATACATATGGGGAGTATAGCAGACAAATTCCTGCCTGTTTGGATGGTCCACCCTATGGACAGCGACACACTGCACAAACCCTTCCTGAGCTCTCCACAGGATGCTCCATCATGACCTTTATAGGGCTGTAAGTGCTGCAATCTAGCCCTGTTGAAAGCTGTTCCAAATAAGGTAAAGACTCCTCCGCAGTGGCCCGTTTGGCTTTAACGGTCCATAAAATGCATCAGCCTTGGAGTGGCTGGGAGTGTGCCATCACATCTATCCTATCTGCCAGGTGTGTTTGGCCTTTTCATTAGGCACTGACTTGAGAAGGTCAGCTGGGTATAATTGAGGGTAGCTAACACTATGGATGCTGAAATAGTGCAGCCTTCAAAGCTCCTCTCCTTTCACTTGCAATGCTGCCTATTTTGAGAGCTGCCTTGTACCCACTCTTGTTCTCAGGATGCTCTCTAAGAACCATTTAGCTGACCATCTTGAGAGGCATGGCAAGAAGCTGATTGAACTAACAGACTCTCCCTCACCAGCCCTATATTAGGCAACCTGTAGTGAAGTTAAAGCAAATTGTACAACCATTCCTATAATCCATTATAGGAAAATAATCAGTGATGGTTTATATTTGTTAATTGGATAAATATGTATCTAGAATATTATTTTTCTTCTCCTGCTTTCACAACCACATCTAACTTGATTAAGGCTGGTGGGGAGAGACTCAAGGGTCTGCTTAATTTAACTCCTCTGCATCCCTGTCCTCTCCTTGTCTCCTACTTAGGGTAAATACAATATACCTAAGTCAGCTATTTAGGAGATATTTGGGTCTCACAACCAAGAAGGGCTCTCTGTGTTTGGCCAGTTCATAGACAGCAGAGATGCTCAAAATGTTTACTTATAAAAGATTGTCCTGGAAATATAGCCCTTTCAGCAGTCTTGATTTTTTTTTTTTTGTGAAAATTGCCCACTTAGAATTTTTTTGATATTTTTATTTTATAAAATATTTTTCATGTTTTTTCTTTTTTTTTTTACTGTCCTCTCTTTTTACTGTTGTTTCCTCCTCCCCCCTCCATTTTCCCCTTATTTTCCTCTTTTCCCTTCCCAGTAATTTTGGAAAACTGATTTCTTTTTTCAAAATGACTAGGAGGAGAAAAGGGAAGAGGAAGATAAAAGAGAAGAAATAATATTTTTTAAAATAAAGTAAGCAAAACATTTAAAAGATATTAAAATAACTTCAGAGTATTGACATTTTTCATAAAATTGTTGACCCTCTCTGAGATGGCATTCCTCACAACAGGCAAATGCTAAAGAATTGTTCAGTCAGTTTTCTATGCCCATACAGCCACTAATCCTGCAATATAGATTACTTGCATACACACAGTGACTCATAAACCAAGAGGATTAAAAACCACATTTCTGAAGTACATTGATGAATGGTATGTGCATGCATAGAATTGAAAATCTGGTACAACCAACTACTTACTCTATTCTGCAGCTTCATTTACCCATTGGTTATCCACATGACAGTCTAGTCACAAGTACCTGATACAAAGGCTGAGCACTAACTTTTATGAATTCTATTCTTTTGGGACTCTTTGTTAGAATAGTCTTGTTATGTTAAGGCTCACTCATAGCTGAGCTGGCACATCTGTGCATCTGATGAGCTGTAATGAAACACCTCATATTAGGTGTGGAGTCATCACTAATCATCTGTTCTCTCTATCTGGGTACCTTAGGCATTTCAACTTACCAGTCACTGTGGTATTTGAAATTCAAACAGTTCTGTGAGTAAAATAACCCTTATCTTTTGTTTTAAGGGGACTTCCGACTTACTTTGCAATGCTGACTGCCTGTTAAATATGCGTGGCAGATAGCAGTGTATGAGAAACACTTACCATTTTTTGGAGGGCTTAGGTATAACAGAGATACTATAGGGTTATTTTCTTTGTCCTTAGTAGGATTTTGAAATGACAGTTTATTGTCATTCAAGGACAAGCTTAAGTATGATGGACAAGAACCTGGTAGTGAGCCATGTTTTACCTGACTTGCTGTAGCTACTTGTTCAGTGTTTTATCTCTATTTTACCACTTTTTCACCCCCTACTGCTTAATTCTATTCATAGTCATCTGGATGTAGAAGCCCAACTTTTCAAAATCAAGTACGGTCAACAGGTTACAGATATACACAAATGTTAAATCAGTTGCCTGCAGTTTGTGCGCATGCTTAACTGAATACCTGAGCATTTGAATATAAGATTTGTATGTGCACTTTGGATATCTGCATGTGTATGGGGGGGGGTGTAGATTCCTTACTTTGATAATCTGGGCCAGAATCTACACCTTGGATTGTGAATTTCATGAATAGAGAACAGTTTAAACAACTGCTTTTCCTCATCAGAATGATTTCCACTGTCCTTGGCCAGCTTTGGAAATGGTCTTCTCCAGGTAGAATATACCTTTGCATACATCTTAGAAGTGTCTCCTTCCCCAGAGTTTGTAACTTAGAGATGCCAGCAATCTACACGCATCACTGCACTTGCCATGTTGTGTGGGACTGCAGGAGTGGCACTATGCCACAACTCACCATGAAACCTCATTCCTCAACAGACCTGAGAAGGAAATATTGTATTTTCCAGAAGAAAACTGGAAATGAGGAATGACTGGCGCTACACAAGTAGTTATGCAAGCAGAAAAGGAAAAATACCGTTATACCAGTAATTTTACAATGGTAGATCTTTCTGGCTGCAAATCCCTTGTTCACTTTCCATCCTTATCAAGAAGGCTGAAGTATTTTCAATGGAAGACTTCACCACTGCCCAAACTTGAGTTCCAATGAGGGTCTGGGATTATTTTAAAAGCACCATGCTAAGTTTTTAGGATAGGCTGGACTTATGGCATCTCTCACTATTCAACAGCACCTCTTCTGGATAACAAAGGACTGACACCAGCAAGCTTCAAAGATAGACTGAAAAACAATGGCTATGACACGCAGGGGAAAGAGGACTTAATTATACATCTCAGTATGGCTATGTAACAAGTCATTTTTTGTTTTTATTTGTTGATGTGACGTGGAAGCAGAACATTAGCCAAGGTGTTTTGTTTTTTTTTTTTGCCTGGTGTGTAGTATGTTGGTGGCTTTTTGCTGTCTCATCTTACCTCCCACAAGCATATTTGAAGAAAAAGGGGAACAGAATCTGGTCAGACATTGTAAACATGGAGCTATGAACAGCGCTCATTGTGCTGCTGGCCCAGATCAGGCTCTGTAGTGCCGGTCCGTGCTAAGAAAAAATTCATTCAATCTTTTATCTCGACTTCTGGTTTTGAGCCAGCGACCCACTTTTATATGTCCTGGAAATTTTTGTGAAAAATATTCTGCTCGAACACAGTTCTGCCAAAACACATACTTCTCTCACCCTGACCTGACCCTATGACTTTCAATCAATGTTCAATCAATCATAGGGCTGGAAGGGACCTCATGAGATCATCGAGTCCAACCCCCTGGGAATTGAACCCAGGACTTTCCGCATGTTAAGCAGAGGTGCTAGCCACTACACTATTTGCAGGGCTTGCACTCCACTGCATTTGTTTGGCTCCCATTCTGTGAGCTCCCTATCTTCAAGCATCCAGCGAAGTGGGATTTCCTCCCATGAAAGCTCATGCGATAAATAAATTTGTTAGTCTTGAAAAGTGCCACCAGTCTCCTAGCTTGTTTTACTGAACTAGACTAACATGACTGCACCTTCAGAATTTCCCCTGTATGTTATCACAAAGACTATTTACCTATGGATGGTGGCTGGTTTTGGTTCACCTCTTCTTGATGCTGATTTATTATCTAATGTGCTAATTCTTTCTTTCTGCTTTCCTCTGTTCAGTCTCAAGAACATAAATTACAGCCACCAATGTTATCATCACTTGGGAGGGGACTCCCCTACTAGATGAGAGGTCTCCAAACTTTTTCACCTGAGCACTGAATCTGCTTTTACTTAATTACTAGCAGGACAGATCCCCAACCTGCCTGCCCCCTGGCTCTCTGGCCCCATTCCCTGACCTGCCTGCCAGCTTCTTGACCCCCCTGGGCCCCTTCTCCGACTTGCCTGCCTGCTGGCTGGTTGTAGTTTGGAGAGCCCTGCCCTAGAGCACATCTCATCAAATGCTGCATAACTATTCCTTCAGATTCTGCAACACGGCTTGGTTTAATCACATTCAAACTCCTTATTATTCATTATAGTCCTGACTCAGCAAGGTACTTAAGTACATTCTTAATGTGAGATATGTTTACATATCTTCCTAAACAGGGTTCTATCTGCAATCATTTACTTGAACATATTTTTGTTCACACCAATGCCTGGAGAATGGCTATTTGTGCTAATATGTATATCCAAATGTGCACAAGGTCATTTTCTGTATGAACAGAATTAAGCATTGGTCACTATTCTGATCATTAATTGCTGTTTCCTATTGTTTTAAAAAGTATGTTACCTAGTCAGGAGCCGAAACATACCATGTGATTTAGGTGACCAATCACACACCACAGGCAATGACTAACACATAGTCAAATGAACATTTTTCATCCACCTGATAGGCTGAAATCTGTCTGTAAAAGAACTATTAGTGAATACTTGCATACAACCAGTTAATGCACATGCATAAATCAGGGCTGTCTTGAGAAGAGGAAAAAAGGCTGTTAATTATTCGACTTTAGTTCAGGAAGCTTTACTCCACTGCTGATGCTTTATTTACTTATCTGTATTACAATAGCACCTGGAGGCCCAAACTAACTGACTTCATTCTGCTAAACACATACACATGCAGTCCTCTGGTTTTGGGATGAGGAACAGAGCCCAGGTCTTCCACGATTTCATCCTCTTCAAACTGTTTACTTTGCTTCTTATTCTGTAGCTGTAACATCTAAACCCCACCTGTTCAGACACAGTATCTTCTGAGATTCTGATCCTTTATTTATGGGCGCCTCTCTCTTCCAAGCAGGATCCCAGTTCTATTAAACACAGGTGTAAATATCTTACTTACCCATTTCTGGGTTGTTGGGTTCCAGCTTGCTCTTCTTGATGTGATGTTCTGGCACTTGAAAGATAGTCTGGGATGTCCTGCTCGAGCTTCTCTGTCTCCCAGTTCTCCTGTGATATGGAGGACCAATAAGGGTATGTAGACGTCCCATAAATTGGTGCCTTTGAGTTGTGCAAAGACCCATCTTCATATTCATGATTTCTTGAATGTGTGACCAGCTCTGCTAGTCCTACTGAGACACAGAGGAGCAAAAACTTCATGATCATTACAGCTTTCCTGAACAGCCACACCTGCCTCTTTATTCTCCTCCCTAAAGCTCTGACTGTTACTCCTGAATGCCGCCTGTATCACTGTTTAAGCTGAAACTTGGAAGAGGAAAAACAGAGTCTTGTAACAAAGAGCGGAAAAACCTTTCAACCCTCCCAGTGACTGTGGAAATGTCAGAGCCATTAAACAATGTGAGGCTCGGTTCCGGGGGGGGGGGGGTGCTCAAAAGACTCTGAGAGGGGAGAAAAGAAGTGGGAGAAGGGTCACAGTTTATTCAAGACACTTGTGAATTTTGACTACCATCTAAACTTATCTGTGAATTTAGTCTTCATCAGCTGCCTTCTCTCTGGGGCACAGGAAAAGGATGTTAGTTTTAAAGGAAAGGAGAAGAAAGAAAAGAAAATATTGAGCCATGTAACAGATTTCCATTGTGGTGTTCCCAAGCCAGGGAACATGTCACAAAACAACTTGCTGTAGCATCTGCTCACACGTTACTGCTATGATTTAAAGCGGAGTGTCAAACTCATTTGCTATCATGCACCAGATTTGACTTAAATGTATTTCAAGTGGGCTGTAGCCATAAATTGAACTACTAGGGCACTCTTATGCAGGGATGGATTAATTGGCCCTGGGCTGCTCTCCCATGTGAAGGCCCCTCAGCCTGGAGCCCCAACCCCCAGCCAGGCAGCCTGAGGGCCGGCCATCACTGGAGGGGGACCCTGGGGCCACAGAGCACTCCTGACCTGGTTCCACTCGGCCTCCCCAGGGGAGGGGCAGCTGGCACACAACATGGCCCTGGTACAGACCCCAGGGCCACAGGCCCTGGAAGCCTGCGCCATAAGCCACAACTCACACCAGCCAGCCCCACCCCCTTGGGGTAGCTAACAGGCGCTTGCCCACCTCACTTCCAGGGGATGACCACATACGGGTGGCTCGGGACTGCAGAGCCCTGTCTCTGGCTTCAGGGCCCCACTCCACTCAGCGCCAGCCCAGCAGGGCTTGGGGGAGTGAGTGTTCCTGCTCTGCCAGTGGTGAGCAGAGTGGCGGGGGTGGGGTTGATTATCACAGGAGATTTAGGGACTGGAGCCCAGGGCTCCCCTTGTGGCCAGGACGCAGGGCTTCAGCCTCTTTAGCCCATGCAATTGTCAGGCCCTGCTCTTGTGGCATCACAGCATGCTGTGTATGCAAGACCACATTCATTCTCTCTGTCTCTGTTAGGGAGAAGTGTGGTCCCACAGACTGCAGTCATGGGCCAGATGGAAGAGGTTCACAAGCTGCATCCAGCCCCCGGGCCATGTGTTTGACACCCCAAATATAGAGGATGGGAGGCACTGATTGTTGGTTTAGTACATATTATGAGCTACTACTGTATCCATCCATGGGCTAAGTAGTTTTCCAAGTGCAGTGATGGGAGAACCCGGGACCCAGCTAAATAGGTATTAAGGGATTTGCAGAGATTTCTTTCATACTTTAAATGAAGTTTCCAAAAATACTTAGTCTAACTTTGTTCCTGCTGAAGTCAACAACCAGTTTGCACCAGAGTTACGCCAGTGTTGAACACGTTGGAAGAACCCAGTCAGGGTACCCTTTTTTCCAGTGTCTCTGAGCTTGGACTTCAATATGATATGCTGCTACATAGCAGAATACCAGCTACTGCACAGATCCTGCCACATTTTACCCAACTTGGAAAATAAACAGCTGTGAAATCTTGAACACTACTGCATCATAACTGTTGTCAAACGTGGGTTTTAATGGGATTACTGTATGGTTCTGCTGCTACTCTATAGGGTTCCTCACTTGCTCTACTGTTGTGTAACATGTAACACTCTAATGTGTTTGAGGATAGAATTTGTAGGAAAATGAAAGGGTCTGGTGCTTTGGTGCCTATTTGGATGCAGGGTTGTTAGGTCATACATTGAATTCACATGATGTGCAAACAGGGAATACACACTAAAGAATGCTGCACATCCTTCAGACTGTGAAACGATAACTTGTCTGAACTATTCCAAAGCAGCTTAAAGGAAAAGAGAGTAAATAATCCTAAATGAAGTCCTACTTTTCTGATGACTTTAGAGAGGTCCACGATTGAAATTAGAGGAGTTGCTGTCATTTAAACTAGGGCTGAACTTGAGACCCTCTCTCAGACTTCCTCCCTTTCCACACAACAACCTGAGGAGGAGAAGTGCATCTTTCTCCCTAACATTAGCCTTCTGAGTCTACAGGAGACCTGAGCACTGCAAAACAGACTTGAAAAAATTTATCCCTGGGGAGAGAATGCATGCCCTCTAGTCACTTCTCCAGACTTGGAACCATGAGATAAGAGTCTGGATCTGCAATTCTAAAAGTAATGAACATCTTTCCTTTATTTCCTTCCAGTCTTTGCATTTCATGTTTGAGTACATCCCATTATGATACCTTATTGTCACTGTGTGACTCTTCCTTGAGATATGATCCAAATATAAACGTATTTGTATTACAAGTAGCTGTGAATATTCAAGTTACTTTGTACATCTGTGACCTACATATTCTTCACTGATGATAACCTGAGCCAAACATGGAGTTTTAAAAAAACAAAGCTGCTATAATTGTGGCTTGTAAAGGAGAAGCTGTAGGCCACGGCTAATAATTACTGTTCCTATCAGCGCCTATTGCTAAATCCTATTAAGCTTATCTTTATCACATAGCTTTCCATTCAGTTTTGACTCATTCATTTCAGTTCCTACCCTCAATCAGATTAGACATATCATATAAAGATATGGCAGTATTTCTACATCTACGTCTGGAATGTCTAGTCCTCACCTCTTCTTTTTTGGGTATTAGAATTTGTTTTTTGCATCTTTTAACCTATGCTACTTAGGAATGAAGTAGCCAAAATACAGATTACTCTGCTATTTGCATATTAATAATGAAACACATTTTTGTAATATTAATGAAAGATGCTAAAATATTGAGTGTTCTGGAGATTGCAATCTTCCACCAGTGGGCCTTGCACAGCAGGGACAGCAGCAATATATAAAAGGTATATATGAATTATTAAAAGATGCATCTTACTAAACAAATCCTAACATTTACCCTGCCTTAGTATTGACTGTCCTGATTTTTGACCTCTAGATAAGACAGTCATCTGCTACTCCTTATTTCCAGCAACTAATCCATTGGTAACTGTGCTGTCTGTTTCATTTGCTCTCCACTGTAGAGGAGCAGGTGGGAGCCCTCATTTTGGAACATAATACCTTCAAACGTTGCATACACTGACTGACCTTGATGTTCCAGAAGCATACAAGTGAGACCACAGGAACTGAAGTGTAGTTCAGACTCAATATCTGTTCATTCCTTGGGTCCACTGATTAGTCTGCCAATAAAACGGTCACTGTGAACGTGAGATTTATGATAAGAGCACCTGTCCTGAAGAACTGGACCGATACCAGCTAACATCACAAAAACTATCTAACATCTGTTGACTGGCTCTTGGTCACTACCCCACTGGGCCAGACTGAACTGCTTTCTTATCTGAAATGTTAGCTTAACAACACATATAGCATGCGTGTACCACCAAAGAAGAGAGAGAGAGGTGTATATGATAAAAATCTGATTTCAATGCTGTTTGCAAAATAACTCTGTAAGTGTATTTCAGTGCAGTGTTTTGAAGCACATCAGCAAGCATCTTGATAACGAGAACAATATGGAATCCTTTGGTGAGCTTCTAGACTATTTTTTTAGGGATTCCTGGCACCTCCCAGCTTGACTGGTTCATAGACATTGGGCATAACCTAGAACACTGGTTTTGAAAACCCTTGGAACTGCGTAATAGCTTGTAATAAAATATCTCAGTCTGGCCACTTTTTTACTCCACAGGATGAGCAACCTAACACTTCAGGCCAATATGAGCACATCACCAACAGTGGCAAACAAGCCTTCTGCCTAAGAGCTTGTCTATGAGCAAACATTGATCAGAATAGTTCTTGTGGACTAGGCTGTTCCTTATTAGCTCCTGTCATGGGATGCATATCTGTGCACCATGGGTTATGATCTGTATGAGTTTACTGTTCACTTATGCACTGTGATTGCATGTTTTTATGCCCGTTACACCATGCAGGTTTTCTTTATGGATGCTCATAACCTGTTCTACACGATTACTATGATGACATGTTTTGCAGTCTCATGCATGTGTACAGATGTGCAGCATGGCACAGGGGGGTGGGTGACACAAAACTTTCTTCCAACAACATGCAAACAACCAAAGCTGTGAGCAAGCAAGTACCTGGAGAAGGCAACGAAGATATGCTAATTGAGGTGGTTCGGACCAGACAAAGAAATCACCTCTGCCCAGAAGGGGAGAGGTGACGGGGAGTGAAAACAAAGACCAACACTTGGAAGGATTTGGGGCTTTGCGCCTGGAAATCTCCATTTTGAAACAACTTCAAGAAAGTTCTGGGCCCTGCCTGGTCTCAGGCATAGACTGGCTGTACAAACATCTGACAGCCGAACACCTTGAGCTTCAACTTGGACTATGAGGTCAGTTTAAGTGGAGATATTAGGTTAGTATGCATGTTTTACCTTTTTATTTGCTTGTGGTCATTTATATTATGTTTCTGCCTCGATTGGCCATATTCTCACTTAGAATTATTATCTGATGAATAAACTTGTAGTTGTTTTATCTGAAGCTGTATGATCTTTAGAGGGTCTGAGTGAAGACGGCTGGGCATGATCCATTTCTTTGTTAAATGTATGGACTTGAGTGTATGGTGATTGGGAGTGGGTCCCAATGTCTTTAGACCAGGGGGTGTCCAACGTTATCCTACGTGGGGGTCGCAGAGCCTGACTGGAGTGGGCCCACAGGCCACAAAATTCCAAAATCAGTTCTTTTTGCACTATACATGATGTACAATTCTTTATTTTCAGTATATTATTACAACACAAAAGCCACTTGCAGGCTGCATACAGCCCGTGGGCAGCACTTAGGGCACCCTGCTGTAGACAGTGGCTCCCACAGTGGTATCTGGGGCTGGGCGTACTTGCTGGAAGGGCTGTCTTTAAGGGGCTGTGAGAGGGGTGATCCTCCAGGCCCCATGGTTCCCTAGGCCTACCGCTGTCTTGCCATGAGCAGGGAGTCCACACTGTTGCCCCCCCCCCCCATAGCCATACTGTCTCTTGCCCCCTCCCCGCTGCCTTTGGTGCAGAGTTGATGGCAGCAGGGAAGTGGGGGTGGTAGCACAGAGCCAGCCTCTGCTCTGGGCTGGCTCTTTGAGAACAGCTAGCCCAGGGGTGGAGCAGGCCAGTCCAGAGGCCTGGCTTCACTCTCTTGCCCCTCCCCTGGGCCGGCTGTTCCGCCCTGGGGGTGAGGAGGGCCAGTCTAGAAGTGGAGTGGGAGAGCAGAGCCCAGTCCCCAGACTGGCCTGCTCCACCCCCAGGGGGGATGTGTGGACCCGCACCTCCCTGGGGACAGTGTTGCTTGTTGGGGTACTGTACCTTGAGCATACAGAGAACATACGCTCAGCTGTCACAGCAGCACACTAAACCAGCTCTGGGGAGCAGCCTGTCACAGCTCCTATGTTGATACTCAGTTCTGAAAAAGTCACTTTATTCCAGAATAGTGTGCTCACAAAATGCACTTATTCCTCAAAAAAGTGCTTTTTATTCCAAAATAAAGTATTGACATGGACAGCTCTTCTGGGCAATTTCCTTATGTAAAAAAGACCTTAGAAATGAAATTTTCTTTATATAGTTTTCCCCTTCTTTGTCTTATGCAAGGAAACAAGACAACTGATTTTTTCAAAACTGTTTATGTATTAGTTAATCCATGTATGCCTCAATTTCAGAATAGATTGCTTGATAAATTGTGGTCATAAACATGAATGCTTTGAACATAAAGAAGGTAGCCTTTTAAAGAAACAGAAATGAGAAATGGTTTTAGAGAAAATTTGTTGCTGCAGAAACTAATGTTCTGGAGTTAGATATCTGCACAAAGACTGAAGGATTTTATGTCCAAAGTTTTCGGTTCATGGGGGGAGGGGTGGGATATTAATAGAATAAATATTCATTAGGTATTGACTTCCAAGCCTGGGGAATGCAGCCTCATTCTTACTCTATCTCATGGCCAAGAACAACGTGTGTGCACACACATCCACTCTTGATGCAATGACTGATGGGAAAAAGTAAATGGTTAACCTGTACCAGTGGATGTACACAGAGAACAATGGGAGGAGTGGAACTTTTCCACAGAAAACCAAGAAATTGCAAAGTCTTGAAGCCCCCTTTTTGCTTTGGTTTTATTGTTGAATTCCTTTTATAAAATTTGGAGAAAAGGGAGTGAGAAGATCACTGAATGTTGCCTGAACCACATTGCAGTTCTTGCATTTATGCCCTATATGCTGCATAGTAGCTGGACCTTACATTATTCATTGCATGAGTCAGACAAACTGATAATGAATCAGTTATGCAAACTTAGATAAAGCACATCAAATCATAAACTAGTCATTAAGAGGTCAGATAGGCTTCTTTCCCCCTAGAGATGTGACCATTATGGATCACTCTCTCCCATTTAGGTCCTGGGTTCAATTCCCAGGGGGTTGGACTCGATGATCTCACGAGGTCCCTTCCAGCCCTATGATATGATTTGATTTGATTTGATAGACCAACTGGGAAGTAGACCACTTAGGGCTTTTTTCTGAGCCGCAGCATCTCCTCTGCAAAAACCCCAGATTTTGACTCTTACTGCAAAAATCCATCTGAACTGGGAACAGATGACCCAAAAAGAGTTCATGGCTGGAAAAACCTCATACTCATTCCTTCTATAAAGCAGCAAATCTTCATGAAAAACACTAGCACCTCAATGCACTGGAAAATGCTTTATCCTTCCTAATAGTCCTTAAAGGCCTGGTGGAAAAAAGGCCCCTGCAGCTTTCCTGAAAGAAGCGCTATTTGTGAGTGGAGTAACAGCAATTCCATAGCTCTGGACCCCAGCAAAAGCACTCTGCCATCAACATCCTTCCTCTCTACTATACACAGAGATCTAACAAAAGCATCTCTGCTGACCACAGCTGTGTCTGAAAAGAGACATGCCCAGACTATTTAGGGTTTACTGCTCAAAATCAGCCTTAGTCTGTTAGAAGCAAATTGGTAACCAAAGCATGAGTGTAACATGTTAGGTGAGAGATGTTCTAGATATCATGAAAAATGTTCTCTGTCAAGAGAAAATCAGCCATAATTTATATTAAAGGATCATTTATAAAGTTAGTAAATTAGTAATAGATGTTTTACTAAATGGCTATAAGGTCCACCAAGTCTAACGGTTGCTCTGTAACACCCACTGATTTTTTGTTACAGCTATATACACATGCACATTTCTGTAAGATGTTTCTAACATCATTTATTAACCCTTTGTAAGTCATTTATAAATGTAACTTTAATTTTTGTGCCCAGCAAATATCTCTTTTAGGAACACATTAATCAGATTTCTTCTCTTTCCAGTTCATTCTGCCTCAGGTTCTGATTCAACAAGACACTTTACGTACATCTAACTCAGCGGTTGGCAACCCAGAACAGCACCAAAGTCTTTTCCCCCTATACCCCCCACAACTACATGAGCCTGAGGCAGCCAGCAATCATGCTGCGGCCCCTAGCGCTGGTGAGGAGTGTACCGGCTGCGCATGCTCCCTTCCGTCCCTCCCTCCGCTAGCAGGGCAGAGCAGCGCTGCCCCACCTACTCCCACCCAACTGTCCCTCCCAAGAGCGGCCAGAGGAGAGCTGTAGCTTGCAGAGGCGGGGCCCTGGAATGGCCCCTCCATGGAATTCAGGCCGCTTCGACCCAGCCACTCCAGGCCTGAATGGGCCCAATCCCAGGGCCTGGGAGCAAGGTGGCCTCTGTTCAGGCCTGGAGTGGCTGGGTCAAAGTGGCCTGAACTCCATGGAGGTGCCATTCCAGGGCCCCACCTCCGCAACCTTCAGCTCTCCCCTGGCTGCTTTTGGGAGGGACAGCTGGCTGGGAGTGCTGCTCTGCCCTGCCAACGGAGGGAGGGATAGAGGGAGCATGTGCTGCCCACACCCCCACCCCACCAGCATTATGGGCCACGGTGTGACTGCTGGGCTGCTTCCGGCTCATGCGGTTCTGATGGGGGTGACCCTGGCACCCTGAAAGTGGTGGTCTGCACCAGCTGGGAGTCCCCGGAGCACACCTGGCTCCCTGGAGGAGATTGCCAGGGAGCCCAAAGAGGAAGCACAGGGAGCCACAGGTGGCTCAGTGACCCTGCGTTGCTGATCCCTGATCTAAATTTAAGCATATTAAATTGGGGGGGACTATCTGTGCTTCAAAGAGAGGCCCATGTGTTAGTACCTTTCTGAATTGGGACTTAATTGTCATTCATAATAAAGAGTTTGGAATCAGGATTCACTTGATCAGCTTGCTGCCAGCACTCCACGTGGGCTGGAACGTTTCTTGCACTTCTGATTTTATGACTCTGCCTGACTACTAAATGTAATAAAAGTGTTGAGCCAGGTCCTGCTCCTGTCAAGGCTTTTCCCCACTCTGGCACTCTGAGTGCAGAAGGTGGGGGCCCGCAACAGGCCAGAAAAGCCACTGGCCTTAAAGCCTGCTCTTAAAAGTCTCCAAGGCCTCCAATTCCTGGCCTTGGAGTGGTATCGCTGCCACCACCCAAATGCAAAAAAACCTCTTGTGACCCAGGAAGGCGCACTTGGGAATTCCTCCCTGTGAGGTACTTGCAATCCTCTTTATTCCTCTCTCAGGAAAATGACTGAACTCCAGCTGCAATATGAGCTGGAACTGGAACAGGGTTCCCTCTAGTAGCTGCCTGTGCAGTCTAAGGCACGTGCACACAAACCTCTTGTCTTTCCAGGAACAGAACCAGAACTTACTTCAAAAGTAAACTCTTTAATCAAAAAGAACAGATGATAAACACAGAGAGTTGCTTTACAGGGTAGTGGGGTGAGGGTTGGGTTACATGTGCTTAGCACAGAGAAATCCAAAAAACAAGCCAAAAACAAAGAAAATACCCTGACCACGTCTAAGTAAACATTTCCTGTTCTACCCACGCCTGGTCAGTAACAAATTTAACTTATCTTTGGTAAGGATGTTGCTGGATTCTTCCTCAGGCCCCTCTGGCCTCCTCCTGATCCTTCCAGGAGCTCTGCTACATCCAAACAGGCCCAGGCCAGGCTGCTGTTACCATTCAAAAAGCTGTGCTTCGTTCCTATTGGCTGTCCTGGGACTCACTGACCAGAGTGTTAACCCCTTCCTCCCCAAGGGTTATTACAGCTCCCACTGATGTCAATGGGAATTTTAACTCTGACTTTATGGGCAACTGGATTTGGCATTTAGTTTTATGTGAAAATGAAGCCATGCAATTCCTATTTAAAGGACATATTGGAACCAAAAACAGGCAGCAGCAAGGAACCATCTTCAGTGTCTTTCTAAGTTCAACCCCTCCTTGAACTTCAGTCTTACAGCATATAGCTAAATGGTTCAGTCCTCACCTTGTATGTCATTAAGGGTTTTCAACGACAAGCTTCACACTATTGCCTACTTCAAGTAGCTCCAAAGGGGTAGTCATGTCAGTTTAGTTCAGCAAAACAAGCAAGGAGTCTGGTGGCACTTTTAAAGACTAACAACTTTATTTATTGCATGAAGCTCATGAGATAAATTAGTTGGTCTTTAAAAGTGCCACTAGTCTTCTTGTTTGTTTTACTTTGAGTAAGTTTCCCTGCTCAAAATAGAGAGTTTCCAACTCTATGGTGCTGCTGGGCACAAAACTCAAGTACTAAGCTTGAAACAAGGAGCTCCTTATCCTTTGTGTATGAAAGACAGTAGCTGCTGTGGGTGGCCCAGTCCAGGAGAGGCAAGCACCAGCACGGCCCCGGCTACCCGGCTGGGAGAGGGAGACACTGCCGTGGCCAGCCCAGCCCTGGACACCTGGCTGGGGATGGAGATAGGAGAGGCAAGAGGGCACCCCAGGCATTCAGGGCATTGGCACTGGGACTTGAGGCACGTGCCCCATGTGCCAGGTTCCAGCGACACCCCTGTTATAAGCCTTTTGTCATGTTTGTTTCTTCTACCTTTCCACTTCTTTCTTCAAGCACAGCACCCAGAACAGGACATAATACTGTAGGTGAGGCATCACCAGTGCTGAACAGAGTGGAAAATTACCTCTCATATCTTAAATACAACACTTCTGTTAATACAGCCAAGAATATTTTAGCCTTTTTTGAAAAGGCATCATATTGGTGGCTCATGCTCAGTTTGTGATTCACTATGACCTGAGCTTCTTTTCTGCAGTACTTCTGCTTAGCCAGTTATTCCCCATTTGTAGCTGTGTATTTTTTCTTCTTCCTAAGTGAAGTAGTTTTCGCTGGTCTTTACTGAATTTCATCTTTTTGAATGCAGATCAATTCTTCAATTTGTCAAGGTCATTTTGAATTCTAATCCTAGCATCCAAAGTGTAAGCAACCTTCCCAGTGTAATATCATCTGTAAATGCTATATGCATACTCTCCAATCTGCATATATTACTTCACAAAGTAGATTGAATCACCTGTCCCATAGCCTGTGCTTCCCTAACAATTGGAGCTTTTACTCGGCTGAAGTGACTTTCCACTAGAATCCATTTTTTCAAGGACTTCCAGAAGTGCAAGACTGAGTATGCTGAAGGGATTGGACATAAGCAAATAACCAAGTCAGTCGAAGAAGATTCTCAAAGTTTGAAGAAGTGTCTATATTCTTGTTGATCTGTGCCATTAATATCCACATCCATCAAAGTTTCAATAATATCTGTGCCTCCCACTTACTATAGCTCTCCAGGTTGGAGTCAGTGATTTGGGAGAGCCTCCTTTTTAGTCTCCAGGGTTTTTTTTGTTTTTTTTTTCCATTTTTTTAAATCAAGGAACTGTTTGACTATTCATAAATTCACAATCTATCAGAGGTTTGAATGCTATGAATGCAAATAGAATTCATCTTGCATGTTTCACCATCAAGAATCACATGGGAGGGAAAGATTCAAGTGACTACATATTGGTTTCCCGATCAATATGCTTTTCAACCTATTCGCTTTGAAAGGCCAGGGAAGGGGGAAAATGCAGTAATTCTGCTGTAAGAGAGACTAATTTGTGTGTGCATGTGTGATTTTTGTCTGTTGAGATTTAGCTACGAAATCTCACCACAATCATTCTGTATCTAAATCTTCCACGTTGAGACTGTGGCATGAGTGATTTAGGACCATTATGACTCATAAGACTGCAGTGTATTCTGTTTCTTTAACAAAGCTAGGCCTCTCAATTCAGCATTCACTTTTTGTTTGAATTTGAAAAGCAGACATAGTCAATAAAATTGACTATTCAGAGAACAGTATTTTATTTCTACTGTAGTATAATAGTAGAATAATAAAAATTATTTGATACGCAGATTTCGTAAGATCAGCTGCTCATCACTGATTAGTGTGCTATAAATAATGTTAACAGTTGCTGTCAAATTTAGGTTTTTTGAATTATGATTTGTCAGGGAGCCAACAGCTAACTTAGGTCACAAACCATTTAAAGCCTACTTCAGCAAAGCATTTAAACATGTACCTGACTTTAAGCACGAGTAGCCCCCTTTCAAGTCAATGGGCTTACTCACATACTTAAAGTCAAGCACATGCTTTAATGTAGGGGTGGCAAACATGTGGCCCATGGGTTGGACGCAGCCCATGAATCTCTTCCATTCAGCCCGTGACTGCATTCTGTGGGACCACACGTCTCCCTGGGGTGGGATGGGGAGAGCTGGGGAGAGGGAGGGAGAGAGAGAGAATGTGGTCTTGCATACCCAGCGTTCTGCGATGCTACAGTAATGTCAGATCTTGTGACATCGCAGAGCACTGGGTATGCAAGACTGCACTCTACAAGACCACGCTCTCTTCCTTAACAGAGAAACAGAGACATGCAGTATGGTTTTTCTGAGAGCAGTCTCGTGTACCCAGCCCTCTGTGACACCACAAGAGAGGAACAAATTATTTTGGGGGCTAAAAGGGGCTGAAGCACTGGGCTGTGGCTGAAAGGGGGGCCTCGGGCTCCCGCCTCTAAAACCCTTGCAATTATCTGGCCCCACTCCACCTGCTCAGCACCAGCAGGGTAGGAGTACTCACTCCTCCAAGCCCTGCCACCGCTGAGCAGGGTGGGGCCCTGGACCTGGAGGCTGGGCTCTGCACTCCTGCATCACCCCGGGTTGCCCCCAGGGCGGGGCAAGCCAGTGCCTGTTTGCTCCATCCAGGTGGTGGGGCTGGCTGGCATGAGGTGTGGCTTGCAGCACAGCCTTGAAGGGCCTGTGCCCATGGGGGTGGGGGCAGTACTAGTGAGCCACAACGGGAGTGGTGTGGGAGTGCCCTGTGGCTCCAGGGCCTCCAGCCCTTAGCTACAGCCCATCCACAAGCCACCATGCTGGGGGGTGGGATCCTAGGTGGGGGGGCCCATGGTGTGGGCCAGCCCAGGATCCCCCAACCCAGTTAATTGGACCCTGCATGGGAGTGCCCTAGCACTTGGATTTATGGCATGTACAGCCCACTTGAAGTACATTTAAATCAAATCTGACCCACAACAGCAAATGAGTATGACACCTGAGCTCTAGTATATTACTGAACTGAGCTTTAATTCTCAAGGTGCTTTGTATGTAGCCTAAACGATATTCCAGAGTCCAATGTCAGATCAATGATTTGATTTCCCCCAACAGTTCTCACTACACAAACACTTGAGCTGAGTGATGATACCTGTGTGAAAATGTTGCATCATTCTGCAGCAGCTGAGCTGAGCAGTGTCCACAGCAACACAAAGAGAAGAGCAGAAAATTAAATTTCCGCCCATCCCCATGTCTCACTCACAGGGGCATCTGTGAGTTTTCAGCAGTGAATAACTGTAATGGGATGTGCAGTCAAACATAAATCATATATCATGCTGTGTGGGGCTAACTTTACACTTCACAAATACAAATGGTAGAGATTCAGCTTCTTTTAAACTGTGATTTAAGCTTTTGTTAATGGACCGTTTCCTCTTTCTGCTACTGTTGGCTATGTGGGGTTTGTAATACCCCTTTAAGCTATTAAGGATGAGTTCTGGTAACTCCCAGCAGAAGAAACATGACTTTGTTTGTTTTGTTAGGAATACTGCTGTACCTTTTTTCCAGCTATGAGGAAGCTGCAGTCATTCCCATTCACTCTCTCCACCGCATTGTCAGAGATTTATGCTTTTAAAATGCCAGTTCCCTAGAGTTTGGCTGCTAAAAACTTCCTTCACCAGATAAGAGCATCCGCAGTGTGTCCTTGAGTGAGAGCACTGCAGCAGATCTCAAAAGCTTTAATCATCTGGACGTTTTCCAAAAAGTCCTTCAACCTACCACTGTCGCCTCCCTCCCATCTTGCTTCCCCATCCTAAACCTTGCCATACAAATCTATGCCATTAATATTTCAGCATCAGCTATTCACAGGCATTGGCTATATTACAGTGCACCTCCTCAATAAGAGCTGGCAAGGCTGTGTAGTTCACAACACTGCCTTCATCCAGCAGAGGAATAAAAGCAAAAAATAGCAAGAGAGCACAGAGGCACGGAAGAGCTACAGAACAGTAAGATTGCACAGTGCAGTTAGTGCATCTTAAGGTGCTTTTCCCCATCACCTTGCATCAGATCCTGCAGCTAATACCAAAGCAAGCAAACAAGAATGGATGTCTTTAAGAAAGGTTTCTCCATTGCTAAAGAAGGTGTGGTGGCTGCTGCAGAGAAGACCAAACAGGGAGTGACTGAGGCTGCAGAGAAGACCAAAGAAGGTGTGATGTATGTAGGTAAGAGACAACTATTTTAAATACACACTTGAGCATGCAATGTGACACAAAGTATTTTCCAGGAAGCATGGAAGTACTGGACTGAGATTAAAACAGGAGCGAAAGGCAATAAACTGCCATCCTCAACTCTGCCAGTCTCAGTGTGCAACCTTGGGGTATCAAAACCTTCTATGCCTGTTTCCTCATCTATAAATCAGCGATAGTGACACTTGCCTACTTCCTAGGGAAACGGGCTGGATTGCTGTGTATGAATGAATGTAATGTTCAGAAGGAACTTTAAGATTCTCTGAAAGGTGCATATTACAAATACAATTATTATTCACTGTTTGCTTTAAGGATGGGTCCCTCATTCACCAAACATACAAGTACTACCAATCTCTCCTTCTCCTCCAACCTGCCAAAGGTGCAGTGAATGAGGGTGTTAAGGATAGACAAAGTGATTCTGCATAAGTTAGGCTAGTAGAAATTATTTATTTTCCCACCCCTCTGCCATTTCAGTCTGAGATCTTCCTCATTGTACTCCATACCCCTTTACATTCACCGAGCAAAAATCCATTGCCTTCTTTGAAAAGAGACAGCACTTTGAGAGTGATCTGAATCAACCTTGTCTAATGGCTAGGTGCTAGATTATGACATGAATTGTGCCCTCCATGGAACCCTCTCTTGTATAATGCATGCTGTCCATCTCCATAAATCCTACAGTGATCATTTCAAAGCTGCTCTTGAAACCTGGCACCTGCACCTTCTGATGGAGGTGCCTGTATGATACTACTGGCTGAAACCAATGGGCTGGTATAACTGTGTTTATAGTCTTAGATTCCTCTCCCCAGTTGTTCTCAACTTCTCAGAAGGGAGAGTTCCTATTGTATCTGCTGGCTGTGGGCAAGCTGTGATTTTTAAATAGAAAAGGCTCATGAGGCCATTAACAACACTTTATCGACGCAGCATCACCACTTGAAAAACATTACTCATAGCTAAGCTTTGCAGTTTCAAAATTCAATAGAAACAAAACCTCCTTTGTCATAAATTTTCATCCCCAGATTTAGACTGTTACTGATGTGGTATGGCTGATCATGTCATATCTATCAATATATACCCAATTCCCATTTTAATCTGAAGCCGAGCCCCAAAGTTTAAGGTTATAGCGTCTCTAAAAGTAACCAAAGAAATGACAAATACAACATGTGTTTGTGCAATCTCACATGCAGATTTTAAATTCAGAAACTGCTGTTGTACCCCATTTCTATTCCCACAGGTCAACAGAACAAGATCAGACCAGAATATTTAGCATTTTTATAAATAATTCCCCAAATATCTTCCCAGGTCTTTGACTTGCTTTTCAATCTTTACAGTCATGAGACTACATGCAGGGTTCTGATCTGGTGTACTTAACCATTTCTAAAAGTTTGTGAATATCTTCTTTTTAAACCTAAATAGCTGAATGACGATTATATTAGAGGCAGACATTGAGAAGCATGGATTGGTTTTTAACTACATCAGGCATAAAACATTTTAATCAGCAGAGTCTCTCACCATGCATATAAAATGCTCTCCATCTTGTTTATAGTGCATCTGCTGATACTTTGCTTACAGGGCTCATCCTGCAGGGCGCGGAGTCAATACTGCATGCTAGAGTGTGCTCTACCCCCTTTTCAAGATGCCCAGGATCATACAATGGGGCCGCTAAAAGCCAGATGATGAACATAACTCAGGATTTGGTTTAAAGGAGCAAAGATATATTTATGTACACCACCCATTATCACTGCAATGGCCAGAATCTGTTCCCAGGGCTGCCCTCCCTAGCTATGTGCCCAGGAAAGTCTTAACCAAAATGCCCCACTAAATTAAAATGCTCTTTCAGTACTCTGCCTCTTTATATAACCCCTGATTACAGTTAAGCTGCTGTTAAGACACTGCATGAAGAAATCTGAACATTGAGTCTGACAGGAGGAAGCTGCTGTGAACCTGGAAGCATTTGTGGATATAAGTGTCCTTTCTAAATGTCAGAAAAAGGAGAGGGATGAGTGGAGTGGATACCTTGTTTTGAGTCAACTCTGTGCTAATGAAATAAAAGCCAGCATTTCACTGCACTAATGGCACCTCTGAGTCCCCTTGAGGATTCCAGTTGACCAAACATCAGTATCCATATTAATGAGTCATGGCAGCTTGAGATAAAATGGCCAGTCTGTGACATCTACTGCAGTAAAGTTTCCTATCATTAAAGGTCAGGTGATATCTTCAGTCTGGTCCCAATTCCCAACCCATGCTAATGCCTTAGGGAGGGGGATGCACTGTTTCGCTATCCTGTGCTAACACTGCAGTGAAGTTTGATGCTGTGCGGGCTACATTGGGAAGAGGTGCTCCCATTACAGAGTCATTAAAATGGGGTCCTTTCTGCCTACCAATGTGTCTGTCCAGGTGGGGGGGGATAGATCTCATGACACTGTTGAAAAGAAGCCCCAGCCCACTATCATGACCAATGTCCCCACTCAATAGAACAAGTTCTCCTGTGGATTCCTACAGTTACTGCATGACCAGAAACATTTGGCCAGATTCTTAGTTGGTGTAAATATGCAGAAACTCCAGTAAGATCAATGGAGTTGCACCAGTTTACGTTAGCAGAGAATCTGATGCAATATTGAGTGATAAGGGATACAGAAGTGCAAGCAATATGGAAGAATTATAATCACAAAATCATATTTAGTATCAGATAAACGCTAGGAATGCTAGATAATCCAAGCCAGGCACTCTCAATAAGAATGGAATTTCTGGTGTGCCTGAAACACCCAAAACCAGGAGTGTTGTTGCCCTGAGGAAAGACCGAGGGCCTGCCTCCCTGGCCCCAATCCAGAATCGGGGCCCGGGGCTCCTGCTGCTGCCAGTCCAGCCGCCAATCCCTGGCTGGGGACAGGGACAGGTAAGGCAGTGGGCACCGAGGGCAGCTCAGTCCAGATCCTGGGGCACAAGAAGCAGGTGCTACCATGACTAGCCTGGCCTCGGATACCAAGCAGGGGCCAGGGACAGGAGAGGTAGGGGGCCTGCCAGTGGTTCGGGGCCCTAGTGCTGGGACTCGGGGCACGTGCCTGTGTGCCAGTGATACCTCTGCCCAAAATGCTGACCTGTAGAGATGACAGAACCTCATCCAGGAGAACTATACATACCCTATCATGGGCTACTCCTTCCTGAATGCATACTTGTCCCCAGTGTTTCACTATCACTGTAGTATACCCTTTTAAAACACAAACTTCTTACTGGTGTCTCATTTCCCACTGGCAGATTTTCTATGTAGCATGGATTTTTTGTTCCCTTATATGGGAGGGGCAGCGAAGATATAATTCTATGCACATAGGCTGCAGGCAAAGATCACAAAGTAACAATGCACCTTAAAAGCATCAACTGGAAAGTTTTCAGTTCAACAGATGTTGCTTGCTAGCAAGGATATGTGCTGGAAGGTTAGATTTCATGCAGTGCATTTTGACAGCTGAAGCCTGAGTCATTGGGTGTGGTCCTGAAAGCATTTGAAAAAAAAAAACCCTGAAAAGAACCAAACAAGCTGTGTATAAGCTTCAGTCCATGAGGCTTCTTGCTGATGTTAAATCTGCTTTTGTCTTCAGCTGTATTTAGCAATTTTTGATTTGCCAGTTTCCCTCTTCTCAGCAGTTATTTTCCATTAGAAATAAAGAAGAAATTATAGCTATTTGTAAAGAGGCCTACCACAAACAAATGTAGTCACTGACTGAGATAAGAAAAATTCATTAAAATTCTTGTTCTGGTTTGTGGACCCACTGAAATAATGCAAAGATACACTAATTCAGGTCAGCTAATTCAACCAACTAATTTCCTTGATTTTTGGACATTTAAGCAGTTACATTAGTGTAAGAATTAAAGCAGAGCTACATCTGACTGTCTGTAGCTGTATACATTGTTAAATAAGCATGAATGCAGGGTTCTTTTGCAATGATGCAACCTGAAGCACTGGCCATCTGTAGGCATAAGGTACATTAAAGCAAAGCTATATTAAAATAGAACTTGGCATGTACTGTGATCTCATTTACTATTGTGGGCATTTATGTAAGGCAGACCTCTGTCCACTGCTGTTTGTTGTTACATGACTGTAGAATATTATAACAGTTGAATATACTCTGGCTTTCAAATATTCTAGTGACCATCCCTGACAGGTGTTTGTCTAACCTGCTCTTAAAATTTTCAATGATGAAGATTCCACAACTTGCCTACGCAACATATTCCAGTAGTTAATCACCCTGACAATCAGGAATTTTTTCCCCCAGTGTCCAGCTTAAAGCTTCCTTGTTGTAATTTAAGCCCATTGCTTCTTGTCTTCTCATCAGCGGTTAAGGATAATAATTTTTCTCCCTCCTCCTTGTAACAACCTTTTAGGTACTTGAAAATTGTTATGTCTGCTCTCAGTCTCCTCCTCTCCAGACTAAATAAACCCAGTTCTTTCAATCGTTCCTTGTAAACAGGGCCGGGGTGAAACCCCAGGCACCGAATTTTGGAGGGCGCGGGGGATGGAACTGCAGTGCAGACATGCTGTAAGGGATCTGACATACTGTGCATGATGCAGTGAACTGATAAAATGAGGTCTTTGTGGGGTAGTTTCAGACATGAAGGAAGACTGCAATGATTCATTGTTATTCCTCAGGAGCCAGTTCTGTGGTGCTGAGTCCCCTCAGCTGCCATTGACTTCAGCACCTCACTGGGAGTGTGGAGGTTGGGCTGCTATATTCTTAAATAGTTATTTATTTTCACACTGGTACCATGACGGTGACTACCAGCCTGTCTCTCTGGGCCCAATTCTGCCTGAATTCCTACTTCACAAAAAACTTTCCCTGACTGTAGGAAATCAAGCCTTAAGCAAGTGCTGAGCCTGGACTTCCTCCTAAGGATGCCGAGGAAGCGACAGAAAATATATAGCTTAGTGTTTGAAAGTGTGACAAAATCAGACACGTTTGACGTTTTTATGAGGTAAGTTGTTTTTTTTTTGGGGTTGCTTTCAAATAATTGGTTCATCCAACATGGATTTAATTGCACTGTTAAATCAATCAATTTTTCATTTAAAATAATCACAGCAATGTTGTTCCTTACTGAAGTGTTTAAAAAGCCATGGTTAATTGTCTTGAAACCGCCAAATAATACACATATCAGTAAAACTAATTAGAGCTATTCCAATTCCCATGGACTTCCGTGGGTGTAGGACTCAGTGCTAAGGGAGAGCTACTCAAGGGCCCTGCAGCTTACAACCCAAGCCTATCAGAACTGAAAGTGGTCCACAGAAACCAGAGAAGTCTTCCACAGAGGATGATTTTGACGAAGCCTATGTTTCCTTTTGCAGGTACCAAAACCAAGGAGGGGGTTGTGCACAGTGTGAGTTCAGGTAAGAACACAGCTCCTACAGGTCTATGTAACTTGATAGCACATAGTTGTACACTTAGATAAGAATATAATTCCTACCAATGTAAAGCAGGTATTTTCTTTTACACTTGGGAAGCTGAAATACCATGGTTCCCAGAATGATTCTTTGGTGATAAAAATCTATCCATTTTGGAACTCCTCAACTAGATAATACCCAAAAGGCATCATGGAGGGTTCATTAACTTGCTCAGCATGTTGGAGAATAAGGGAGATTCTTGTCATTGGGAAGGGTTATAGCTTGTGAAGCTGTTCAGTGTTGAGAGCCAGCCAGAAGGGTTTAATCCAGGTGTCTCAAACTCAAAACAATAGTGGTAACAATAGTGTCCTTGCGGGCCACAGGAAATAGCTTTAGGGGGCCACATGTGGGCAGCGTGTTTGAGACCCCTGGTTTAATCAGTAGAACTAGTCAGAAAAATTCTGCCAAAACATTTGTTTACAGACTCATTGAAGTCAAATCATTTTGCGAAGAGAATTCAATTTTGGCAAATTTTCAGAGGGGCAACCATGTTAGTCTGTGTACAGCAAAAGCAGTGGAAGTCCTGGACTAACAGATTTCTTCAGGTATAAGCTTCATCATGCATCTGACGAAGCGGGTTGGAGCCCACGAAAGCTTATGCCCAAAGAAATTTGTTAGTCTATAAGGTGCCACAGGACTCTTGCTAATTTTGACAAAGTTAATCTGGAAACCTGCTTTGTTTTCTGCCCGCTCCTTGGCCGCTCACTGGGCAGACTTTTCTTAAGAGTTTGGCACTCTGTGATTTCCAGGGTTCCTGGCTCTGGGGCTGCTGACCAGATGGATCACCCTGGAAAGAGCTCTACTTGCTTTCACTGCAAATCTGGGAGATTTTGGTTTTCATTGATTTGGAACTAAACCAAATTTTGAAATATTTAAATCATCTGTGAAACAGAACCTTTCTCCAGTCAGCTGTATTTAATCATTTAGAAGAGACTTGTAGGAAGGGCTTAGCTAGATGGAAAGTGGCAGGGAGGTTCAGTATAACCTCCTATTATGGGCAAGATCACTTTTCTTTCTTTGCATTACTGCTTCTTACAAGGTTGTTTTGCAACCTGTTCCTTCCCTCACGGTTGCCAAATTGCAACACCCACCTATTCTCAAAGAAGCAGCATGTGCAAGAATTAGCCTCAGGCACTTGAAATTTATCTGTTAGTATATAGCCTGGATACAGAAAGTCCAAATCATGGATAGCAGGAGAGGGCTAAATACTGCTCTGTGGTCCTGGTGTAATCATCAATCACATCCATTTCAGTGACCAGCTAATTGTGTAGACTAGTTGTTCTCAACCACTGTGCCTGGCCACATTATTATGCCACCACACGGCAGAAAGTGTGTCACAGAGAGCCAAGGAGATGGCTTTGTTTGGCAGAGGGGTGCAGCTGCTTTGTCCTAGAGGGTAGCGATATGCCACCAAGTATGTTGTGACCTGCAAAAGTTTGAGAACCCCTGACAGTAGTCTGTCAATTATGATGTTATCCAGCTACACAAAGATTAATTTTTAATGTGATTTACTGACTCTACTTTTTCTTGAATCCCTAGTTGCTGAGAAAACCAAAGAGCAGGCCAGTATGGTGGGTGAAGCTGTGGTGACTAGTGTGAACACAGTGGCAAACAAGACTGTAGAAGGAGCAGAGAACATTGTAAGCACTACTGGGATTGTAAAAAAGGTATGTTGTTTTTCTTCAATGACCCTACAGGAAAGAAGAGGCTCATTTTGCACTACACTTCTTTGAGTACCTGGGAAGGTTTCTGAAGCTCACAATTTATTGCTTACATTTGAGATCACCTATGTATTTATGGAGACAAGCCTGCTGTGATGATAGAGTAAATGCTGGGTTTAATTTGATGATTTTGAATATCCATATAATGAGTTAAAACTTCCTCATGTTTTTCTGTGGAATACAGGTTAGTACAGGCACCTGTGTTCATCTGCATATTGCTCAGAGGCTTTATGTTCTAGATACCATGACCAAGATTTTCAGAAGTAACAAGAGACTTTGGCTGCTTCAGTTTGTGGATGCTCAACTTGATATACTTTAAAAAGACATAATTTTCACAAAATGGGCCCCTTTAAAGTGTCTTAAGTTGGATCTCCAAAAATGGAGACAGCTGAAGTCATTTATCACTCCTGAAAATTTCCAACTATGTATCCAGAGACTCAGGTAATCAATATGGAGTCATACCGCCCTCTAGCATAAAGTATCCATTTGACTATAAAACTATCCACACTTCTTTAGAGAGGGAGCTGAGGGCTAAAGTTATGATCACAGGACAGGGAGCCTGGAACTCCTGAGTTCTCACCACAGCTGTGATATCTGTTCCTGCTGTGGCTTAATGCAAACCAAACAAACTTCCTGCGCTAGTTTTCCTTTTTGAAAAGCAGACCTACTAATAATAATTTCTAATGTCATAATGGTGTTCTAAGACTGAGTCAGTTCATATTTGTAAAAAGTAGAGACCATGGAACAAAATGTTCACTATGTTCCAAGTTGCTACAGGTTTTAGAATTTTGCAAGCCCCTAAAGTTTGTTGTATATCAATTAGAAGTTGCATCAAATCAGAGCTCACATCCAAATGTGACCCCTCCTTAGCCTCCCAAAAGTTGCAGATAATCTGATCTAGGGTTATGGCTCACGCAGCTATAGAGATAAGAATCAGACACACTGTTCATCCCCAGATCTGGACTCATATCTCAAGTTTCTACAGAATTTGGAGGAGGCATACTTGGATCTAAGGCTTTGGTTCAGACCCTTCCCTAGTACTGCAGTTTATTTTTTAAAACTTTATTGTTTTTATATAAATATAAAAAAAAATGAAATAAAACACATAAATACATCACAAGATGGAAATACCACATAAATAACAAAATTCAGTGTTCATACTTGTAAAACCTGGTTAAAAAAACCTGAACCCATAGAGTGTATCAGTTATTCAAGTGACTAAACAGATAAATAAGTGAGAACATAACCTATGAGTACTGGGGACTTGGATATACTAAATTATAAAAGTATGCAATAGTTTCATGCATAATCAGACATTTTCTCCAAACATTTCTATTAGAGGGAGATGGTTTTTTTTTTTCTATTAATGCATACTAGACAACTCCCTGAGCTAGTCTATGTATGAGGAAGGAAGTGAAGATTTCCATTTTCTCAGAATAATTCTTTTGGCCACTTAAATATTTACTGCAATCTTTTTCTTAATCTTAAGTGTTAATGCCAACTCACCTCTAAAATACAAAAGGAAAAATAGAAACATTTAAAAATTTTTGATAGCACTGAATATGGCATTCCAGATCATGTGCATTTTTTTCCAGGTATAGAGGATGCATGAAAAGTTAGCACATGGCTGTCTGCTTCTCAAGCATTCACTGTGTTGTCAATCTAGCTGTAAACGAAAATTCTGGAGCCCAGTAGTGCCTGTTTAATATTTTGTTCTGGAAGAATCACAGGATAAAAACCTTGGAAGTATCTTTCACATTAAACCTGATATCCTTTCAGGTTTCTGTTGTGACAATAAGGCTAAACTATTATTCCCATTTTTCTCTGAGACTGAGATTAACAGGGTAATACAAAGCACAAAGTCATATATAAGTACTCCCTAAAAAGTGACACTTGCTTCCATATTTCCAAACTTCTTGTTCTACAGGTCAAAATATCAAAACTAACCAATTGTTCCTGATCCTTGAATGAATCCTTGAGCATAATCACTGAAAGAAGGAACTATGGGACAGAGGTAGCAGATATTTGTCACAAATGTAGTGGAAGGCCAGTCAGTCTCCCACCAGCTTGTATTATATGTTCTAAGTTTTGTTAACTGTTTTTCTATCCAAGTTGTCCTAAGTGGGGAGTTGGCCATGATCCTTGGGCATGGGTTATCTCATAGGGTATGGCCACACACACTTCTTATTTCGAAACAACAGGGGTTGTTTCGAAATAAGAAGTGCCATGGCCACATGACGCACAGCCATTTCAAAACAAGCAAACAGCTTGTTTCGAAATGGCCGTGCTCCTTCCGAAACAACTTAAACCTCGTTTGATTTCGAAACAGCCCTGTTCGGACATGTTGTTTCGGAACAAAGTGTTCCGAAATAACATGTGCCCTTCCTCCCAGGGTGCTAAGCACCCTGGGAGGAACGGCTGCCCCCTCAGCACCCTGCCCAGGGTGCTGAGGGGTGTCCACGGGCGGGGGGGG